>VXAB01005246.1:95778-336605 GCA_013399175.1 Odontophorus gujanensis
CAGTGGGGGGGTTTGGTTTTTGGTGGGGAGGAAAGAGGAGGGGGGGGGGGGGGGAAGAAAAAACAAACAAAACTTCTCAGTGATGTGATTGCAGTGGGAAACTGAAGGTTTTTATCACTTACTCTGGGACTGACCACACATACTGACGACTTCCTTTTGTTGGATGTCACTAAAGAAAAAGATTGTATAGCTTTAGCACTTCTTAATAGTGAAAAACAATGCAAGTTAATTCTTGAAATAAAAGGGAAAACAGTGTCTCAGCTGTTGCTGGAGGTTATAGTCAAAACATTTTCCTTTATAATTTGGTTGTAAGAAAGCTGGCAAAATATTGATATGCAAGTTGCTTTATATCTTTCTGTCATTATTCGTAACCATCCCTTAGCCTTAGCACTAAATTTCCTACTGCCATCTGTCACTATCCTGTGATTAAAAAGTAAAAAATGAAAAATTAGAAATTAGTCACAAGATTGTGTACAGCATCTGTGGGTGCAGTAACTGGGATAAAGCTATCCTTGCTGTTAATTTTGATGGCAAAACCCCATAACGAGTGAAGAACAACCATCCTTCCGTAACATAGTGCTGGTTAAATGAGTGTAAGACACAGCTGCACTTAAAATACATGTCAGTGTATATAGGTATTTAAGACCTGGCAGTATTCTGTGAAGTTAGATAGCAGTCTTTCATTATCGGTCTGACATTGAATCACAATCTTAAATTGACTTACTGTAATAAATAAAATAAAAAAATGAAAATACCATGGGATTCATGGGCATTCTTAAGTGTGTCAAATGTGAAGTGAGTTAATTTTTTGCATATTCATTTTTAAAATTCAAAAGGAAAAATGGTTTGCTATTGTTGATTGTTTTCTGCTGCTTATTTTAATAGCATTCTCATCTGTCCAGATCAGTAATTTCCATAAGACAGGGAGAAAAGAGTCAAAAATTCTTGATCAGCACAAAGCCATTACAAAGTGTGCAGAAAGGGAACTAGCATGGAATGGTAATAGTTACAGCACCACTTCTGACAATTTATGAATGCAAGCATGGCTTTGTCTTGTGAATACATTCAAATTATTTCAGTTATCTGCCAGGTAGAGTGGACGCCTCATGTGTAAATATATTCTATACTTTTCTAAGAAAACCAATGCTAGTTATCTTCAGCAAAGAAAATACTGTTTTAAAGATTTTTCAGAATTCTTGTACTGAGTGGTCTATTCTTAATAAGTTTCAACTTGATGAAAATGTTTGATCGAATGTGTTAGTTTAAAAAATTATTGTATGTGGACTGCTGCTACTGACTCTAGAAGCTTTGTCTCGTCTCTTTGGTCCTTGAATTCTGCAGTGAATAAAATCAGTGTTAATGCATAAAGGTATCTGAAATCATCATTTCTGAAGATGTTTGGAATCAGAAATGCCATTACTTTAGTTCTAATAAAGCCCGTGATACAGATTTGACAGAATTAGTAGACATAGAAGTTAGGGCTATAAGCATCACATTGATGCCTTTGTTAACTGGTGGAACAAATCAAAACACCTAGCTCTGAACTCCTCCCCTTTTCAAGCTCCACCTTATGTGCATCTCTCCCAGAAATTCAAGAACAATTTAGTGTTCAGTCTGAGGAAAAATCATGTGCTTGTGTTTAAGCATCTAGAAGTGTCGTAATAGTAGGTGTGGGTTAACTCCAGCAAGCACTGGAAATACACTGGAAATACCGTTCTTTTGTATGTCAGGAAAACATGATTAATGAGTGCATTTAAATGAGTTCTAAAAAAGACGAGTTTGTGATCTGTTTTTCAATTTATATTGCTTAGTCATAAAGTAACTTAGATATACTCAGCTTTAAGCCTTTAATGTGGCCCATAGCATATGTATAAAACTGAATATATTAAAAAATTCATTCATTCTTTGTGTAAATTTTGTTCAGAGGTAAAATATTCAGGTATAAAATAAACTTTGGCGTAACTCAGGTCACTTCTGTATCTGACTTATGATTCTAGGAGTAATTCTGTGAAGTATACTGGTAGATGACTTGTAGATGCAGTGATAGTTAAACCTAAACCAAGTTCTCTAGGGAAGCACTGTTGGTGGGAGCACTGCATCCATAGTAGCCACCAGAACCAAATTCCAGCTCCAGCAGGCTGAAGGTATTTTTTTGGGATCCAGAGGCATTGTTTTCTAACTGCATCTAAGAAAGGCTGATTAAATGAGTGGATGTCCACAGAGAGGAGCTTTCATGGGAAGTAATGAGCCACAGAGGGATCTGGGACTCTGGTTGGCTCACTGATGTGAAACAGGGACAATAATGAGGTCAGACCTGAACATGGAGTAACTTGTGTTTGCTGCCTGGGCCTTTAGTGGACTGATGTGGGGATATGATGGAAAGTGCTGTTACTGTTGACTGGAGGAGGTTGTTGGGTTGGGGTTTGTTTGTTTTTCCACTTGCATATTTTCCTTTTTTTGTGGGAAGTTTTGTTTTGTTGTCTTTGCTTTTGTGTTTAACACTGAGTCGTCATTAATTTCATCAGTGGTCTCTGCCATCAGCTCATATTTTGGAATTGAGATCTGTGTGCTCTCTAGTTCAGGGATTTTTTTAAATTAATTTTTATTTTTTGAGTGGTAGGTGTTCTTTTTTTCATCTGCATTTTTCCTTGTGTAAATGAAATGTAAACTGTGTGAACAAACTCTTTTCTTACAAATGATGCCAGGTCAACTGTGTAAATTATTCTTTTAAATTGTTCTTCCTTTTGACTGCGAAGAGATTTGTGGAGAAGTATTTGGGTTTATTTTTGGAGAGTGAGTTGTCTTGGTTAATATACTTTGGTTGACTTATATGTATTTTCTCTCTCTATTCTCTATATGGACACGCTGTTCCCTTACAGAATTATATCTATTAATCCTCCAGTAGTGACTATTATATCAAACTCTAAGAAGAATACCATCTTTCACAGTTCTTTGGTTGCTGACTCTTAGGATTTTTCTTGCATGGGTACCAAACTAATATATCCCATCAATGTGAGGAATCATGCTGATGAATGCCACCAGCCAGAGCTTTGATTTTTATATATCAAGTTGCATCTTAGGACCTGGAGGCTGTTGATTTGCAGTGCCTTATGCTGGGAAATATTTGGACTCCTTCATTTTGTCACATCTTGAGTTTATCTGCCCTGCTTCAATTCAAATGCTGTCATGTGAGCAAGAATCCCTGAGAACCATGGTAGAAGTATGAATAGCTTTGTACTCAGCATTTGTGCACAGAAGCCCCAAGCCCTGACAGACTCTGGAAAATAACTATTAACTTTTCAGCTAGAAACGTTTGTTTTGACAAAATGGGAGAGAGACAAAATGAAAAGTTCTTGCTATTAGTGTACAAAAATCAACAAACGCTTAAGTAAAAGGCTAGGAAAGCTGTACACTTCATACCACTAGGAAACATCACTATGCTTCTTTAAAGATCAGAAAAATATAAATACTATGGAAGTGCTATGCTACAGTGTGACAAGTGTTACAGTTAATTTAAATAATAGTGGCAATACCCTCTACAAAACAGAGAGGTACTGCTTTGAGGTTTGTGAGTACTTCTGCTGTTCTGTGTTGGTCTGGATTCCTGATCACATTCCAGTGCTGCTGAACTCGTTAAAATGCCATTAGGACTGAAGGAAGGAGGAGGAGGTTCTGCAGCATCTTTGATCTCTGTCTAGGACAAGAAGGGGAAGAGAAAAGCATGAGTATAAGGCAAACTGGCAGATCTCTATGTTCAGGATCAAGATTTTATGCATCAGTCCATGATCAAGTATGTGGCCAACTGAATTGTACAGGGAAAAGCCTGTTTTCTGTAGCAACTTGACCCTTGCAGCGCAGGAGTGATTCAGATGTTGTCTTACTTCGTTCCATGCAGCTTTTTTCTCAGATTTGTCATTTAAACCATACATAAAAATATAAAAGTATAAAATGTAGCAGTCAGAAACACCTAAAGGGCTGCACATCTAGGCAGTGTTGGGTGGATTGTATTGAAGTGTTACCACAGAAGTTTTTTTTGCAATAGCCTTCTGAACTTTAACAATCTGTGATAAACTGTTTTGTCTGCATTGCTTCACTTCTTTATTTATTAGTCTGTTCATGTTGGTCAGCACTGGGCTGGTACCTAATGCAGCTCTTTTGCAACGGGTGGATGCAGCATGATCTAGAATGGCAGTTTCCTAGTGATTGGCTTCCATGTTGTAGGAATAATTAATTATTTAGGGGAACAGAAAGTGATCATACAATCTGATGGTTAGAGGACTCTCTTGTGCCAGTCTGATTCAAGAGGGGGAGAAAGTAAATACTGAAATATTCATTGGGTCAGAGTGGAGCAGCAAGGTGCCCCGGTGCTGATGGTCTCTGCTGCAAAGTAAGGAGGTGAGCTCCAGTCCTGAGTGGGAGAGGCTCCTTGAAGGATGGAAACTCATTTATTTTTCCATTTGTTGAGGAAAAAATATAAACTTTTCATTTTAGTTCTGTCTAAACTCTTCTTCTATTTTTCAAATCAGACTTCTCTCTAGCATGTTAATTACTGACACAGTCCCATTTGGATTATGTTAATTCACTGCTTATTTATTTTCAAAAACCTTCCTGTCAACTTTAAGTGTTATCTTGATTAAGAAAATTACTGCATATTTTTATATTCCTATGGTGATGTTATTTCTTTTTGTTTTGTTGTTAAGATAACTTGTAAAAAATTTAATTTTTCTTTCCAACAAAACAATGAGGTGAAAAAGACAGGGATCACTTAGAGTCCAATGGAGGGAACAAAGATGATGAGAGATCTGGAGCATCTCCTGTAGGAAGAAAGGTTGAGAGAACTGTTCATTTTGGAGAACAGAAGGCTGAAAGGGAATCTCTTAACTATTTATAAAAATCATAAGTGCAGGAAACAAGTTGATGGGAACGTATGTAGTCTGTTCAGTGGTGAGCAACAATAGAACAAGGGACAGCTTCCTAACTATTAAGTGTAACAGAGCACTGGTAATGACAGGCTGTCCAAGAGAGGTTGTTGATTCTTTCTCTGAAGATATTCAAGACCCATCTGGATGCCTACCTGTGCTACCTACTGCAGGGAATCTACTTTAACAGGAAGGTTGGACTCGATATCTAGAGGTTTGTTCCAAACCCTAGAATTCTGTGAATGCGTTCAGTATAGTTGTGTAGTATGGGAAGATAATTCTCCTTCATTTAGTTCTTTCATCGCACTCATCAACAAGGCTGAATCATAGCATTAATTTTACTCCATGTGTTCCCAGACTTGTAAGACTCAAAGTGCAAAATGAAAACCAGCACTTACCCTCTGTGTTTACATGCATGGAAGTGTCATCACACCTATCTGTGCCAAGGATTTGTTTCCCCTGGATAACAACTGTGTGAAGAGTTTCCTGTTAATTAAACAAGAAACTTTCTACCTTCAGAGCTTTTAAATCAAACTCTGAAAAAAAAAATTAACTTTCTACATGATAATTTCCACTGTCAGTAACCAAGAACCAGAAGTGGGATCTCTGGGATTAGAATGGATGGGGAAGCACTCTGTTTTCTGCAGTCACTTACAATTAATGAAACAGCACAAAATCTCATTTTCAGAAAGCAAATAATCATTTATTCTCTCCTGGCCACACTAAGAAGAAACTAGAAGTACAGATGGCATTTAGTGCTCTCACTCTGCACTGACTGTGTGTGTTTTCTCATGCGAGACTTGCAGAAGGTCTGGCCACACGTACATCCAAAGCCTTCTGTGTTTCACAAAAAAATTAAGTGTTTGTCTGTCCTGTAGTAGTAAACTGGAGTCCTCTTGCTAGTAAGCAAAATTGGTTTATTCAGAATCAAATGAGCTTTTTACAGAGTTTAACTTTGCTATACTTAGTACAGAGGATTGATTTTTACCCCCTGATAATACACACCTATATCAGAATATCAATAATGTTGTTTCATGTATTTTGAATGGCAGTGCATAGTAATTAACAACTCCTGCAACATATGGAAGGCTAAAGAAAATATGAGCATTTCTAACATTATTTTCCAGTTGCTGCTTCTTTTATGTTAGCTTCTTCTACTTTTGAGCCTTTGTAAGGCTTCACAAAAATGAAGGCTGGCTACAAAAAATAACTAAGCTTGATCTGAGAGTAAATGTTCCTGGTATTTAAGTTCTTTAGCATATAACACATGACAGGATTTAGGAGGGAAAATGAGGTATCCGTGTAGGAGTTTTACTTTCCAGAATTTGCAAAGATCTTTGAAGTTGGTAATGAGAACACAAGATTCAAAATTATACATGCTCTTGATATTAGCTGAAGGAAACTGAAAGGGGAGCTCCTAAATAATCAGTTACATTTGTGTGTCTATGCTAGTATGTATTCAAGAAAGGACCACATTAAAGCATGCAATTGATGTTGTATTTGTTACACTGTTACTTCTATCTAGCAGAACTGGGGAAAATATTCCAATCCTACTTCAATATTATGTAAAATACCTATGTTTGTGCAAGTGAATGGAATAGTTAAAAGGACTGTAGTGAGAATGCAAAGTAATGGCTTTTCCCTTCTATATGAAATGGGACATCAATTGAACAGTTCCTACCAAGATCTCCATCAGCCTGTGCTGCTTGCAAAACTCTGGTAGCAAATCAGTTCCTCCTGGGGCTGCATGGGAGCTGGTTTGTAGGGTGGAGTCAGCTTCAGCAAGGACGAGATGTGAAA
The DNA here is from genome assembly GCA_013399175.1 of Odontophorus gujanensis. NCBI lineage: Eukaryota > Metazoa > Chordata > Aves > Galliformes > Odontophoridae > Odontophorus > Odontophorus gujanensis. The sequence goes on from VXAB01005246.1 coordinate 102,498, forward strand.
TGCCTTACTGAAATGCTTCTTTCCAGCAGTTCAAGGGTGTAAGAATCCATTCTAATGAGGGATTTTCCTTTCAAAGAGGTTGGGTTTTCTGGTGAGATTTGACTTTGATTCTGTCATTCTATGCACACATAGTGCTGCTGTTTCCTAGGAGTTCGAAGTGCCCTAAATTTGTGTGAAAAAGAATCCATCTTCTATGACTTGAATAATTCTAATATAAAAGTAACACTGCTGACTTTGAAAACAAAGCAGATAGAAGAAACTCTCCTATTTCTGTTTTCCACCCCAATGCCTGTTCAAAGATGGAAGGACTTCACTTACAGCCAGGAGTGACTTGGGTCATAGAAGGGAAAGGGCTGACACAAACGTCAGCTGTCCGGGATGACCCTGCCAGGTCCTGTCACCCAAAGTCTTTGTGGTCTGAGACACTGAGGCATCAAGCTCCCTGTGTACCCTAGGAAATCTTCATAATGCATGACTGTATTAGAGAAGGGATCTTTGTTATAATCTCTGAGTTATAAAAAGAAAAGCAGGCTTAGTAAATTTTGAAAAATTCAAAGAACTGTAAGTCTGCTGATAAGACTTCACAAGACTAATAACAACAAAATAAATGTTATCCTACTCAAAAAATTACTGCTCCAATTTCATTTTTAAGACTGTCTGCATGAACCTAAAATCAACTTTAAAACCTTTTAGTTATCAGTACTAAGTGATTTAAAAGTAATTATTGACCATGCTAATAATTCATAACTACATAAAATTATTTAATTTTAAATTAAAAACTACCACTTCTGTGAAAAATCAATTATCCTTTTTATCTTTAAAACTTGAATTTCACAGCTTTTCAGGTTTTCTTACTTTGTCTGATTTAGTGTAATTGAAACCACCAGTGCAGGGCTTTAATGCTGATTTGCTTTCAAGGCAAAGTATATTTGTAAATTTAGGACAAAATGTAAATTGGGAATGTGATAGCATGAGTTGTCATCTAAGGGGAAGATCTTACAGTCTTTAAATATGAGCACAACCATGAAATGTAGGGATTGTTTTAGAATGTTTTATTTTTATTTGCAGGGAGTGACAGCTGACATAGATTCAAGATGCTATAGCAAACGTGTTCTCAGTCTCTGGAATGACTTCATTCCAGGAATAACCCTGTTGCCTGCTTTTCTGAGTGAACCCACTCATATATGTAGAGGAAAATCTATGAATCTGCTACAATCAGTCTTGTTGCATCTCTCTCATGATTGAAATTTTCTCTCCTATTATTATTTTCGGGCTCTTTGCATTTTTGTCATTTATAGCTGCATGTATTGAAGCAGTACTGAGTGCACTCAATACACTCTAAATTTCACCTGTTTTGAGTGCGTGGCGAGCTGAGCACTGCCACGGGGACTAGCCCAGCCCAGTGGGTTGGTCTCTTCCCTGGAGTGAGTGGGGAACTCATTCCCTGTTGGCACCAGCTGTTATCCTGGGCTGCAGACAATTGTATTGATTCCTGAGGTTTCCTAACATTTGCTTTAATTCTTCTGTTATATTTCAGCATGTGGCAAAGCCAGTTAATGTTTGTAATAGTTAATGAATTTTACAGCTTTTAACATGGCTTGCATTCAGTGCGTGCAGGCTCTGAGCTTGAGAGTAGGACAAGGCTCATTACTTTTAATGGTCCTCATCATACGGGATGTGGGGACGATGGCTCTGTGGGGAAACTGTTCCCTATTTGGCAATGCAGAGGACATAAAGCAAGAATGGGATGTGTTTCAGTGTTTCATTCTGCCTAATGTTTATTTGAAACCCACAGAGTGACTTAATCAAAGATGTAAGAGACATTTCAAAGTAGGAAAAAAGTGAATTGAACAGGTTCAGAGCACACTGAGTAGGTAGTAAACTGTTGTTTTTCTGACAAGATCACGCTTGATGACCAAAGCCTTTAAATGGGAACAGAAAAGAGAAACTGACTTGGATAATCTGATTAAACCTTAGAAATGCCTCCCTCATCACTATTGTTTGTCAGGGAGCTGGGAGTCAAGATGGGCTACAGAAAGTGACTCAGGTGGGTGTCCTGCTCCTCAGAGAGTGGGGACTTATTTTGGGGAGGGATTGAGTGTCCTCACCCCTTAAGGATAAGCAAATCTACATAGTACACTCTTCCTTGATGATCTTTTTGATGATCAGTTATGTTTCATACTAAAAAAATCTGATAAATTGCACTTTAATATGAAATATCACCTAGGTGTTGATGGCAACCTGAGGGCAATAACAACAGCAAAGAGGCAGAGGTGTCTGGGCCATGTGGCTGTGCTGCCCAAGGTTGCCTGCTGGGCATGTTCCACAAATACCCACCCTGGCTCATTGTTTTGCATGCACTTCTCCCCTTGTTTCTCTGAAAGGATCATGCAAAAGAAGTGTGTTTTTTGTGTTATTTCAGGCAGTTACTTCAACAGTGCAACAGAAATGGAACTATGCTTTCAGAAATAGAAATAAAGCACAGCGCATGCAGATTAGGTAATGTTACAATAGAATCTGAATACAATCTTGTTTTTTTCTAATGTTTGAGCTAAAAATGTGACAACAAATTATCTTATTTATCTTTGTACTTAAAGTGTGTCTAAAAATTAGAAGTCTCTGTTGTATAGAAGCAAATATCAGTCCACTTTATCTTCCTGATGTACTGTAAACTGCATGCTCTGAAGAGGTTAGTGGCTGAATGGGGGATGATTATGAAGACGAATGGGTGGCCGGGAGACAGAGTCAGTTTAATGAGCTGAGCAGTAAGGAGGCCGTAATTTTTATAGATTAGCACTGAACTTGTCACTTATCAGCTGATACAACAACTTAGTTTCAGAATTACAGTATGTCAGAAATGAGCTCAATGAACTCAAACCAGTGGCAATCTGATTATCTCCCAAGTAATCCAAATTATAATCACAGTTCTCCTTGAAGTGCATTGCTTCCTCCCAGTGTTTTATGTCATGAGTAGCAAGCAGAACCTGGAAAACTGCCTGTCTGTTTGTACTGGGTGACTTTTTCTAGTTATTTTTCCTGTGTTTTGCTGTGTTGGTGATGCCTCCCAGACCTTCTTGCTCTATGTCAGCTGGGTGCGGGACAAGGCTGCCCCAGAGGAAGTAGGCCAGTGTGATGAAGGACACAATATATTGCCAGGACACCAATTTTGCAGCAGAGCTGTTGAAGCCTAAGTACTTAATTTCACTCTCATGGCTCTAGTGAAGGTAGCCAGAGAGCAACAGAGTGCAGGTTTGTAACCTGTCTTCATGGTCTTACCCTGCCCAGTGACATTTTCCAAGCCAGCACATAAGCTGTGTGACCTTCCCCACAGCACTGTAGGCAGAATGTTATAGCAGCTGCTTGTTTGCAAGGAACCTGTCTCCCAGCACCCAGCACACCATGCCTCACCATGCCTTACAGCTGACCTCAGAGATGGGTACTGCTACGTGCTTACTCCCACTGCAGACCCAGCATGCTGGGACCTGGTTTCTGTTAGGGGAAGCAGCAGACGAACAAATGCATACTCTGATTTGGATTTTTGCACACCAAGCAAAAGCTATGAGCCCCTAATCTGGCACCATTCCCAGAAGTATTATTTTACAGGCATGATGTTTTTGATAATGGTATCACTTCTGGAGTAGCGTACAAGGGATAATTATTGTTCCACAAGCAGATGAGTGTTGATTTCTCCCTCTCATAATTCACTCAGGCTGCAGGTTGATTTGTTGAAAGGAACATTTTGGTTTCAGACAGCTCTGGGGCTGGCAGGGTGAAGGCCAGATTTGTTTTTATTGAGACAATAAACATCTGTAATTTTGGAGATTGCTACTGCAGCTAGCAGTAGGCAGAACTGCTGTGGCTCTGTCTGTTCTGGGGGACCTGAGTTTAATTTTGAACCAGATTCTGGAAAATGCAGAGGGCTCTAGCCCTCTGTTCTGGCGGTGTTTCCTCTAGAGAGCACATTAGGAAAGGATATGTGCTGGCAGTGTGGGGTTTTTCACAGAAGTGGTAATACTTATGCCTACTCAAACCCTCTGTTGGTGGGTAACCTTTCCAGTGAAAATGTACTTTATTCCAAAAACATTGGGTTTTCTTCTGATGCTTACACTGTACAAGCACAGGAAAGGTCCTAAAATCCAGGTAACATGTAAGCATACCTCTCTTTGACCACTTGCTTCTCGTTTTACCCTGGGAATATTTACCCTGTCTATTTCTCCACCTATAAAATCAGAAGAACCAAGTTGTTTGCTTTTGTTCAGGGTATTGAATAGGCACTGTTTTAACCATGTTATAAGCAAATAATTTCATCTGTTGCAAACAGTAACTCAGCAAAGATATTTTAAAGATGGAATTATTCACTCATATGCATGCTGTATGAGCTTTTCAAGACGTTTTGCCCATGGTTGCCAGCAAAGACAGACTGCTGCACCTCACCATGTACCTGCACAGCTTCCTCATCCATGTGCTTCTGGGTGATGCACTCAGGTGGTACCAGGTCCTCTTGAACATGCTGATGTGACCATGTAGATCTTGATGACTTCTGCCAGCATGTGAAAGCAGAGCTTTTACAGAATAATTTTCCCTCGCTCTTTCTGAGCGTTAGTTAATAACTGTGTTAATCTGTCAGCACCCAAACAGATGAGTCAGTGTTTTTTTTTCTATATGTAATCTTATCTTTTAAATGTAAATGCTGATTTTCTAAATGACCCCTAAAAAAAAAAAAAAAGAAAAAAAAAAGAAAAAGAAAAAGAAAACAGCAGGTTGACCTTTAAAACCACTGTATACCAGACCTTCTTAAGAGATTTGACACTGATGTTTTTGTCATAATGGAAGTTTCATTAAGGTCAGTGATAAATTTGCTGCAATAAATACAGAAGAATTAAGAGCTCATCAGCATTACTGCAGCATAATGCTGAGCAGATTGAATTATGTACTTAGAAAGATGAATCATTGCAATTGGCAAGCTTCAAGAGGAATGCTGTGTGTGCATAGACGTGTGAGTGCACGTGTGTGAGAAAAGACAGGGCAATGACAGGAGGGGAAGAAGAAGGATAGCAATATGTTTCTTGCTCATGTTTTCTGGTCAGCAGTTTTGTAGTAGACAGTACTAATCATCATAAGTTCTTATTTTCATTCATTGCCTTGTAAATGATACTTCTTGTAGTAAACACTGCAGTATGACTGGGTGTCTGTCCTGCTCTCCTCCCCTCACAGATACACACAAGTCTTTCAAGACATCAGTGCAGACTAAGGATATTGGTCATGATTGATGAGGCAGTGTGAGCAGGTCAGCCCTTTACCTGCCCCGCAGAGTAATTGTGCTGCAGTTTGTTAAAGGGTAACTGAAGAGATATTAAAAATGAAGAAATGCACTAAGTGGCTGTGAGCTGTGCTCCCAGCTGTTCAGAACATCTATTCTGTAATGTGGAGCATCAATCTCATTCTTTGCAGAGTAGGTGCATGGCAAGTCAAACACCTCCGATAGGCAGTTTTCACGAGCAAGATACAGTGTTCAATTTAAGGATAGATTGAAGAACATCAGTCTTCTCTTAAAACAATTTGTACAGAATAAATTTGGCACTTGCCAGCTATTCCCACAGAGGGAAACTGTTAATAGGACAGAGAAAATCATATAACGTGATTTAGGATTCCCAGAATGGGATTACTGTTGGTAATAAAATAGGAGGGAGGCAGGAGAGAGGAAGAACTGACAGTAAGCTTGATGTTAATTCAGAGTGCTCCCAAAGCCCTGGAAATTTGTCAGGGCTGTAGGTGCTGGATAACATTCAGCATCAGACCCACTCCAGATGATTTTTCAGTGCACTTTTATGCTGGCTTCCACTGCCTCAGCTGGGAGAGAGCTTCTGAAAAAGTGGCCCTTTGGGCTCATGCATCATACAAAACAATCCTCTGCTGAAAACTGATGTTAGTTGGTGGACCACTGCCTCACTGGTCTTGCCTTTGTCTTTCCTTTTGGCGAGATCATTTACAGAACCAGTTCAGCTACAACCATCCTGATATCCTATGTTGAGAACAATAAAAATAAAAATAAAAATTCTGTGAAAGTTAAGATTGATTCTGCTGCAGGTCACCCAGGTCAACCCCCTACATACCACCTAGAGCAGATCAAGAATCTTTTTCAAGGGCATCTCTTCTTCTGCTTATGCCAAGTTACAGTTCATTTTATTTGCTGTGTAGTTGAAAGCAGAATTCACATTATTCAAGGCTGTTTATGTTCTAAAAGCACAAAACAGAAGAAAAATAGTATAACAGATGTTAAATACACAGATTTAATTCAGGACAAAAGTAACTTTTGTTGCCCTCCTTCAATTACTGCATATACAAAGAAGAAAATAAACTGTATGCCCAAGTCTTCTTTCAGCATCTCAGCTGTATTATAGTATAAAGGACGCAGCTAATGGTGCTGGAAGGCATTTTACCTACAGAAGACAGAATGTGTGCTCTAAGAAAACCTGGCATATAGTGATTAGAGAACAGAGAAGGAGGTAGAAAGTATAGTGAACCCTAAAGTTCATGCATCCACTTAGATGATCTTGGTGGTACATGCCTGCAGCAAAGCCCTAGGTTCAGCAGGGAAGAAGTTTAACCTTTTGTTTTTCTGCCCTCTATTTTTTGTTTTTTCTTTTTTCTCCTTGCCAAGTTCCATGTCATTACTAGGCTTCTCATAACTGTGACATCAAAAAAGGAAAGATGAAAATTGATTTCCTTACCTCAAAATCATTAGTGTCCACTTGATTAAAGGTCGCTGCTCACAAAGCAGAAGCTGTGCTCTACACAGCCAAGGAGCACTGTGTCCTACTGTACCTTATGAAAACAAACTTTGGTATGTAGTCTTTCAAAGATCTGTTATACTGAAAATATTTTGTTTCCTCCTGATTTTGGTATGGTTTTAGTGGATGAAACTGAAAATTTCCGAAAGAAAATCATCTTGTGTGTGTGCTGTCATAAATATATAGCTGACAAATCTTAAAATCTACTGAATACTATTCAGATCAGAATCTGAAAGAGTGATTTGGATGTATTCAAGCTTAGTGGTACAGTTCATTCTTCACAAGCTTTAACACTCAGTATTTGAGTTAATGCAATGGTTTTCAACATGCAGTTCATGTAAATGAATTGCTGGCCAACTTCCATGGGATCTGGGTAAGAAAATTAAGACTTTACACCACGCAATATGTGTCCCTTATTTGTATGCTTTTCAGCATTTTAGAGGCCCTATCAATTAAGAGAATGAAAGTGACAAAAAATAGTTAATTTAATAACAAATATATTAAGGATAATATAGTGTGTGAGTTTTCAAGGAACAAATGATATACCTAAAGATCTCTTTTAGCTTTCTAGGAATATTTATTTTTCATAAATAATACATATTGGAAGTATATTCAGAGAGATTTAGAGAAATATCTATCCATCAAGTGTCACTTACCACTTGTCTAGTTTACAGTGAAATGAATACATATACTTAAAATTTTACGCCTTTATGCTTCCTTTTTCCTAATATACTGAGACAAACTGCTGAGGTGGAAACAAAATTAGGGACTTCCATTTTGATGTATTAGTCACACAGTGAGATAATCAGCTAGCTAGTGATGCCTTCATAAACTCGCTACCTTGGAGCACATTTGCTTTTTCCTAGCAGCCACCATGTTGAAATAAAAACAGTAGTCATGACGGGAGTGGTGGTTAACCAGATTTTAAATATTTAGGTTTATTATTATTATTTTATTTTATTTTTAGTATTATGTAACTACTGCCTGGCTCAAATTAACTATGTTGTTGTGATGGCAGGGTATAATTAAACAAGAAAATCTGAAGTAAACAAAGACAGCCTAATCCGCTGCCTGCTTTTGCCTAGAATAAGTGGATGAGCTCTAGTCCTGCATGTAAATGGTATGGCATTCTGCAGGAGGTTTACCATTTGAGCAGCAACAGACAAGAAGTCCTAAGTTCCTTGGGTGCATGTGGGATGTGGCAGTGCTGCTGGTTGCCTCCCAGCAATTCAGTCCTGGTGCTGGGGGTGTTCCTGTTGTCACCATCAGAAGGTGGTTGTGGCTGGTGGGATAGAGGTAGCATCGATCTGTGAGCTCTGCCAGTGACCACAGTAAGCACAAAGAGCTGAACAAGATGTGGCCTCCCAGGATGAAAAGGACAGTCCTGTGTGTTTTGAGACCTACCGATTTATAATGAGTGAGCAGAGGTTTAACTGGTGACCTTCATCTGGTAATTTGTGGGAGTGCAAGATAGGAAATATTCTGTGTCAAAATTGATAAGACCTACTGTTATGTCTGGAAAGCATTTAAAGATCATTTAGCTCATGGCTCTTTTATTTAAGATCACTGAGCAACAAGGAACCTAGGGCAAGTAGTAGTTAATTACCCTTAGTGGAATATGATGTGGATGACAATGATAATGACAGTCTGAACAGGCTGACAAGCCTTGCCAATAGGCAGAGAAAATGATGATAAATGTTTATAGAAAGACTTATGGTTAACCTCTTGCTAACTTTCCACCTGCCATCTCAAGCAGTTGGAGGCTTCTTGCCCAGTTATTTCATACTGAACTTTATCTATATTAATTCCATGTGATAACTATTTTTCTATGGCTTCTTTTAATGGGTGTGAAGTACAGTAGGTACTTCAGTGTTAAAAGCAGTTGGTAGTTGAGCAAAAAGTGGTTGGAAGTGCCCTGTCCTACTTGTAACGAGCATGTATCCAAATTCATAAGTTCTGTGATATTTTTAATACGTTTATTTAATTAAGGTGTGTAGTTCCAGATTTCAACAGAGCTTATTTCATATTTTCTAACGTTTTCTGGGAATGTGACTTTTGCAACTTTATTCCTACAAGTGTCTTTATACCTAAGCAGCATAAGAAAGGGGTTAGTAACTGTTTCAAGAATAGCTGATGTTTTCACCTCTCAGTAAGTGAGAGTAACAAGAAGAATAGAAGAGTTTGAGTAGCCATGAAAGAAAAATGAAGGGGTTACTAATAGTGAACCACACAAACAAGAAATGCAAGTATACTTCACTGTTTCTCTAGTAGGAGTTCCAGTCTGTGGTTTTGTGGCAGTTTGACATCACACTGACTGTGGAGGGCCTGAGAAGGAGGGGAAAACAAAAAGGTAAAGCAATCTTTCAGAAGAAGATTACCTAGTGAGCACATTCACCTCCTAACAGAAGTAATGATGTTTTAACTTAATAGTTTTAATTAATGTTCAGGCAGAACTGCCTCATCCAGATAGGTCCATTTGTTGATCTGTTGAGTAACTTGTTGGCAAATGGTTTTGTGGCATACAAATCCATGCAGGCATGAATTAGTCAGTAGGAACTGTATAGCAAATAGCAGTAGAAGTGAGCAAGCTTGGGCATGTCCCATTCTCTAAGAGCTGCAGATTTCTAAGTATCTGTCAGAGCTTTTGCTTAAAACATAGTTCTTCTAATGAAGTGGATTTCAATGGAGATCCTTACAGGCTAAGTTGTTCTGGATGTTGCTGGTGTGGTGTAGAGGAACTACAAAACTTGGTACAAAAAGGCAGTAACAGATTTTCTTTCTCCTTCTCAAACAGAAAAGGAAGTGATAGTTTTAGAGGCAAACTAGAAAAGAAAGTGCTGTTCCTTTTCTCCATCAGGATAATAAATAAATACACGGAGATAAATGAGTATACCTGACTGTGTGTCCCGGTATACAAAATCTCCCTCCACTATCATTTGCTTTGCAATCAGAGGCATTGTATGCAACACTGAAGTGGGGTATGACAAAATGATGTGAGAGAAAAGAAAGCTGTGAAAGCTTGAAAGTGTAATCTCCGGCTATCCATTTATCTCTGTAGTAGGAAATCATTTGTCTGCACTGGCAGTGTGTGATGCAAAGTGAGTCACGAGTTTGGCAGCGCAGTCAGAGGGTAGAGGTGCTTACCCCAAAACCCAGCACTCTCTGACCTGTCCATGCTGCACTGTCCTCCTTTATTCAGTGATCGCTTTAGTCTACTTGCATATTTCTGGAAATATTGATTACTGGGTATTAATGAGTTTTTCATCAAGTTTATCTAAGTCTTGTGGATTATATGAGAGTGGTAAAGGACCCGAGCTTTGAAATTTGATACTTCTGCTCTGAGAAAAAGATGAATCTATCCTAAGAGGATTGTGACTTACAAGGATGAAATAGTCCTTGTTACATTCTGTTCTTTATGTGAACAGAGCTGCAAAACAGAGGATAATATTTGTAAGAAGCTGAAGTGACTTAGGATGCAAAAGTGACTTGAACTACTAATGTCTTTATGCACTTCAGCTTTGAACCTATATTCAATTCTAAAAGTACTAAGCAGTGAAAATAAAAGCTCTGAAGAGTAGTATCTAAAAAAATTAAAAAAAAAATGTCAAAACAAAACAAAAAAACCCTACCCCTACTTAGTCTGTAGCCTCTCTGTAGCAGTAGTACTCGAGGCATTTCATGCACGTGTTAAAGCTTTCTGCAACGGCAGTCCAAGGTATAAGAAACAACTCCATGTTGGTGCCACTAAGGAAGATCCACTTATTACAAAGGCAATGCTGGTAAAATTGCATTTGAGTTGTCCCTTAGTCAACTTCATCACAAATTACAGCAGGAAAGGAGCTATGCCCCGTAGTTGATTATATGCCTAGATCAGGCACTTTTTCTTGGAACTGTTGATATCGCTCAGTTATGTGACTTTCTGGATAATACTATGATTGTTCATGTAAGACATTACTACTGCTCTTTGGGTATACATTTGATTTCTCATGAGTTAAGCAGAACTCAAAATATTTTCCCAGTTTTGGTCTCACAAAAATAAGATGTAATCACAGGCAGAACTTGTAAAAAGTGTGCCAGGAACAATCTCAGTGTCCCTTTCCCTTACTTACTTGCAGTGGTGTTTGGGATTTCACTAGTATTCCCTCATTTCTATCTCTGACTGTTGCCTGCCAGTAACCAGACCGTTTTGTTCTGCATTCGCCTTTGCTTCAGCATGCAACAGAGCACAGCCACATCCCCCTGGAACTCTTCAGTGAGATAATTTAGAAGAAAAGAGATCTTTCCACTTCTGCAAGTCCACTTGACATCTGTGCCAGTTCCAGTCTGGGGCTGTCCGTTCTCCCAAACAACGGGGTCTTCCACTCATTCATCTTTTAGCTGTCTCCACTAACACAACTAAAGCTCTTTCTGTCTTTTTCAAGTCCTGACAGTACTAATACTGTGGTAATGCGAAAAGTGCCTTTTTCTTTCTGTTATTCTTCAAGCTGCAGGACTAATATCATTCCTTTATATCTGGCATCATGAAGTCCACCTTTATATCCAGGTGCCCATCTCTTTGATCCAGGCAGAAGGATCAGTGCAGTTTGACTTGGTTCCCACAGCTGTGAAGCTGTTATTATTCAAATAAACTCACAATTGTAATGTCTTCATAAGCCATTCCTTTAACTGTAACAGTAAAAAAAAAACCAAACCAAAACAAAACAAAAAAAAAACACACATTGAAGAAGATAGGAGGATTATAGAGCTCACCTTTTGTGGTGAGCTCAGCCTCAAGTATGGACACTGCTCCTTTCACCACATGCTTTGGTGAATGGGAAAAGGGGGCGAATCCTACCCTATACCAAGAATTTTTTCTGAACACCTTTTATGCTGAGGAAAAGAGCTCCCTGAGGCACTGTACAGGAATGACTGACTGCCAGAGTAATGCTTCTGCTGTTTATTTTGTTAAATAGTTTATCAAAATTTTGCTAGATCTGTAACAAAGCAATTGGAATAATAAAATAAACACAGATTAACTCCAAATGCTATTGTCCAGATGGAGGGACACTAAATCTCTCCAGGGTCCCCTTGGACAATGATGTAGCACATTTACTGTTCCCTCATGGCATTGTTGCCTGAAGATCCTGTGAAACTCTTCCCTGTGAAGATCCCCATTTATCATCCCTGAGACAGCTACCACATAGCTTCCATCCTCTGCATAATATCGTTTAAACTACAGCAGTGTTCCCCAAAGACTAAAGCTTGAACTTGTACAGATTTGAATTCGAAGCAAACACAGAGGTGGCAATATCTAAGCTATGACTTGACGCTGTTAAGTATGGTATGAAAAGCAGAAATGTCATCTCTGTGCCTCTTCTTCCACTCAGAAGCACCAAAATGCTTTTCTTTCAGCAATAAATGCCATTTAAAGAATTATTAAGATTTTACATGTTCTGTTTGGCAAAGAGGATTAATTATTCTTCCTGCTTAGTTTCTACTCAGGCAATAAATCAAATGACATGAAACTAGTTCTGCTCTTCCCTGTTTAGTTAAAAAAAAAAAAAAAAAGAGAGAGAAAATGAAAAGAGACACACCTCTTTTTTTCACATAGGATGCCTAGATGTTTATATTAAAATCATCTGAAGCAATATCAAATAAAATGTTTCAGTAGATTTTTGTTGTTCCATTAAAACCTGGTTTATATTCCTTTAAATCCTGGAGCATGCAAACCAAAAACTGTGCTCTGGGCTTTTCCTTGTTGTTTGTTATTGTCTTGTCTAAACAAGCATCAGTCAAAATGAAGGAGCTGTTTTCTCTGAGAAGAGTTTGGAAAAACAGGACAGACAGATCATTTTGGTTCATCTGTTAATGTGTAGGCTATTGCCTTTATCAGGATTTCGTAGTTTAGTCTGCTTCTTATACTATGGGTTTCCCAGATGGAAAGATGCTAACAATGTATCTTGCTTGAGCCTTTCAAGTGATCCTTGTGAAACACTTTCATTTGCAGTGTAATGAGAACTATCAGGTACTATTGTTAAGGGCTGCTTCAGTCCTAGCTGGATACCAATTCACCTCTCCGGGACTGAAGAATGATGTATTTCACTCCACATCATTTGTTCATCTATGAAGAACAGACTTTGAAATACTCCTTTTCTCATCTCCTTTTTTTATTATTATTATTTTATTTTATTTTTTTCTGTTTAGCTGACTGGATTGGCACTAGAAAAGCTCATTTCGTGAAATAAGTAGTTCTTGAAGTGAAGGTGGGGGAGGACACAAAGGATATACTTTAAAATGAACAGCAACACAATTCTCCAGTTACTGAGAATGCAATGTTAGGTCTATTGGCGGAACATTGGAGCTGCTGGAGTCAAACTCCCATGCAATCTCATGCAGGCAGGCTGTGCTGACTCCAACGTACTCACCAAATAATTGTCAGGTAATTTGCAAGGAAAACATATCATTGAACCACTTTATTTCTCAGTTTCTGCCTGTCTGTATAAGAGAGAGGATTTCTATCACAGTGAAATCCAAATGTATGCTGATCACAATTCATTTTAGCTGTATGTAGGGTAGCAGTATCACCTTTGTACTCCGCTAGGAAGCTCTCAGAAGGGTCCTATTCATTGCATGGGAGCACTGTGGGGTCAGCCAGGATGATTCTCAGGGTATCTGATCTTGAATGTAACGTTAATTATGGCACTAATTTGAATGAGCAAGTTGTCAAGCTGTCTTCATCTCAATTACTTCATCTTTTGTTTGTTTGTTTTTAAGTGCAGAATAAATAGCATATCTGCTGTGTTGATGAGAACTCCTATGCTTAGTTCCTAACTGTGTAAACAAATTCTAAGCTCACCCGAGGAAGAATTGTAGCACCAGAAGTCAGTGTTGCTGCTCTGTAACCCTCCCCTAACTATCGCTACTGCAAAAAAACAAGTGATGAGAGCCAGACTGGGCAAGTTGTCATGCTGAAAAGGGGACAAAAATTAAAGCTGCCCTCCCCTGGCACTATCCCAACTGGAATGCAGCTTTGCAAACACCATCTGCTTTCTCCTGCAAATAAGCCTTTGTAGGGTGCAGCAGGTCTGGTAGTGAAGGAGAAATTCTACCCATGTGCTTCAGAGCCTCTGTGGGTTTGGGTTCAGCATCTTGAAAGCAAGTGTAAGCTATTATTAACTCAAAGGCATGTAACCAAGCCTAGAACTTGAGCTCAGTTCATTCCTTGCTTGATTTGTGGCCATACAATGATATCAACAAATATCTTCTCTTCTTTGAAAGTTTTTCTATTTTACTTCTCAACCATATGTCATTCAGATATTTGTTAGGCATTTTCTAACAAAAAATACTCCATCTGACATTGCATAAGACAGAGCATCAGCAAGATACAAAATTGTTGTTGAATTTCACAAGGTAGGATCAGATTGGATAGCAGGAGAGGGTTCTTCACCAAAGAGTGGTGGGTATGGAACAGGCATCCCAGGGCAGTGGTTACAGCACCATGCTGCTGGAATTCAAGGAGCTTTTGATTAGTACTCTCAGATACAGGAGTTAGCTTTTGAGCAGTCCTTTGTGGAGACAGGAGTTGGGCTCAATGGCCCCATGGGTCTCTTCCAACTCCTGTGGTTCTGTGAAAGTGTAAGAAAGCCTCTTTGGTATCCCAGTGAACTCCTCAGTGCTCTGAGACTTTTGTTAGAGAAACATCATCTAAAGCCTAGAACATCTGCAAGTGGCTACTTTGTCTTCCCACTTTCCTCCTCATAAAGAAAAATAAATCCAGGGGTTATAGTAAACTTGTGCATTACTTTAGGAAGTGCTAGTATGTATAAACCCAGCACTAAAATAAGTGAAAACTAAAAGTAGTGATGTGTATACTAGCCCTGAGGCTGCTACACTGCTTCAGGGTAATACGCACAGGCAACCACTGCAGTGTGTAATTTCTGTCCTGGTAATGAATCAGTTGTGACCAATAGTAACATGCTTGTTAGCAAACCTGTTTGTGTTAATGGGGAACTGCTTCTTGAAATTCATGCAAGAGGAAGATGAAGCTTATCCTCTGCCATTTCAGTAGAGAATCTGAAACTGGTACAGCTTCAGCTACTGCTTTGATCTTGAGACTTGTTTCTCTTACAGGTTCCTGCCACACAGGAGGGATGTTATTTTGTGGCTAAATGCTTTTACATTTTTTTCTTTGTCCATCACTGAATTAACTGGGCATTTTGATTAACAAACTGTAGCTTTAGTTCCAGTATCCACTCAAGTCTTTCTAATTCCTTTCTTTCTAAGTATGTATTTGAAGAAACAACATCATCCATAGTCATTTAGTCGGTGATTAGAGATTCTCAAGCCCTTCTCCAATTTCCAAAAATCATATTAAGTGTTACCTCTTGTGTAATGAATAAGTGCTTATCTTTCCTGCCTTATATTCTTCCAAACCTGTGAACAGACTCTGCTCCTTTGTCCCTTCTAATCTCAGGCTATCAAGAGAGTTTCTATTACTTCAAGGCTGATATCACTTGAAGTACCTTGGCTTAATCCCACTTCCCTAAAGATTTAAAGGATTTTTTTCTTCTTGGATCTGAAAAAATATCATTATTTAAAAATAATTTGGCATTAAAGCCTAGCTAAAAACTCTGACCTATTTCTCTTCTTTAATGTGTAAGAAGGGCTCTCTCAGAGGAAAAAGGGGATGAAAAAAAACAAAAGCACAAAACCCTATGACCTTAATCACAATTTTATTAGGTTCATATTCCATTATTATTATTTTCATTAAAAGTTAAGAAATTTCAAAAGGCTTATCAAGAACTAAAAGAAAATTGCTGAATCTAGACCTGTAAACCTTTTTGGTATTGGAGGCAGAAATTAATGAAAGATGCAAGACTAGAAAATCCATTGGCATCAACAAATTTCCAAAGGTCAAATAGGTCAATTCTAATCGATAATCAGAGATCACTTTTATTAGCTATTACTATTAACTATTACATTATTAACCGAGAGGTCATTTGCCATTTTTATGGAAGGCATTCCCTGTACATGTGCATACTCAATTTATCTAACTGTTGTTCCTCAGATATGGTCACTTTTGTACTCTCTGGTCAATCTTTTTTCTGGAAAGTGTTTTTAATTATTTTTCCTGCTCATAGAAGTTCCTTTTAAAATTTCATGCATGCTTTTAAATTAGGCATCATTATTCTTCAGGGTTGAAAAATATAACAAAATATTTTTTTTTAATGAGTGTTTTTAAACATACTTTAACATCCTTTTCTGTGGTATAATTGCCTATTAAATTCCACATAACAACTGAGGACTACTCCATGCTGTAAACTTTCCATTCAGGCTTCTTCGTCTGCTCCATCTTTCCCTTTATTCCTAAAGCAGTAGACCCTAGACACACATCATAGGTTCGTAGAATGAGGTGTATTGGAAGGGACATTAAAGCCCATCCAGTTCCAACCCCCCAGCTGTGGGCAAGGCTGCCTCCCCTCCCCACAGCTCAGGCTGCCCAGGGCCCCATCCAGCCTGGCCTTGAGTGCCTCCAGGGATGGGGTACCCTCAGCTTCATCCATAAGGACAACCAAGCCTTTCTCCACAGGGCTGCTCTCAGTGATTTCTTCCCCTCCCAGTCTGTACATATATCTGGGATACTTCTTAGACTTTACAGGAGCCACATATTTTACCAGGTCATATGGGATCATTTTAAAGTGGAAGCAAACCAAGTGCATGATTTTTCTGCTGTGCCGCCGCATGCTTCATAGCCCAGCCAAAGTCAGTGTGATCTGGGTGAACTTTGTGCTTCTGATTTAGGCCACAAACTTTCATACATGCTAAATATAAATGACACACACACAGCACTTTAGAGGCAGCCAGCAGCTGCAGTGCTGTGCTTCTGAAGAGCTGTATGACAGCAAACCAAGGCATGGATGCAGGAAAGGTGGCACATCCATCACCCTGCAGACATTCAGTATGTCATGGGCTTTGCTCACTCAAGCAGCTTCATTGAAGCTCTCTGAGGTTACTCACATATTCACATTAAAACACAATTGCTTTTTAAGCGGATGACTGACTGGGATTACAAGATTGACAAGGGTAAAACACTAAAACACCAGGGGGGGAAAAAAAAGATGCTATGAAATCATTGTGACACTGCTGTAAGCTGAATTTCTACACTGCTTTTCTGACCTTTAAGTATAATTGTTTGGAGAAAATGGAGAGTGGTTTCTTCTGAAGTAGAGACGTGATTTTCTTAAATATACTTTTCTATTTCAAAGTTATCAGAAGTAAAGAAATATATTGAAGGAGGAACTTGTAATATAAAGGATTCAGTTTGTCAAATTGAAATTTCTCTCTTTCTGTGATCTACAGAGAGAAATTAAAAATAGGAACTTGATATGCCCTGGAAAAAGCAGAATTCATTTCTACTTCTGTGCCTGATTTAAACAACAGTCATTTAACAGCCTACATGTGAAGGGTTGTGATTTCATCACAGGCCTCATATTTACCCAAATACCTGTGAGAAAATACATGTCTTCACAATCAGAAACAGTTTTAAAAATAAGAATGCTCGTGCCACCTGCTACTGATCACTTCATAAACAGTTATTTCCAATATATGGTAACTGTATGTTTCATTCTGTGTTCTTAGGTCTTTTGACTCAACACATCACTAGTCTTCTGAGGTTCTGGGTCTGTTCTCTCAGATTACTATGTACATCTCGATTATTTTGGAAATGCATTTTGTCTATCCAGCAAGTCCTTCCCATCAGCACAGCCACCAATGTGTAAATTATTCTACCTAAGAACAGCCTCCATGAAAGCCGCCAGTTTTTGGTAAATCTGGAAGAAAGCTACAGTTGGTGTTGAGAATGCATGGGATTTTTGATTATGCTTTTTGCGTGTGTGACAGTGAATTTTCAGACAGTGGTGTGAACCAGTTATCATCTTCTGAAGGAACCTGTTGGTATGTGAGTGCAGTGTTCAAGAGAGTCTATATTTTCTATACATCTCTTACTTGCAGCAAAATGCTGCTAAGAGCACCACCAGCTGGCACTGGTGGCCAAGCACAGGGCACTGCCAAGCATCCCCAGCCACAGATCCAGGCCTCTTCCAACCAGCTCAGACAGCCCTCTGACACAGCATGGCTTTATTCCGCCTATTCAGAATCAGAAACTTTTCATTTAAGCCTTCTCATAAGCACAGAAGGCATCTGGTATCCTACCTCCATTCAGTGAGATGCAGAGCTCTTCAGCCAGTGGCTCAGAAGTCCTTTCACAAGTTCCCTTGTGTTCCATCACCTCTATTCTGTCCCCACCAGTCTTTCCAGGCACAAGCTGGCCTTGAACACAACTGCTTTCCCCTGTTAAATAGATTTTTATGCCTTAGAAGTTCCTGGGTTCCCCAGGAAGCTGCCGTAACTCAGTCTCTCTTGGTGGCAACCAGAAGTGTCTGCAAACAAATTGTTATTTGGCAAGTGAGTGCAAGCAGGTATCCTGCAGCATGAAGACACACATGTTCCTGCTACCTTGCAGTCCTCCATGAGCAGACAGAGCAGTACCCTGTGAAGCAGGACATTTTCTGTGACAGGACAATGGATGTAGTTTGAAACTAAAGGAGGAGAGATTTAGATTGGGTATAAGGAAGAAGTTTTTTTTACAATAAGGGTGGTGAGGCACTGGAACAGGTTGCTCAGAGAGGCAGTGGATGCTCTGTCCTTGTAGACATTCAAGGTCAGGCTAGAGGGGGCTCTGAGCACTTGACTGAGCTATAGGTGTCCCTGTTCATTGCAGTGATATTGGTCTAGGTGGCCTTTAAGGGTCCCTTCCAGATCAAACGATTCTTTGCTTCTACAAAATGAGTCTCAGACTGGGGAACAGGAATGCACCAGAGTTCAGGCAGCATTGCCAAGACTAGACAGCAACTTGGGGAAATAACAAGAAATGATGCTTCATAGGTCTGGCTTGCAAGGAGGCCTGCAATTTCTCAACTATAGTCAGGGAAAAGCTACAGGGAATGTGAACAGAGCAACTTTCCTATATGTGGTAGGGCAGTATTGTGTGAAACTCAGGACCAGCTCCCCTACTTCATTTCAAGGCAGTGAACCTCCTTCAGGACTGAGCCCTCACAGAAATTTTGGCTCCGGTTATGGTATTGGCAGCAGGGTTGGTCACAGGTAATGGGTGGCTGCAGGGAAATAGCAGGAAGGCCCCAAATTTATGTATTTGTGATCCAGCTGGGGCATAATGCAGGCTACATAAACATCTGACTGTTAAGGCAGGAGATGATGATGATGCATATCTTGGAGGTATTCTTAGAATTCTTGTGAGGAAGCTTAGTGGTATGGTCCTTTGACACTCAGAGCTCTGGAGAGGTGTTAAAACAAAGATCAGGAAATTTAGTGGAAGGGGAAAATGTAAAATTGCTTTTGCAGGAAAGCACCTGCATAAACAGACAGGAAGGTTTTCTAAAGTAAGGTTTTTCCTTTTTAATATTTTGTTTTGTCAATATCTTTTAAGAGATACTTAGTATTCTCACCTTAAACCAGATGTGTTTTGGCAAGAGCTAATCCTGAGATTTCAGGAGCAGAAACATTCCTGTGCAAACTCAGTTGTAAGGGGTAGTAAGTCAG
The DNA here is from genome assembly GCA_013399175.1 of Odontophorus gujanensis. Classification (NCBI taxonomy): domain Eukaryota; kingdom Metazoa; phylum Chordata; class Aves; order Galliformes; family Odontophoridae; genus Odontophorus; species Odontophorus gujanensis. The sequence goes on from VXAB01005246.1 coordinate 121,886, forward strand.
GGAAATGTTCTGGTGCTCAACAGAAATACGTATTTACAAAGTAAAACAACACAGGGACATCCAATAAATATAGTTCTGGGAAAGTTAAAATGAGGCTAAGAAAATATTTGGTTATGTGTTATATTCACAGTCTCTAGTAAATGGGAAGTGATAGAAAAAGAAAACACTGGGAAAGTTCAAAGCAAGTCTACCAACTGTTTTCAGGAAATCACAGTATGGATATCAAAAATCTTTTCTGGGTCCCACATTAGACTGATGCTAGGAACAAAGCCCAAAAGGAATAAACTTTATATGTGGCAAGAAGAACATTAAAGACTGAACTACAAAATATAGCAGAGATGACAAGTTATTGACAGAAAACCTTGGAGACCATTATTTGTTTAAGAACTACTGTACTTGTAGCAGAATGGATTTCAGTGCAGAACACCAGCACCTGGACTCAGTGCTGCAGATTAGACAGAAGCATTCCAATCTGCCCTACTAGCTGTAAAATACAGATGTCTCTGCAGGTGCAGAGCATGATGTGGTTAACGTTTTCTGACAGGTACAACAGCATCAGAGGAAGAAACCAATGAATAACAAGGTAATAATGCGATAATAGCAGCCCCAGTTAGAGCCATCCTCTAACCATGGAACAGCCAACTCTGAGCAAGTGGTACTCATAAACCAGTGCTGGAGCTCCCTGTGAGCACCTCCATACCAGCACACTGACCTTGCTGATACAAGAGCTGTCCCATGGGCTACCCATGACCAGCTGCTATTCTGCCCATAGCCCACTGCAGAGGTTGCTGGTGTGAGCACATGGTTAAAGGCTAGTGTTTCTTAGCAAGAAGCAATGCTAGTCATGCTTTTGGGGTTCAAGAGCCTGTAACTACTGTCTAGCTTTTTCTGAGGATTAGAAATTAAATGAAGAATTTACACAGTTCTCTGTATTATTTGGTCTATCTTATTTCCTCTCTGGCTGGTGTTGCAGCACGTCCTGCAGAAGCAGGGCCGCTCACAGTCTTTGTGGGTTGGCCCCTAATGTGTTACTGCCGGGCACCTGCACTCCTGGGCACAGGGCCAACTGACTTCAGAGCAGGCACTACTCCCTCCTGACAGATGGAGATTAATGTCCCCAGCCGTGAGACCATGCACTCTGTGCTATCAAGTATTTGGGACAAGGTTCCCAGCCAGGGTCATCCTAGCTGTGGTCTGTACTGAGTTTCTGCTGGTCCTTTTAAGTGATTGTGCTAATCTGTTTCTAAACTTGATTCATTTTCAAAATACTGGGAGTTTTTGGACAAGTTTCAAATCTGAGGGTGGTCCTGTGGGCAGAGAGGTGTTACAGCTAATGTGGGACCTGTGGTTGACAGGAGAGGAAGGGATATTGTGGAGTCCCCTCTTAGAGGTCAAAGTTCTAGGGGTGCTTGGGGCATTCCCCTACCTGCTTGGCCTCAAGTCTACAAGGGAAAATTAGGAAAAAAAAAAAAAACCTCCAGGAAATACCATGCCAAATTTGCACTGGAATTCAGCGTACTATTTTCTGTTCCAGCTGGCCTGCCCCAAGGCACAGACTGCACCTCTGGAATCTGCTGTACACCTTAGTACCATTTCTGGTGGAAAAAAAAAAAAGAAAAGAAAAGAAATCTATAGTGTAGTATTATTTTCTTGAAAGACTTGCAGCCCAGTTTTTCAGTTTCATGCTCCTATAGGAGCAATAGCAGCTGTTTTTTTTCTAACATTGATGTCTATACTGCAAGACCATCTCCAGTACTGACATCCAGAGCTTGAGATGATTTACTTGTTTGTGATACGGAAGAGTGTCTTGCTTAGTGAGATTCCAAATTATATGAGAGGAATACAGCTACTGGAGATTTAATGCAGGCTTCTAGTTATTATGGCCATGTGTGCATCACTGCTATAAAAATATTGAAAGAGTTAAAAATTAAAAATTGTTGAAGGGCTTTGGAGTGAAATTATCACATCTTTTTCCCCTGGATGCAGAAGAGAAAGGTATATATTCTTCTGATGTAGTTCCTCAGTAGATTGAATGTCACTGGGAAAAACAGAGGCTGGCATTGTCTACGCTGCACATTTATAGTTTATCAAACTATGCATTGCAGGCATTCCCTCATAATTTCAAAACATAAATTAAATGCACTTAGGTCCACCTTTGAAAATGTCTAAAACCAAAGTTGATTTCTGCTAATACATGACAGAATATCTGCATATTTATTTGTCTGTAGAGCAACATCAATTCAGTAGTTTAAGATCCCACAATGACCCTATTTACACTGAATGAGTTGTATGTTTTGCTGAGGCATTTGTTTCCCTCATCATCAGTTTACAGCAGTTGAGTTTCAGACCCACAATTTTATCAAGACTAAAAATATAAATATCCCCTCTCCAACTGTGAATTTTTACCCCAAACTGTTCATTTCTCAAGTTGAAAACATATCCCCCGTCAAAATTTTGAGAGGAATTTTCAACATTCTTGACTCCAAGTCTGCATTATGATTGTACCATGACATAAATGATATTGAAGAAGTTTCTTTATGAAAAAATATGAAGTATTTCTCTTGAGAGGTGAGATAAGAATCTGGGCCAGCCTGCAAAAATAAGTCACTTGAGTGTGTGGTACCTAGTAGATGATTTCTCAATCATCTCTGTTATTGTTCTACAGCCTGAATACAAGAAAATATCACTGCATCTCAGATATTTTCCAAGCACAAAAACTTGTTAATACTGATTCCAATTTCAGTCAAAAGAAATGGAAACAGCTTGTGCCCCCAGGTTGAAAGTTTGCATTGGTTTCTAGTGGTGCTTTGTTCATAACCAATGAATGATGCCTTTGCTCCGAAAGGTCCAGTCTGTACATCTGGCCTGAGGTAGTTCTACTCTGTTAAAACCAGTCTTAGCACATTTTATCTTTTTAAAAGGTAAACAGCTGTGAACCCATAGTGTTTCACCAGGTAGAACTGTTGGCTTGGTAACACTGTTAGAAACTTGCCAGTGCTGTTCAAAAGACAAAGATGACCAGATCACTGGCAAGGCGCAGCTGGGACATATTTTCTTGGTGCAAGACCATGCTAATGAGCAACAGCTAAATTCTGACTCAGGAGCCAGGGCTGTAGCAGCCAGGCAGCCCCTGACACAGGCTGCAGTGGACATGGCTAGAGGTGACATCAAACAAACTCTTCCCACCGTGTGGGATTTCAATGGCAGGGACTGCTGAACTAAACCAACATCCCTGCCAGTTGGCTGTAAAAGCCTAGCATGGCTCAGCAGGTTTATCCTTCAGCAATGTTGTTGCTCCCCATGGACATAATTGTCAGAGCCCACCTGTGAGCAGCTCTCATGGAGGCTGCTTTTCCTTTCCAACAGATGTTATGTGCTGTAGGACAAGTTCATAGCTCTTTGCAACACGATTTTGGAAGGTGACTTGTGATAAGAAAGTTTAGTTGCTGCTATGTAGTTTTCAAAAAATTACTTTTTTTATTTTTTTTTTTTAAGAGGAAATGATTTTGTTTGCAGCTCCTTGGAAGGTTAAGGCTTTGCTGGAACAGACACTCACTGAAAGGTGTTTTTGATGAACATTGGCTGTAGGAGGCTAAAAGGTGTATTTTTCACACTCATATTGAAAATGCATGAAGCTTAGTTAGCAATGAATATGGCTCATATGAACTCAGTTTTGGATACGGAACGAGTGTGGCTATAAAAAGATTTAAAACTGATATTTGGCAGTGCTGCTTCCAGGAAATAAGAGGTTTGAAACCTAACACTGTTATTGCAGAACAGTCCCATGAATTTCTAAAATTTCTGTATATTAACTCCCTCATTCTGAGAGAATAATGCATAACAGTTCCAAATTAAGAAAATTTAGATGCTGAACAATCTCCAGTGAGTTTATTTTTTTGTGTGTGTGTCTTTCTTTCAAGGAGACGAAATTATATTTAATGTCTTGAAATGCTAAAGCATTGATGTTGAAATGAAAAAGTTAAGACATGCACTCATTGAATATTTCCAAAAGCTACTTTTTCTCATTCTGTGTGTTCTATAGAATATTTTTATCACAACTAGACTATTTAGATGGATATTCAATAAAATATAAATGGAAAATACATCTTTGTATGTAGCATGAACAAACAAAAAAGATGATAGGAATCTTAGTATTACCATTTCATGAATTTCTTTGATATTGAGATATGATTTAATGTTAATTTCAAGGTTTTCTTCCACTTCATTAGAAAAGCTTAAGTTCTGTGAGGAGGAAAACTTCTGTACATGTGCAAGTATGTGCGCGATTCAGAGCACAAAGTGTCCTTGAAACATTCCTACTGCATTTTGCTGATCCTGTAATTCTATGTTCTGTCTGTCTAATTGGGATATGGTCTCATTATCAAAGCTTTCCACCCAATTACACAGATTCCTATGCTGGACACAGTGTCATGTTGTTGTTGCTAAAAGTAGTCACCAATAGGAAGGAATAGTCAGTCAGAGAAATAAAACCATTTTTTCAATGTTAGCATCTTTTAAAAACATCTTAGAGATGTTGTGGAGATTACCAGGTGGCTTTTATTCTCTTCTGTGGTCCTTCAGGAGCATTTTAGTACATTCTTAAAGTTTGTTTCCTGAAGAAGTGGAAATGCGTCAGTATCTCAGGGGTTCATACAGAGTCTTGCTATCTGGCATTGCCCTGAACAAAGCTCAGAAGGCAAGTACAGACTTGGCTTCATTCTTTTGTGTCCAAACAGTAGTTTCTGCATTTGCAATTGGTGGCACAAGTCTTGAATGCAACCTAAACTGAAAATAAAGAAAAGTATAATTACAGAGGTTTCTGCAAAGGAAATTCAATTCTAAGCTGATAATAAATCAACATTATTTCATAATGAAGAGGACTTTTAGTATTAAGTAATATTTCCCAGTGGGAAAAAAAAAGTTTAATTTTGTTTTAATAACGCTTTAATGCAATCTTAGGGCAAGATGCTTTGGAAACACTAACAAAACATATTTCCTTTACTAATATCTGTCTAGGGAGCTGCTTTGGCAGGGGGGTTGGACTCGATGATCTCTAGAGGACCCTTCAAAACCCTGCAATTCTGTGATTCTGTGTGAAAACACCAAACAATTAGAGATTGGCAGATAACTGAACACTGCACTTACCATATCAAAAAACCTAAGTGTCTTATGGTATGTTGGTTGTTGGGAGCCATCCCCAGAATTGATTAGAAGAGATGAAACTCCATTTTACTTGAGGAGAATTTGAGTCTATATCTCTTATTGTCAGTATGTTCTTTATAATTACATTCATTCCATAAAATTATTACCTCTGAGAAGAATCCAAATGTAGCTGGTATCTGCATTTATTTCTTGTTGTTTAATACTGATACTTTAATGTTCAAATATACGAGTGATGCTTCAGAAGTATTGCCTCCTATGTTATTATGGTGGCCCACAGAGTCAGAGGCACATGTTGGTGACATGGCAGTAGAAGTTGAACCTTCTCTTCAATATCACTTTACATTTTGTAGCTGTGTGATAGATGGCAGTGGTGGGGCAATCTACAGAATGGTGTCTGTGATGGAAGGACAGATGAAAACAAGTGTCATTGAATTCCTCCATGCAGAAAAAATGGCACCTATTGACATTTGTTGATACTTGCAGAAAGTTTATAAAGATCAAATGTGAATGTCAGCAGGTTTTTGCAGAAGCAGAAGCCATGGATGTCAGGCTTTTGATTATAGAGTGACAAAGTTTGATTAAGAAACGTTGCGAATAGGAAATACTTATGTCATCAAAAAGTTTTTTTCTAAGCCCAATTCCTAGACTGTTAACAAGCTTGTTACACTATCTGATTATCTTTCAAATTCAAAGATTATTAAGCAAATATACTGTGAAGTATAGCAGTGCCACTGCAGTCTGTAAGGACAGTGCTAATGTCCACAGAGCTGTATCTGTGCATGTTAAATGTCTGTGGGAAATTTTCAGAAGGAGCACAGGTTTTCTGGGAAAATATAATGTAGCATCTGTGAATATAGAATACATCCAAATAGTCAGAAAATGTCTTCTAAAAAGAAGCATGTTTACAATTTGCAGAAACACAATAGTGACGCTAAAACTACTTCAATCTGCTCTCTACATCCATGCAGTCTAATCAGGGTTCTCATTTAAAAAAAAAAGAAAAAAGGGAAAATTAAAAGTCCTCTTCTGTTGAGGCCATATAAATAGATTTTAGTACAAGATGGTAATTCAAGATTTGCAGCCAAGTGAGAAAACCTTTAAAGAAATGAGATCAAAACATCTTCTGTGGTCATACTGAATGCTTGTGGTCTTTAGTGGTAAAAGTACCTATATTAGAAAAGCACATGTAATTTATTATTCATGTATTTTTAATTTATTTTTTTAGTGAAGGAAATGTGGAAAGAGGAAGTCTTAAAATACGTTCATCCTGGATATTCTAATTAGAAATTACTTCATTTATAGTATTTTATCAAATCTTCCTTCAAGAAAAACATAAAGCCTTTTTGCTCATATGAGCTCTTCTTTGTAACGCTATTGAGAGACTGCTCAAGCAAACATGCTTTTTGAAAACTATGTGAGCTTATAAAATGGTTTGCTTTATGGAACAGCTGATTTTAGTGACCTCTAAATTTGTTATCAAGGATGTTTCTTTAGTCCTTGTAGGATTTTTTTTTTTTTTTTTTTTACCTAGGATATCATGCCTGGTCCCTCAATAACTATCTAATACAATGCTTAGTTGGACAAATGGTGAATTAAAGAGACTGTTAAGAGGGTGCCACTACCATACTTTAGAACTAAGGGATTGAAAATAGTTCCTTCTTTTTCTAGGCTAAGTATTTGCAGATTGAAGACATCTCTTGAATACAGGTGGTCAAAAGGGTAACTGATGGTATGAAAAAAAAAAAAATTAGAATAGTGAAAAAGCAAGAGCAGCCTTAGGGTATGGAGCTGAGGGCAGAAATGGTCAGCAGAGCAGAAGTATTGCTGTATTTTGATCTTAACGCTTCTCAGGGTCAGAAATCTCTGTATCTTCAAATTTGTCTCTGTCTTGTATTTGCATGGATTAGCAGGGGGAATAAAGACTAGGCCAGGGGAAAAAAAAACAAACAAACCCACACCACTGATGACAGCAGATGTTGTTAATCCCCTTTCTTTTGCAACTGAGCAGGCTGTTTTTAATGGAAGACAGGGTTTCATGGAGTTTCTTTTAGTGACAGATTTGGCTCCCACTTGCAGGACGTTACACTTTCTTTTGTATATCAGGAAGCCAGTTAAAGTTCCCAAGATCACACTTGTAACCTTCAAAATATATTTCTAATTGCAAGTTAAACAAATTAACACAATACTGATTCATGAATATTCATTGGTTCTCGGGGGACTGTGAAGAAAGACTGTCTACAGACTGGCAGCAATGTATGATTTAGTTAATTGAAATAAAAAAATATCTTTCTACTTCGCTTGTGTTTCTCCTGAACAAAAGATTCAGGTCTGTTTTATTTGTTGTTGGTTTTGTGTTTTTTTTTTCTGGAAAACAAAGACTTGGTGCAGTAATTTCAAAGGCATAAATAGTCAGGAATTCTGATTTTTCTCTTAAATCTATCTTGAGCTGTAACTGCCAGATCAATGTACCTATGTTAAAAAAAGAGAGAAAAAAAAAAAAAAGAAGAAGAAAAAAAACATATAGGAGAAAATGTGATGTATTTGGATTTTAATAGGTTTGGATTTTTTTCATTTATTTACTTCTGCAGATTTTTAGAGGTTCTAAAACACAACTAGTAACACAAGTAGCATAGCAGTCCTAAGGTGATGAACAAGAAGCTGCTGCTAGGTTGGTAAAACTGGCATTCAGAAAACTGTATTACCACTTCTCTACTTTGACTATTCTCCCCTTTCAGGTGCATCTAGTACTGATTGAACTAAGTCAGTAGGAAGAATAATAAAGCTCATGTTAAGATGAACATGCAATTGTGATAGTAGACACCCATCAAAAAAAAAAAAAAAAAAAGGAAGGATAATAACTATCTCATCAGAATTTTGTAGTGACATTGTCAGTGGGATTTATTTATTTAATTTAGGGGAAAGCAGAGATTAAAAACAGAAGAATGGAAAAACCTAACACAAGTAGAAATGCTTTCACCACCTGAGGGGTTTCTGCGCTTCTATTTGGTTGGAAGTTTAAACAGTGTCCCAGAGTTTTGGAGTCTCAGTAGCACTGTGCTGGAGGAGGAGGAGAAAAAAACAAAAAAAAAAGGCAAAAAAAAGGAAAGTGAATAGTGATTAGTTCATGTTCAGTGTTCAAACTGAGGGCATGGAGGAGATGCTGAAAATATAGAAATACAAAATGCTTGCTTTTTCTTCTTGACAGTATCTCTTTAATATTCACTAAAATTACCTAAATTCTTGACTGAGTAGTTTCTAAAATGCATCACACAGCTGTTGAAAAAGTTTAATAGATTCAAGTATAAGCAAAGGACTGCAGACTCTACCACAGATAAGTTATAGAAGATGCATTTTTCTGTCACTAATTTATTACTCTCAGTGTTTCCTTACTGATTCTGCTGGAGGTATTTTTGTTACCATCCAAAAAAACTTGTATTTATATCCATGACAGCCTATATTTACAGGCAAGTGTACAAGATTTCTTTGCTGCTTTACCTTGCTCAAAAATGAACATTCATAAATGCCACAGTATCATAAATGTGAGAAATCCAAACTTGAAGTGTAAATTTCACAATGCACTAGGGTATATTTTAGTTCATACAACCAATAAGCAAATTATTACATGGAATAAATCCTTATGATAAATGAATGCAAGGACAAGGCTAGTTGAAATTGTATTTTTAATTTTTACAGTTTTCTAAGCAGTGTGATCCTTAGCTGGTAGATAATAGTACTTAAAACCCCCATATCCCAACTGTCCCTGAACCTTCAGTATACTGCTGACATCTGTTACACTCTGCAAACCAATTGTCCTCAGCCAACAAATTAGGTCAGTCTTTACCTAATTAAACTGATTGGTCATAGTGTTAACAACAGTTTCAGAGCTGCATGGAGAAATATAGCAATAAATATAGAAATATAGCAATAAAGAGAGGTAATAAGGGACATAAATAGATCTCACTTTCCTTTTTTACTTTTGTCTTCCTACTGTTTTCCTTTTACTTTCCTTTTGAAATATCTAGAACTGCATGAGTTTCAGATTGTTATTCCCTTAAGTTGATCAGGATGAAGTCCTGGGGTATGGCTTGGTGACAGCCTTGTTTCAATCAGTGCAGGTATGTTGGTGAGGAGTACTGGTCACTACTGAGAGGGACAGAGCCTTAATTGTCAATAAATAATTAAATAAATAAAGCCCTGTTGGCTGCATTTTCAGTAGTCAGGGGAACTCTCTGTGTTTCTAGGAGCTGAACCTTGAGAATGTCTGGCTGTAAGTATTAAAGAAGACATTTGGCAATTTTAGTAGAATTATAAACTATGTATAAAACATTGATAACACTAATTGTTACTTGAGGGATTTATTAGCCAAAGTAGTTACACTTCTTGGGTATTCTGGATTTAAAACTTACTGACAAATCTTGCTTGCACATAAACCTCAGGGGTTATGAAATCTTATTAATTGGGAAACTGTATGACACAGTTAAGCCATGAACATAACGAAGATGTTTCTAGCAAGACACTCTTGGGATACAGATCCTGTGCATTTCAATGAGCTGAAAACTTTCTCTAGCAAGACCCTTCTCCGAGCAATTACGATTTAATTCATACCATTGAACATCTTCAATCAATAAATACAAGTATGATGAGATCATGGAGCAAACGAGTATATTAAAGATTAAGAAAAGACAATTTTTCAAATGACTGAATCTGAGAGAGATGTTGGAAAAGCTATTCCATATGTCAAAGCTCAAGGCATGAACCATTTTTTTCAGCAGCTTAATGATTTTCAAATATTCAAGTGAAGTACCTGTCAACATGCAGATGTAATATTCTGCTATTTTGTAGTAGAAATTGTGATTCCTAGGTATAGCAATGCTGGTAGTCCTATCTTCATTTAAATGTAACTGTGTGCTCTTCTCTGCTTGTGACGGATGAAATCTGTGGTCACACCAAGACGCTACATATCTTGGAAGGTCTGCTGCTGGCTTTCTTCATACTGAGATTATTGTAGATTGGCTGCAGTGAATGTGTTATTATCCATTTGTTAAGACATGGAGACTCCTAACTTTGACAACTGAGAAAAATACTCTGATTTATATGATGATTACTCCTGTTTTCTCAGATGTAATCTGAAAGCACACTCTTATCTTCACCTTCTAGTGTGTTCGTGCTTGGTCCTAAGAGCAGCAACAATCAGTACTAATTATATAATGCTTTCTTTGGCAGCAAGCAGAACAATTCACTCAGATTTTCTATTACAATAAATTCCAGATGTGAAAATTAAGATAATCCATTTCCTTCTAGTAGCCCAGAAAAGGAGCTGAATGACAGCAAATTACACTTACAGTTTTTGCTTTGATCAGGAAAAAATCATTTGCATAGCTGATTATGGCTCGAATAGGTAGGTCAAGTTATTATAATTGGTCCTTGTCAGGATGGGGTTCAAGAGTGTAATGCTACATTGTGCTTCTCTACAGAGTTCATGCAGTGCCAGCTGAGCTACTCAACTGAAAGTGAGTTTTATAGGTGAGTTGATCTGTTACCTCATGAGTAACAATTACTCAAGTCTCACGAGTAACTGTAACAAAGGTTGATAAATTGTAATGGTTTATTGGATCTGGATCAACCAAAGGGACACAACTGATTTAAGACGTGAAAATTAAATTATAAAAAGCAAACCCAAGTCTAAATCAGTATCACCTCCTTAATTTCACAGTGCATTAACTCTGTTTAATACCCTCAAGGCCACTTGATTGTGAAGTCATTAATAAACTTTTCCTAAATAGCTACCAGGACTTGCCACGAATTTATTTTGCTGGAGGTGGACTTAGTAACTATTACATACACCATCATCACCCTGAGGTTTGTTTGGTACAAAGAGAGACCCAGCAGTAACCTCAGTAGAGAAGTGGCTGGCTGCAGGACAATAATGGAAATGCAAGAGTCAATGTGTTACAATAGACAAGGGTGAATTGGAAAAATGAGGGTTACAGTCTTAGAGCTCTGCAATAGATTTGTTCCCGGCCTTCACTGTGCTTTTTTCAGCAAACAATTTCAATCTGAATTTTCTGTTCTTGCAAGATGGGCTGGGTCAATTACAAGGCACATTACAGTGATGCCATTGAGTATCTGGATGGAGCTGAAATTGCGTTTTCTGAGCTGCTAATGACTAAGTGTCTTGGGCTATGATTTCACTACAAAAGCTTTGCTTTCTACATTGCACTGTAACAATTATAATCACTGCAGATATTCAAGCTAGTTCCTCTGATAAGAAGGGGGAGGGGAGGAAAGGCTCAATATGAGTCCCATAGTAGAGGCTTGCTTGATTTTCCTTTGGTCTGAGAGCTTTAATTTTCTGACTCTTATCTCATGCTGAAAGTCTCCTCTTTTTGTCAGGCTCTGGGGGCAGAGGATGATGACTGTTCTGAGGGAGTTGCCTGCAGGCATCATTTCTCAGAAGTTCCTGTGGTTGCATTTTTACCTGTTGTTTCAGCGCCTATAACCAGGAGTTAAAAGAAAACCATGCCTCTTTGAAAGTGAAAAAAGTCTTGTCTCACACCTCTTACAGGTCTTATTTTGCTTCTGTCTTGCATGAGCCAAAAAGAAGTCTGTGAGCACACTGGAGTGCACTGTGCACACTGCTCCCTGACTGGCTAAGTCTCAGAGGTTTTCTTGTTGGTGACTTCTATTGTAAAAGCAATAACCTCTGCAGCCTCTACTTCAGTAGCTATATTACTTGGGCAAAACTGGCTTCTGCTACTATCTCCAATGATATCAGGAGGTCTCCTATTTTTCAGGTTTTTATGATCCCTTTAAGATATGCACTACGTTGAGATACAGTGTGTGCACCTCAAGAGGATCAGCTTGAAGTCACCAGATACCAGGGGGCAAGCCCTGAGCACAAGCAGTGGAGAACCACTAAAGCTTTCTCACCTTCTGTGTATTTAATTGAATTCCCTGTAAATCACACCACCTTGATCCTTTCTCAGCAAGCCTTCAGTAGTACCTAGAATCTTTTCTTGACTCATGCTGAACTTACTGGGTTACTTACATTAACACCTGGACCAGGGAAAAGTTAATTTTACTTGTGGAAGAAACAAATGTGCAACTTGATGCTGCCCCTTTCTTGTCCGTTTATGAGTTAAGTTCTGTCTGCAGGACATCTCAGGGAAAGGGTTCTTGTTATTTTTCTGAATAGTTACAGATCTGGACTATGACATAAGAGCTGAGTCTGATATGCTATATTGCTCCATAAGATAAACATGCATTATAACTTACTGTAATTGGTTTGAAAGAGATTAAGAGAAAATGAAATCTTTACTTTGATGCCCATCAGAAATGTTGCAAAAGTTGTTTGGTACTCTGGTTCCTCTGTTCCTAGTGAGATTTCTGTTAGTGGCAGGTGCTCATCTTCCTCCACTTTAACACATTTCATCCACTTTTTCTTTGTCCTGTATCTCTATGCCAATCTGTATCTCACACTAAGCCCTGCAGTTGATTTCAGGCGATTCAGATTGCTTCTTATCTTTGGAGTGTCTTGGATTTCCTCATAGTTTAAAAGCAAAGATTTTTTGTTACTATTCATTTTCTATCACAAGCTACATACATCCATGTAATCCATCCCTTGGACAAAGTCTAATCAATATACTTACATGACATTTGTTTTTAATATATCTGGTACTTGAAGGTGTCCACAGACAGCCTCCAAATGCATAATTTCCTCCACCCCGACAGTGGTTTTCTCAAAGACTAACTGGAATCATTCATGTTTCTGATTACTTCCACCATGAACATCAAGACCTGATCATTTTCTTCTTTCCTTCAGCTAGCTCTCATGTGTCCAGTAACTGTTATCACATCCCTCTCCAGTCTTCTCCCCTCTGTCCCCAGCGGCTATGCTTGTTCATTGCATTGTTCTTCCAGAGTTCGGGCAGTTGACTGTAACTGTTATTTTTCAGTCTATGCTATTATGTTACAGCATTAAATGTACACCGATTTATTTCTAAACTATTTTCCCTGGGTATAATATTAGAAGAAATGAGGCATTCTGTTCAGAAACACTGTTAACCACCTGTGGAGGGAAAATTGCTAGTTCATGTGGAATATGAGAAAACCTGAGACTATGTGGTCAAACACCTGCTTCTTTCAACTGCATGGGTGCTCAGCAGCTCGGGCATCCCTGGAATAAAAAGTTGCATTTTGTTCTTTCTTCCTCCCTCTTTTGACCAATCTAACAGGCAGAGTCTGAAAGTAGGCACTAAACCCATAAACAGAATCTTTGCAGCAGTGTTTGATGCTTGGTAATTTAAGCAGAAGATAATAAGCACAGCCAATGCAATTTGGTTGCTTTGAACATCTGCATCTCTGCTTCTGCAGTACTGGAAACATGACTGCTTGTCTTTGGAGCTTCTTGTGTGCCCTCACCTCATCTTCTGAATTTGACTTCATGCATGCTGATTTCTCTGATAAAAACTCCTGGTCTTTTTTTCATTTTGCAAGTTAAAGCAGCCACATCTTTATTTAATTGCACTCCACAACTTTCACAAATGAATTTAACCATCTGTGGTTGTAGACCAAATACAAGCCTTTTCAGTGGATATTATCATCAATATTAGCACTAGTCTTTAGCACAGCTTCATGCATAATTCTAAATAAATTAAAGTAGTTGTAGCGAATAGCTATCAAAATCCTTTAGTGGTCCATTTAGTAAGTGAGACATTCTTACTGTCCTGTAGAGAGTACTAGAAGCCCCCATACACTAAGGTGTTAAATATATCCCCACTGTAATCTGTTACATAATTCATACAGACAATTGGTAACAGCTTTCATTTCCACGGCAGAACAAGAGATACGTCTTTAATAAAATTATTGTTGGATGATGCAGTCTAAACCTGTGCTTATGTTAATCCATTTTGATCGGGGTAAATCACACTCTTCAGCTACAGTGGGAGAATGTATTGGATCTGGTAAAATGGGACAGATTTGAACATTGTTGCTGATTATGTTTGTGGATTCAGATAGGACATTACTATAAGCAAATTCACCTTAATTGATATTCAATTAGGCAAGAGATATTTAAGTTTTAATTTGCTGAAGGCACTTCCGGGCTTATTCTCATTCTTATAATGTTTACCTATCTTACACACTAAGCCATTTCTTGCAGATGCTCAAACCTAGCTATATACTTATGGTAGAATATTAAAATTGCATTATGTGAGGTTTCTCCAGGTTTCCTCACTGTTGTCCCAGAAATACAACTGAAAACACAGCTCCTCCGCAAAGTCTTTCTGTGTGCCAGAAAGGGGCCTCAAGCTATCTCTGAAGGAGTACAACCAGCAGTTAGAAACTCCTGTGGTTTTGAACTTACCTGGTGCATCTGCTAGTGTGATGCATCACATCAAATAACAATCTCTTGTCCAGAGCTCCACGGGAACAAACCAAGCGAAGATACCAGCTGCTGACATGAAGTGCGATGAACTTCTGTAGATAAATTGCTGATAGAAGCCAGCTGTTTAGTAACCAAAAAGTATGAATATCAGTTATATTCCTGACTTGCAAGCTAGTAAGACCTAAAATGAGCTATCATTTACATAAAAGCAAGGGAACTGAAGTGTTTTCTGGTGAAAGGTCAGAATGCCACCATATATCACAGTCACAGCTCTAAAGGGGAAAGACAGAGAGATGACTTTCCTGTCATACAAAAGATAGCATATAAATCTGCATGTTTGGAGCCTGAGAGCAGAAACATGTTAGGAAGTTGTTCCCTCATTTCCCATTCAGGTACTTCCTGTTTCTGTCACCTTGTCCTTCAGTAAACTATGAGTAAAGACTTCTCTTTTATATCAGCTGGGCTGCTGCTGTGTTAACTAGTGATGTCAGTAGCTGATCCTCCAGCAAGAATCTTTCTCTCTTCCCCAGTGAGGGTAAATGGGAGAGACTGGGAGGGCCAAGGGTGGAGGAGACTCCTGCCTCTCCTCTAGGGCCTGACAATAAGTGTGGCACAGCTGAGAAAGCATCCTTAATTAAGCAACATACTGCATATCTGGAAAGTGCTGTGGCAATTCCAGATCTGATGATGTGCATCATCAGCTTTTGGCTATCGTAGAAATTTGTGCATCAGCTCATTGCACTGTCCTACCAAATGGAAAGTCCCTTAGACAGACAGATAGTATTGTAACAGTCAAAATTAGGACAAAACAAGTACCAACTGTTTCTTACTACATAATGTAAAAGAATCAGAACCAGCTATCTCCCATGAAATGCACTGAGGAACTTTTTAAAAACATATTGCTTGCTTTTCCAAGGCCAAAATATGACCCTCAGACTCTGTGAGAGTGAGAGCAATTTGATTTCCATCAAAGGGAATAGCAGGCATATATAATGGTTTTAAACAGTGTTTGGATGCAAGAAGCAATATCTGAGTCTTTTCTAAATTAAGTCTGTATGGATTGACTGACATTCAGAATTTGATGTCTGACAAGCTGATAGCTCTGAAGCTGCTCTCTGCATGTCAGCTGAAATAGGAGCAGAGACTGGAGTTTCATTCCAATAGCCTGCAAAAAGGGGTGCTGAATACTGTTACCTCCCATCACCATGCTGGCACTAAATATATTAATAAAAGTAGAGTTTTGTATCAAAGCCTGATGTGTAGATATTGTGTCAGAAGTGATATTGTCTAGTATGAAATGATCTTTTTTGAGAAAATCAGTCTAAACGAGCTAAGTATTTCTTTAGCATTTAATTTTGAGAATACAGTGGTTGCTCTCACCAGTACTAGCACAGGTTAAATACTGACCTGGTGTTATGATGACCGTAGAGTTCTCAGTACTTGAATGAATCCAGGTCTATAGCAGACAACTGCATCTTCCTTATATGAACACACTGCTTTTATGTGGCTGTCTATACACAGCACACTGAAGTAGGTACTTCATTGATTAGCTTGGTTGGTTCTCCATTGAAAAAGTTGAAAGTGCTTTCTTTTTTTTTTAAATAAACAAAAACTTTATTTTTGTTCTGACTGTGTCTGGACCTGAGCGAGTTCCTCTGCGTTGCCATTGGGGCATTATCTGAGAAACATCAGAAAATATCTTCATATGGTTAGACAGGGTTGCAAGAACAGGATAAACCCCTGATTTTTTTTAGTTCTGAGGAATTAACAACTTTCTAACAGCACCAGCTCTGATAACCTGGTAGTATTCAGCTGCACCAGCTTTCTTTTGGCCTGCATTAAGGGATATGAGGGATTTCATTTTCTCAGAGTTGGACTCCACCGTGTTGTTCTGCTGCCAAAAGCTGAAGGCTGGATTTGCAGAGGATATGTTAAGGTGCATATCCTTTGGAAAAGATTTAGAATTGGAATTTGATGAACTGATCATTGTAATGCTTTCTGTTTTTAACATCTGGACTAATACTGAGTTTGCAATTCAGTTGCTAAATACAAAGCCTGTTTCTGAGAGCTGCTGAAAGCGCATAACTGCTGCTGATCTCAGTCTTCCGCATTTAATCAGTTTCCTAAAACGTGACCTCTTTCATCTGGGAGCTTGACACTTGGCTCTCAACTTTCCACTGTCGGTCTGCATTTATTAGCATGTCAAAAGCATTTTTAATCAGTTCTTCCACAGAGATGCATTATCTTTTCCATAACTCATGAGCAGATTTTGAACGCAGTTTTTAAATGTGGGCATGCTTATAATTGCTCTCTGTTTTTATTTGTTTAGAAGCCAAAGAATATTAACCCCTCCCAAATATTCTCACCTGATGACATTGAATCTTCTTATTGACAGTGCAAAATCGATTGTAGACTATGGAAAAAAAAGCACATTAACTTATTGAGAACAATTCAGTATCTTTAATCTATCTTTGTGGCACAAACAGTATATTTTTCCAGTTTTCAGGAACCCAGCAATCTTCCCGTTACCTGCCACCTTTCTTCTGACATAACTCCACTCCTCCACTCCTCCAGCAGTTCTCTGTGGAGGGTAGAGATTGGATACCTTCCCATTCTGCCTTGCAGTGAAAACAGAGCAAAGAGTTGGTTGACGTGCTACACTTTCAGCACAGCACAGCTGAGTCTGCACAGGAAGGTCTGCTTCACCAACAAGGTGTCCTGTGATTTTACCCAAATATTGCTCTGGAGCCATCAGATAGCTGCACTTGGAAAATCAATTTCTCCCAATTCCTTGGCTTTGTTTTCCCTCAGGGAGTCCCAATACAAACTTGTTACTCACTTCACCATCCTAAAAAACATTCTGCAAAATATTATCTTTTACTTACTGACTGAAAAAAGATTCACAATCTCCTTTTCATGAAGGACCATATGAGCTGACTTAAATCAGGCTTTGGTAGATCTCTGAGTGGCATAAGTAATTAAGTGCCTTTAGAGAAGTTTTGTAATAACCGGTAACATCAAAGGATAGTAATAAACTAGAAGATAAACTAATAATTAAACCAATAAATCTTTTAAACATCAGTGGATTAGAAATCCCTTTGAAAATAAGCATGTGCACTAGCCAACATCGAAGTGGTGGACTTTGTCCAAGAAACTCATATGATGCTGAACAGAAGATGCACATATGTCCATTGCACAGAAGGATTAGTCTTGGTGGTTTATGTGTTAAGAATTACATACTCAAGGAGGCAATAGTGCTGCTGAGCCTGCTCTCAGAGGTTTCCTGATCAAACCCTTCCAGCAGCTGCTCTGTGCATTGCTGATTTCTCCTTTGAAGCTGTCTTTACTTACAGGCAGCAACATGTTGGGTGCAGCGAGGGGGCGGGGGGGGGGGATGATGCTGCAGCTCGGTGCACATTTGCCTGTCTCACACTGCTCTCTTTGGTCAGTCCCAGAAGTTGACCTGAATTATGATGGCCTAGAGATATGAGCTTGATGACAACAGTGTTGAGCCTGGATATATGACAGCATGCTATAATGTTTCAGAGACATATTCTCTAGAAATATAGTTACAGTGAATTTTACATCCATTTGATGTGATAAGGATGAAGTTACCATATAGTGTTCAGCCAAAACCTCAAACACTGTAGCAGGACTTTCATTTGTTACACTTGATTTTTGAAGTGCATGTTTCATAGGTTTTATATAACGGATATTGCAGTATTGGTATTCTAAAGTTGACATTGTGTCTGCAAGTTAAAGCTGTATGTTATGCAAGAATCAAAGAACAGGATAAATATTGCTAAGTGATGCCTAGAGAATGCCATGCAGAACTGCAGTACACCCACACGCAAATAAAAATACTGTCTGCTGGGAGTTCTTTATTGTGTTTAGCAGAGAACTATAAATGCATATTTAAACAGTGATTTGTATTGCTACTTCATCTTCTGTTTAGATCTCAGAATGTAGAGAAGTCAGAGTCTCACAAGCTCAGTTCTCTCTGATAGTTGAATATACTGAAATAGTTTTCCTACAGTGTAATTTGGGAAATAAAATAAAAGATCTTTTGACTTAGGATAACCTATCAGGATTATGTAGTTAGTTGTTCGTGAATGACCACAGATCTCAAAATAAAAACGTAGTGCCAGGTTAATAATGAATGCCACACCTGACGCTTGCTGGAAGCCAGGAGTGATATTTTGGTATGTTTTTGTTGGAAGATATCTGGATAAATTCAGACCAAATTTTCCCAATAAATGAGCTGTTCCAAGGTACAGATTTAGCATGTAGCCTGGCCAATTTGTTCTTGTGAGACACTTATTATAGAGCTCCTCAAAGAGGTTCTTTGGTTTCTTTATGAGCCAAATGTGCTTTCCAGTCTCTTCTGTAGTATCTCTAGAGCTTGCCGGCTTTGAGAAGTAATTTTAGGATAGTCTAAGGAGTCTGGATGGAAATAAATCTGTCTGAAAACAATAAGTGGTGTTGTTCAGTCACATTTTCTGCTGTTTCTTTTTTGCTCAGTTGGTGAAAGACTGCAATTGCTTCCCATGTCTGTATTCTCCACACGTTATTTTGCAGTTTGTTGATTGTTTCTTCTCTTTGTGATTTCTCTATTTATGGTATTTCTGCACCTTTTATGAAAGTCTTCAGGATTTCAATATGAAGCTTAGGGAAGCAGCTTTTTGAACTGTAGGTTTTTCCCTCATTGTCTTCTTTCAAAATATGGCCAGAACATCAAGATGAGTTTGCAGTTCTGGTTATTGTTCCTCAGTTCAAAGTCTAAACTTCTTTAAAATGTACATGTTTACACTGACACTTGTCTTACAAAGTTTGTCTTTGATCAGCCAGTGCTAATATATTGAGTATGACAGAAATAATCATAAT
Source organism: Odontophorus gujanensis (assembly GCA_013399175.1). Classification (NCBI taxonomy): domain Eukaryota; kingdom Metazoa; phylum Chordata; class Aves; order Galliformes; family Odontophoridae; genus Odontophorus; species Odontophorus gujanensis. Next base: position 141,318 of record VXAB01005246.1, read on the forward strand.
TTTATTCAGCAGCTAGAATTGGCAGTTTAGAAGAGAAAAGAGGGAGATTTATGCCTTGTAAAAATATACATGCTTATACTGTATTTTGAATTTCATAAAGTGAATATACCTGGGGAACAATGAATGAACAAAAATGTTGATGACTGCTTGAAAGAATATAGCAAATCAAGCTGTAAAACCTCTCAGAGGAAAATGTGCTAATGTAAAATTGTTCTTTTTAGCTATATCCATACTTTCATGTGGCTTTGTGGCAGAAGGCTCAATTATCTTGTTCAGTTTTTGATGATTATATCCACGCAGGTTGAGAGTAATGAATACAGATGATAACTAGAATTTGTTGAGTTATTAGAAAATATTAAGAAACAGATACTTAAAGAAAATATGAAATAAAGAGTATGTCACAAATTACAGAAGTTATGTTAAAGTAATCTTCTGATAGATCTTTCAGATAAGAAAAAAGGTAGATCAATTCTCAATCCTTCTTTCAAAAATGTGAAGTTCCTGAAAACTAAGTAGAACATAGATGATGTCAAACAAAAGGCAGTATCCTCTTAAGGAATATTTCAAGGAAGTGACTGATTAGGAACTGTGAAAGGAAAGTAGTTGAGGGACAAAATGTCATTTGTTTGGTTGTTATGAAGCCTTAAAATGAGAGAGAGAGGTGAAAAATTAGATGGTGAGCAGAAGGTTTGGTCAATAGTTGGAAAAGATTGCACTGCCACCAGCACAATGCGGCTCATCCTGCCAGTTGGCTGGCTGCTGCATGTCACCCCAACCATGTTCCCAAATTGCTAACCTGTTTTTCAGGGGTGGGCAGCTTTATAGAAAGATGATTAAGGTGGCATATGAGCAAAAAGTAATGTGCTACTCTGTCCTTCTTGTAGCTCCTAAAGGACAGGAAAAGAATTGAATAACTGCCAGGGGAAGGATTTAAGTTGACAACTGGGGGATTAAGCAGCTGTTTTTCAATGCTTTTAGTAACTTATAATTCATCTTCCATTAATATTCCTGTCCTGTGTCCTTCGATACTGCTCGTAAGAAAATTTTGTATTTAGGTGTTTTTTTTTTCCCCTAAAAATCTGCTGTTTTCTTGGTGTTTGCAATCTTACAAATGAGTGAGATGGAAGAAGCAGAGTGGCATGGCAGCTTGTGCAGTAGTCATGTACCAGAGCAGCTCCATCAGCAGCTTCCTCAGTTTCTGTCACTATTCAATGAAACATACATAACCTTTGCCCCTATAAAAGTTTGAAAACCCTGAAGTGCTAGAGTCAACAGCCATAGTAATGGCAGGTTGTATGTGGTTTGTCAACACAAATAACTAGCAGATCCTGAAGGCTGTATTGCAAGTGTTGCCTGGGAAACCTATGTACAGCATAATGGATTTCTAAAACCCACCACAAAGACAGGCTGTAGCATCTTAAATCACAGATTTCACCCCGGCTCTCAGCCAAGGTAAGTAGAGGTGACCAGAGCACTGAGATGCGTTGTCTTGACCAGCGAAACAGAGCTGCAGTGCAAGTTCTGCATATCTGCAATGCATCCTGAACTGCACACAGACTGTTAAATCCCTTTTATTGCAGTCAATCACATATGGATTTTTTTTCTTCATGAATACTTAATGCAACATATAATTAGACATGGCAAGTGAGTGCCAGGTCTGGAATTAAGACTTGAGTTTTCTTGGCGCTGACTGCAGCACTGGTATGAGCAGCACCACAGGAAGGTTTGCAGGGGATCATGGTGCAGGCAGCTCAGCTCCTTTAGCTGGAGGCTGGCCACAGAGGCAGCTCCCACTGGAGGCCCTGAGGTCAGTGCCCATACTGGGTGGGAGCATTTGCTGCCAGAATCCTGCCCCTGCTGTGTCACCACCAGGCAGGGCAGGTGTTAGTGATGTACTGCTGAAACCAAAGATGTGGTTTTTAGTGCTTTCTTCATTTATTTTTTACATCCATCATCCAGGCTACTCATTGCTGTGGGGAATTTCTGGGAGATAAAACTTCTACTTCTGCAATGAAAGTAATCACAGAGAAGGGAGAGTTGTCGCTTGTTGGCTCTTCTGCAATTGTAAGATTTTTGTTCACTAAGCAGTGAGGACAAGGCCTCCTGCTCATGGCCAGCTGTCATACTCATCAGTATTTACGTAGGTGCACTTTCAAGTGCCTCAGCTTCAAGATGGACATAACTATCCTCAAATATCTCAGAAGAAACAATGATGAGGAAAGCAAGAGTATAATTCCTTGAACAGGAAAAGTTGGAATGGGATTGCCCCCTTCAAGATGGTGCTAATGCATCCTTTTTCCCATTTTTATTTCTCTTTGGGTATGCAAAGCAAATACTAGAAAAAAAGCCCACAGAAATATCCACATTATATAATAGTCAAATTTTCCCAAGTAAATATATACACTAAAACTGATGCAAGATGTTAGAGTCTATTTTTGTATTACCATTGCTGTAACTAGGGTACCCATTCACCCAAATAAAGCCAAGTCTATGGGGAAGTGTCTGTGCACAATGCAGTTTGAGGTTTCCTTCTGGAGGAGTACTGTACAGTTGTTCATCCATATACGACTGAGTTTGTCATGGGACAAAAGATGACACCATTGTATTTCAGTGCATAGAAATTATTTAAACAAATGTAGTTTTGAATGGAAATTTACACTGTAAACTATTTGAAAGATATTGCTTAGTTCCCTAAAATGTATTATTAAAACTCAGAGTATTTAAGTATTTCATTAAAAGTTGTATTACTTCCAAGGTTGTAACAAATAATAGAATTTCTGACTGTTCTTAGTCAGCTAGTGAGCCATAATCAATTGGAATCTTCAGTGGAAGACACTGAAACATGCTCTGACAAGAGTCCTCTTCTTGTTAAAGAGTATGAAACTGGAGAAAGATGTTCTTAGAAATTACAGCTCCTTGCAAGTGGTGCTTCACTATGAAAAAATGCTTGTTTAATTTCGGCTGACTCAGAGTAACCTGTTTTGTGTCATGGCAATATACCATCAAGGTTTCAGGAGTGCTGAAATGTATTATTTAAACAATGAAAACAATAATGTTACAATGTGTTACTGTGCTCAAAATGTCATATTCTGCACACAGTTGTGCTTAGAAATGCTTTCTGCAAGTGGGACTTGCCAAAGCAAGGAAATTCCCATCCTTGTTTCTCTCTAAATTCAAGCCATTCTGCATTTACAGAATGACCTGGAAAGTTAATCAGATTTATTAGCCATACAGAATGCTCTATCTGCAAAGTAGATCTTCTGCAGTTGCTTCTTCTCTAAAAGAAGAGCACATTTTCACATTGCTTTGTTGCTGTGACAGTTTTGTTCTAATTATAACCAATACGATTTGGGTACCTGAGTAGCTCTGTAAGTACTAATTTTAATCAGATCTCTGCACATGGGGAGTCACAGACGAGGTAGTCATCCCTGCTTCTATGAACTGCTGCTCAGAGGAAATGAGGGATGGTTAAGTCAGGGGAATTACCCGCAGGGCCAATTTGATCCACTGTTTTTACAGACAAAACGAAGCGTGGATCAGTGGGGTAAATGCAGAGATATACAGGCTGTATCTGTCATAATTTAGGAACCACAGCTGTTAAAAATTGTAGGTTTTCAGTAGTAAAATTCAGTCATCACTACAACTATTATTATTTTACTAAGCCTAATCCTAGGGAGTATTTTAGGCTGACAAAATGCTTCTCTTTGTTTATTCATCACACCTGTATAACATCCTGCACACTGCCTGAGTTAGAGTCCTTCTCTCTCCCTTAAAGTTCATTTGAGCAAAAAACATCGGCCTTTGACAGAGAAAGGCAAGGGCCTTGGTTAGGAAAGCAGCATATCCTCAGGTCTGCGTGAAAGTGAGGTCACCTAATGAACTCTAAGCACTGTGATGACTTCAAGGGGAAAAAAAAACAGTCTTCCAATGTCTGAGCAAGACGTGGAAAAAAGACCTGGAAGTGAATAACAATGAAGCTCATTACCAACTAGGACTGGTAAGATACCCACTGTACGTCCTCATTTAAGGTACTTTAGGTCAAGAGCTTAAGACATGCACATTCCCTAGTGAAGAACTGAAGCCCTAAAGAACGTTACTAGGCTGGTATTTTTTCCCTCCCTCACCACCCATCCCTCCCAAAGGCTTTAAATTGACTCCTGTACTATAATGAAAGAAAAAAACAAGTTATCTTTGTCTAATCAGTTCGTGCAATCAGAAATTTAGTTTTATAGAAATATTGGTTGGTACCCTTGGTTTCAGATGCAGTATTGTGAAAATCACACCTTGTCCCAGCCACATCAGCTCCATTCCGAGCTTTGCCTTCTTTGGATAAAGCTCTCATTAAAATTTTTAAGAGATTTTCTTTCTTAAACAATGAAAGACAGAAGTAGTTTTGACTATTTATTTCCCTCTGGTATTTGACAATAGTGATATTTTTATATGCAAAATGCCAAGGTGAAATTGCTACATACAATTATTGTTCAGTGAAGACAATGAGTAAAATCTGAGTACTTTAGTCATAGGTAGCTTACTTTTAAGCTGGAGAAAGAATTATGTTGTACAAATTTGTCTCAGCAACAAACTACTTGGTCTGATTACAAAATGCTCAGTGTGAAAAAGCCACTCAGACTGATCAATTGGCTATACTGGACGAAACAGGTGAGTCAGTGAAATATCTCTTTACAGGCTTCTTCTGAGCAAACACAGCTAAGGAAAGAGGCTGCTGACCCTAAAACTTCCACCATCCTTCCAAGTTTCTCTGCAGAGTGATCAATGTGATGTAGGAATCTCATCTACAAACAAACAAACAATGTGGTTTTGCAGTGTTATAGAATCAAAAACTAAAAACAAAGGAAGAATTGCTAGGCTGTCTCATCCTTCTTTTCTGATGTGGAACAATCCATCTCTTTTAAGAGACATTTACTAGTCTCTGGCTCTTCCTTTAAGAACATTGTTGTTAAATGGCTTCCTATAAATAATGGAACTGCAGGCACTGATTGCTTTCATGCTGCAGTAACATTGCATGCTATAGCTCTGGCAGCTGGCTGGGGCAGAGCAGCATGTCAAACACCATCAGTGCCACTGCCATCCAAACAGTTCTTTACAGGAGAAGTGGGATTGCTAGAAGAGAGATCTCACAAAGCCTGATCCTTTTGCAATTAGTTTCCAGGAGATGGCTCTGCATCAGACAAATTCAGAAGGACTCTGATGCAGTGGGCTGGAAAGTACACAGGGGTGGCTGTATGGCCAAGGATAATGTGCAGAGCCTGGGAAGCAAGAGGTGGGACTACAGCTTTGTTCCTGAAGGACTGCTTTCACTTGCCTATCATTCCCTCAGTGTTACTGTTAGGCTATTTGCAGTTCTGTTAGTTTGGTTTGGGTGGTGGTGGGTTGTTCTAATTTTTATTTTTATTTCTATTTTTTGTTGTTTGTTTGTTTCCTAGATGAATCTCTAAATTTGAGCACTGGCCAGATTCAAAAGGTATCCTTGAAAGCATTTTGTCCATGTACAGGAAAAGATTGCTTCTCCTTCTTTTCCAGAATTTTAATCGAATGAATTCATTGCTAGGGTTTTATTAGGCCATTACTTAACTCCTTACAAATACCATGGTTCATTTATATTTCTGATTATGTCACTGCCCGGTGTGGTGTTTGAACTTTAGTGATTCTATAATTGCTTGGTTAAATAGTTTAGGTTGAGAGCTCAATCACACATTCCTACTGTGTCCAAACTTCTCCTCACTATGAGACACAAGCACATAAAGGGTAAACGGCAAGCCTGTGCATTGAAGCTTTCCTTCCAAATATACCACAGGTGAAGTTCCAGTATGGAGAAGAAATGGTCTCAAGTGTTGAAACTCTTCATTAAAAGGGGAAAAAGAAAAAGAAAAAAAAATGGTAAGGTATGTGTAAGATGAAACTTAAGAGGAAATATGACCATAAAACAGTAAAGAAATGTTTCTGCAAAAACCTCTGAAAATACAAATCTGAAAATGCAATGCAGGAAACTTCTTTACATGTAGTGAGAGCAAACAAAAGTGAAATGAATGTGTCGGACTGATTCAGTGTTTATTAATGATTCTTAACAGAGGCAGATTAGATCCAAATTTTTCTCACAAGTGAAGACCTGTGTATCTCATGGTAGTGAAACTCTCAAGACGCAACATAAAAATGGTACTTATACTCAACTCTGAGCATGGTTTTCCTGTATTCACAGGCTTCCATCCCATTCTTTGCTGCTTTATTAAAGAGATGCTGAAAGGGCTATTGTTAGGAAACAAAAAACATGTGCTACAGAAGGATACAGTGCGCAAATTCAAAACAAATGCTCATTTCCATTAAATCCATTCAGATCTTGTGGCATGTGCTGTCAGCAATGGCAATCAGGGTTTTGATTACTGTAATAAGATGTCATGCTCTCCTCTCTGTTAGGGAAAAACGGGTAAAAAATGTTAGCTTTTCTTTCCATCAGACCAGACATTCCCTGTATTTCACAGATAAACTTGCCTTTGACAGGTCCTTAAATAAATGCAGTTGGTGTTCACTTCTGGTAATGAACTGCCAACTTGTGTTTTTATACTTACTATTTTTTGTGTCATTTTGTCATAACACCATACCAGTTTTCACACTATGGTTTAAAGTCACTCCCTCTCTGTCTCTAAATACTTTGCATTTTTAGAAGGGCATTCAAAAATTTTCTTCAAAAGTTATGCTTATCTATGCTTAACCGTCTTCTTATTTAGCTGATGTTGTTATCAAAATTAATGTCATGAGCAATAGCAGCCTTAGAACTGATAGAAATACTCTGGAAAGTGTTTGATGTTTTTATATATTCAGTGCAATTTATTGTAAATACAGTACTTCATAATATATTAATGAAAAACTTTCATGATGTCTATTAAGAAAAATAAGTTGCATGTATCTTGGGGAAAAAAAGATGGATTACTGTACAGTGTGGCTTTTTTTCTAACTGTAGTTTACTTAAGATACCATGACGAGCAGAAGCTATCTTATAGGAATTAAAAAAGAGACAAATCATATTTAGCCTTTTTTTTTTTTTTTCTTAAATATTCATGTCTTTGAGTGTCTGACTGCATATGCACTGGAATTTTTTTCACTTGGACATAAACAGTCATGCTGTAATGCCATACCATAGTCAAATAGCTGTTCTCTATCAGTGTTTCATGTATAGGGTGCTAGGGCTGCTGAGGGACTGCAGTGCTGAGTGCATCTCCCAGCCAACTGCTGGAATGCAGATGTATATGGAGACTTCTGATGTCTCATTGCTGGTAGCAAATCTGTCACAGCTGTGTTGGGAGGAGAACATAGAGCTGCAGTGATTATTGGTTTATCATTTTGTAGCAGTAAATGAACAGCACGTATCTCTGTCTTATGGGTATGGACGAGAACATCGATTGGGTCAGATAAACTGTTTCCTTTCTATGGATCCAGCTATATTAGTTAGATCCATCCAAGACTTCTCGCCTAGTTCTTACTGGTATTCTTCATGTTCTAATGGAGTTATGCTGCATCCTTGGTATTTATGTTTCCATCATTGATATTTGTCCTTGATAAGGGTATTATTGACCCAATATAGGTTAGTTTCTATATTCCTTCTAATTATGATCTATGCAGTAGCAAAGTGTCTTATTTTTTGCCATTTTTCTCTTTGAACATTGCTGTATTCTGAGTTTTAAATCTTTTTTATAAAAGTAGATGAATATTGAATTGTATCCATCAAACCTCCATGATCAAATCTGTTTTTAATAGGAGCCACCTGTACATTGTACTGCTCAGTTGATGCTGGTGATAGATTTGGGGTCTTTCAAAGAAGATTGGTAACCATCCTTATTTCTGTTAAGAGTCTTAAAGGTTTGATTGAATGGGTAGTGATAACCAGAACAAGACAAGTGCAGCACAGCCTGCCAGCAATTCAACAGGAGCTTTGGGTTATTTGAAAAAATCAGTACTTCAGTTTATATGACTGAAGGTGCTAAGGAAAAGGCTAGATGCCACTGAATACTTCTAAAATGAAATAGCAGTAGAAATGTTAAAATTAAGATGTAGGGTTACCAAGTAAGTCAGCTATATTCAAGAATGTTATTAGCATGTCTGACTGTTACATCTTGGTCTGTTGATATTGGCTGTTTTATGGGTGTATTTAGTATTACAATGTTAAGAGAATCCTGTGAAACAGCAATTTACTTGTAATATTGCTCACAACTAGAGCAATTTGCAGTCCTTATTTAGGAGGTAGGGAGATCAATGGAAAAGTATATTAAGATGTGGAAGAAAGGTTAAATTCTTTCCTGAGATTTCCAAGATAATATTCTCCTAAGTTGGAAGTCTCTACAATGCCACACGACCAGCTCTCACATCAGAACTTTGCCACTCTGACACAATCACAGTATTACAGGATGTAATTTGCTGACTAGCTGCAACTCTTGCTGAAGTCAGTGGAGGCTACAGTGGTTTGGCATCTCTCAGATTCATAATTATTTGTGGCATTGTGAAAATAATGACCAGTGGAGGAATCATAAATTAGAAAACCTCCAGGTTGTTGCTATTTATGGAGTTAATGATCCTTCAGATGAAATACTGTACAGTAAATATAAAATTGCTCTGCAACTGAGATAGAAGATGAGGATTAAATGAATGTTACTGTGGTCAAGAGACTGAATACAATGAAATTAATATCTAGTGATTTGTTAAATGTAGATTCAAATGTTCCTTTTTATACAAAAAGCTAGTGTTTGCTTTCACTATCTTCAAATACAGCTCTTAAGCTTTCCTCTTGGCAAATCAATTCACAGGCTTTACAGTTCAAATTTACACCAAGAAGAAAAGGGCCAAATTTTGCTGTCATATATAGATACACATCTGTTTGATCCAAATCACTTTGCTCTGAATGAATTTCTTTCACTGAACAACTAATTCTGAAAATAACAAAGGAGTTTATAAATTAATGATCATATTACCACTGTTTTACTTCAATGTGGTGTTAGAGAGTTGCTGCATTCCCTGTCTCTGGCCCACTGCAAGGAGAGTCCTTCTTTCCCAGATGTGCTGTTACCAGTCTAGAACTCAACCCTGCCACTGACAATATCTTCAGTGTGTGTTCATAATTAATACAGGGAACCCAGTAATGTTGTGAGCTTGCTGAATTAAAGATGAAATCAAAGACATTTCATCTGTCAAGATGTTAGTTCTGAGCTCTCAGTTTATCTTGCAGTGGGTGACAGTGAATCACTGACTTCTGACATATGAGCATGGAGCTACCTTCATTATACTTAACCAGTCTGGAAGCCTGGTTAAGGACAATGGCAAATGGACCACGTCTTCAAACCTTGTATGGAATTCCCTGTATTAGGCATGTTGCTTTACACTGCTCTGTTGTGGAATTGTGCTTGCATTTATTAGCAGCATCTACCAATGGTATAGGTATCTAATGGTCAGGGTTAGGTGGAACACAAATAATGTTGCCCCCACAAAATGGAAGGCTGAGTACTGAGAGCTCTGCTGACTAGACTTGTGTTGAAGAGCCAGGCCTTCAATCAGTGGAGAAGGCAGAGGCTGCGAGAGCACTTCTGCTCCACCTGTCTTGAGCCGCTTCAAGCAGCAAGGTACTGACTGTTGTTATTTTAAAAGCACTTCGTTCATTGCAGACCAAAAGACCAACATGAGCTCCTTCATAACCCTTCAGCAAAAGGTATCTATCTCTTCAATTGCCTACATTTCACATGTGCATAAAACATGATAGGAGGTATCCTCTGCCTCAAAGGCAGAGATATTGAGCTTCTGGCATACTGAGGAGGTGGAATAGCCTTGTCCCATAGCAAGCTGATCTCTGCTTAATGTCCAGTGTTCTGACAGTTTTGAGCACTGCCTTCTGGTGACCTCTGCTCGTCCTTCATCCTCATGCCAGGAGCTTTCTATGAGCTGGATGAAGACCTCCAAAGATCTATCTGACAGGGAGTGCTGGGGAAAGGCACATTTTGGATTGAAAATGCTGAGACTGATGCTGAGGGATTGGTCAGATGATGATACCTGGTGCATGTCCTGAGTTCCAGTCCAGCCCTACACATGAATTTAAAAATGCAGTTTTCTTCTCCCCCGTTCCCATAATTGTCTTTCATTTTATTTTGTTACCTTCAGTCAGGACTTGAAAAAAGCAGTTCAGGAAAGCTCCCAACTCTGCATGCATAATCTTCTGCTTTTGTATTCGTTTGAGCTATGCTTATACTATAGAAGAGTGGGCAATTAAAAACACAATTAATTTCTTTCTAATTGAATATTTTCTGAGTAATCCACAAACCTGGATAATTACCAACAGCAAACAAATATTTAGAACTGTTAGCCAACAACTAAAAGCACCAGAAATTATCATTTGAATGGGCACAACTTTTGGCCCATCTGTGTAGAACAACATGCCTCAGACTTCAGCCAGGGAGGCATGAAGATCTGCACCTTTGGAGGCAGTGTTACATGTTTAGGAGATGTTACCTTGACTTCCATCTGATATCTTCTGTGGTGGAGTTCTGCCTCAGATCTGCCTGTGAGGAGCTGCATGTGACATCTGGTGGCCCAGCAAAGCCCTCCCTGCACCATTGCTGGTGGGAAGCAAAGGAAGGGAGTGCAACGATACATTGATCTTCCTATTTAAAGGGCATCTGAACAGCTTGGAAAATATTAAGTGAGATGAGGGTGCTGTTGGATGCTTACCGTCTGTACATCAGACATTCGATTTGAAAAAGGGCCTGGATTCCTTGTTCTTTTTCACAAGGTTCAGGGTGAGTCAAAAGAGGAGCATTGTCAGGAGGGTGGGAGACCTGGAAATGAACTGTGGAGTCCAGAAGGAGCTAGCCAAGAGCTGTTAGAAAGTGGGGAAAGCCTACCTGGACTGTCTCCAAGGAGACATGAAACTAAGAAGAGCAGAGCTATTGCTGGAATGAACTTGCGGTATAGCAGTATGCCCAGCTTAGAGATGGCATCAGAACACCGCTATGTTCCATCTGCAGTAAATTGAATGTTCACTCTGATGCAAAAATATGATGCGTCCTCCAGAAGGAACCATTGTCCTTTACCCAGAGATCTGCATTGCACAACTAATGCTGTAGAATGTATATCAGTGTGCCCAAGTGTGGGTTTTGTATGTGGCAGCACAAGACAGGGGATGTTTTCAGTTGCCCTATCTGCTCTGAAACCAAGAGAAATGTTGTATATTGACTGGAGCTTTTTGTAGACAATGCTTTTTGTTAACTCCACATCTTGATTAGCCCAGAAAAGCAAGGTTTGGCTTAGTCCTTTGCCAAGATCAAAAAAAAAAAGAGAAAATCCTTCTCTGCCTCCCTAGAAAGGTTAACTTTTCCCATATCAATAGTTGAAGCTTTTGTCTTCCTGACTGGTCTAGCACAACCAATCTTGCAAAATTTGTAGGTGATAGCAAAGCCTTCTGGGGAGGCCAGAAAGTGAAGCTTTGGCCATTGCTTAAATAGAAAATCATCCGCCTGTGTCCCTGTGTTTAAACTTGCCAGGACAGAGTCAAGTAGGAAAGGAAGTTTACTGGAAAATCCTACTTTGTTTTGTATATGGTAAACATTTAAACAATCCAAAGAGCCTGTGATTTTAGGAAATGATCCTCTATTGTTTGCTTCAAATAAATCTCCAGCTGCATTGATAAAATCAGAAAATCATTTTTTTAGTTTAAATTGTTTCAAAGCAAGGTAATGGATTTTATTTTATCCTCTAGGTAACACGAAATATCAATCATACTGCAGTGCTTGGAGTCTAATATTCAGCTATTTCACATCACTCGTTACCTCAGTGAGCCTTACAGAATGTTTTATGAAAAGACTTGCTTTTAAACCTTCCAAGGACAAATATTTCTTTAGTAGCATTTAATGAATTTAAAATATCCCAGAGAAAATACACTTGCTGGCTCTAGTAACTGCATTATTTCCTCTGGGGCATTAAACAACCAGCATCTCACAGTGGGTGGGATGGCAGATACTTTCAAAAATTGCTGTAAATATGACTTGCTCTGTCTCTTCTCTTTTGTTTTTGTTCACTGATTGGCTGTAGCCTTTGTTACTCAAGTTCTGTGTGGGATTTGGTGTTGTTCTGAGACTTGGCCAGGAGGCCTGAGTATATAGTTAGCCTCAGGGACAATTCCTAATAGAGTCCACCCTCCACAAGTTTGCTGATGATACAAAGCTGGGAGGAATGGTTGACATGCTGAAAGGCTGTGCTGCCATTCAGTGAGACCTGGACATGCTGGAGAGTTGGGCAGAAAAGAACCCAATGAAGTTTAACAAGAGTAACTGTAGAGTCTTGCATCTAGGAAGGAATAACCGAATGCACTGGTAAAGGCTGGGGGATGATCTGCTGGAGAGAAGCTCTGAGGAGAGGGACCTGGATGTCCTGATGGATGACAGGCTGGCCATAAGACAGCAGTGTGCCCTGGTGGCCAAGAAGGCCAACGGTATCCTGGGGTGCATAAAAAAGAGCGTGGCCAGCAGGTGAAGGGTTAGGGTTTAGGGTTAGGGTGATTCTACTCCTCTACTCTGCCGCCGTGAGGCCTCATCTGGAGTACTGTGTCCAATTCTGGGCTCCTCAGTTCAAAAGAGACAGAGATCTCCTAGAAAGACTCCAGTGTAGGGTCACAAAGATGATTAAGGGCCTGGAGCATCTCCTGCATGGGGAAGAGAAGACAGAAGGGGAGATCTTATGAATGCTTATAAATATGTAGTAGACTGGAGTCAAAAGAATGGGGCCAGGCTTTATTCAATGGTGCCCAGGGGCAGAACAAGGGGCAATGGTCACAAAATGGAACATAGGAAGTTCCATCCAAACATGAGGAACAACTTGTTTACTTTGAGGGTGATGGAGTCCTGCAGCAGGCTGCCCAGAGAGGTTTTTGATTCTCCTTCTCGGGAAATATTCGAAACCTGCCTGGACACTTTCCTATTTAACCTACTGTAGGGAACCAGATGGACTAGATAAAGTTCAGAGGTCACTTCCAATCCCTACAATTCTGTGATTCTGTGAAATGCTTAGTGATAAAAGAGTAAATGGCATGCATACTAAGTTCAACAGTAGCCTGCTTAAATTCATTCTAAATAATATATTGACATCACTATCTTGGAATTTAACTCACCCAGTTTTACAGTCTATAAATGCATGTCTTGCATCTAGTGCTGGAAATAGCTTTGCTTCTGAGATCATAGCTGCCACTTCTCCAGCAGCTTTTATTGGATGTTCAAATTTTATTTCTTTAGTTAAATTTTCTGGTTGAACATTATGTATGGGCATGCTTCATTTGATCAGTTATAGCCAAAGAGGTTAGCCAATTTATGGCTAAATAACCCTCTCCTATCAAAGAAGAAATGAAATTCACTGAATTAATATAAATTCCTTGAGGCAGTAGTTGTATCTGAGAAATACTAAGGGGAACCAAGCCTGTTATATTGTGATAGTTCAGAGACCTACAAGTGTTACGCTTTTCAGTACAGTGGAATTTACATATTGTACATTTTAAGGTAAATGGCGTCTCTTTTTTTTTTTTGATGGATAGATGATGGGAATTATTGATGTGTCTGTTTAACATGCTGTTCTCTTGGCAGACAGCCTAGCCTTTAGAGGATAAATGAGAGCTCTTGTATGTTGTTAGTGTTTTTTGCAAGTGTTCTGAACTCACATACAAACAGAGTGACTCTTACCCTGCAAGATGCATGTAACAGCATTGATTTCGGTGGATAATGCTCATATCCAGCCAGAAGAACACTGGGCTCTTTGAACTCACTGCATGGTTAAGTAAGCTTTGGTCCTCAGAGGCTTTTTTTACTTGCAGTCTTGAAGGAGCAGCTGTTATAGAAGACATTTCTCTCTTGTTATGCTAGTAGTTCCTGTGTTTAATTCTTCGATACCAAATATACATTCTTATATTCATGTCAAATGATGCATCCCTTCTACTAGACTCCTCTCCTTCCATCTTTTTTAACATGATGTACCAGGATACAAAAGGAATTAGTAGCGTGCCAACAGCTAGCATTTCAAGTAGATATGGTCCTTGAATACACTCCAAATGAGGAAGCCTACTTCAAAAAGAAAATCTTTACAACACAAAAAGTAAATGTGAAAATAAAGAACTGACTTCCTTAGCGGTGCTCACACAGCTCACAGATCAAGTATAAAGGCAGCATGTACTCTGCTGCATTATTTTCCTACAGCACTTCTTCATCTAACTAGGCCTAAAATGAAACTCCATTGAATCTAACTGAAAACTTGAGCAAATACAATAATGGATTTAATCACTTGCACTAATTTAATTACAAGCTTATCATGGCCCAAAGAGACCTGGGGGAACTCTGCAACTTTTCCTGGTCTGCTTTTACAAAAGCAAATGTGAAAGTAATTAAGAGTATGTTCTTGCTCAGACACTAATGTGTGATGAGTTTGCAAATTACTTTGGATGTGTGCATGAGCATTTTCATGGCACAACTGTGGACAAAATTTATCCAGGAAGACTGTTAAACCCCACTGTAAATCACATGCTCATAATTTCCTCAACTAAAATCTTTCTATTTTATCACTCTGGCTACTCACTTGTGACTTCTTGAGATGCTGTGATCAATAATCCTTTTGCATCTGACAGGTTTTCATCTAGTATCCATTTCTGCTGCATCATTAATTATACTATCTCATTGGCCCACAGTGCATTTGGGAATCCCTAACAATATTTTTTTTCTCCTCATTTTGAGAAGCATTTTTGTGTAACCTTCAAGAGTGTGCTTGATATTACTGAAAACTCAGTTTTGTACTAAGAATTTATGGATGGGGATATACTGAAGCTTTGTTTTTCCTCAGTTATTAATGGTTACTGTTGTCATGTATGGTAATACCCCGCTAGCACTTTCCATCTTCATATTTTTCCCATGGGTATAGGTAATGTCATCAGGCTCTCTCTGACATGTGCTGATCTACTGTTTGTTCGTATCAAATGGATTATGTGATGAAGGTGGTGCACATGCTCTGGAAATGGCACCTCACTCGTACTGAATAGAACCACATCAGCAACACCGAAATCACTTTATATTTCTGTATTGTTTTCCTGATGCTTCTTTTCCCAAAGATTTTTCCACATGTTTTCTGTGGTTTTGTTTCTGTTTTTTAGCTACAGCTATGAAATACTGACTGTTCATATACCAGACCTACTGCATCTCTTACAACATGTTCATTCTTTCTCCAATTGCAGCAGCCTTTGGCTAAGACTCTGCTTGCTCATACTGAATCTAACAAAATTGATTTGAGCTGTGAATCCTTCCTCTAAGGACTAGATTTCATGAAACACTCCAATCTGCTTGCTGAAAAGCTGAAACTCCTAACAGCAACATTAGTATGGATGTTACTTTTTTTTTTTTTTTAATTTAAAGGATTCTGTTCCTGGGAACCAGCAACAGTCTTCAAAATATATTTTACCCCTACTTATGCCTTATGGCATAGAGATATTTGTAACTACTTTCTACTTACAGAATGAAAAATAAACATTATTTATAATGATTGATTTATTCTGAATGTACAGGCTCAAAGATGTGTGAGCAAGTTCCACTGTCATCAGTCTACTACAGTACTTGAAACCTTGCTGATAAATATAACTGCCATTATAGGGATGTGACTTTTTCTCCCGGCCCCGTGCTACTGCATCTTCTTTCTGAAGCACTTCACAACTGTTACCTATAAACAATTTTGATATGTTTAAGCCTGTATAATATATCAGGAAAAAATAGATGAGGAACAGTTGTTCATCAGTTTGTGTGGGGCTACTTCATGGCACAGACTGAACAAAAATCAGCTATGTTTCTGTCCCATAAAAACCCATTCTCCTTCTGAATAAAAGATTACAAATGCCATGGCTTGTGAAGAAAAGAAAAGCCGAGGCTCTGCTTCATCTGACCAGGGATTTCTTCTATATAAGGGAGAGAACATAGGTCCCCCTCAGCCTATAAAAAGAAGAGGGGTGATTCCTGCTCTATCCCTAAAAACAGTGATTTGGGCTTCATGGCTCCAGACATTCTCCCAGGCTGCCAAGGGCAATGCCTTTCAGCTAAGTCAGTCTAAAATATTCATTGAAAATTATCTGTCCTTTAAAAGTAGCCTTGCTTGTTGTGGGATGGGGAGAAGACTAATTGATGCATGCTTTTGTTGTTTATCTGCTCTTTGCCTGTAGACTGGAACCTCTAGCTCGGAGCTCTAAATTTTGTTTTGACAACTCACAGCCTACTTCCCTCCAAAATGGCATGTGGGTGATCAGATAGGCTGTGTGCTGGTGAAGGGAAACAGCAGGATGCTGATGGCTGGCAGTGCCAACAAAGCAGCAGCTTCTCAGAAAGGGGCAGGGGCAGAGGGACATCCATATTCAAGGGGTGCTGAAATGCCACCCATTTGGCTATGTAACATGACCCATCACTATTTGATACTAGAAATACCCTTCAGACGGGCACAGATTTTGTGTGAAGGTCAAATATAGATGAAGGAACACACTGGGAAAGGGCTTTTGCAGGTTTGGGGTTTATTTCTCCCTGGCATAGATGAGCATTTTTTGCAGATTTTTGCTTTTCAGTGCTACCACCCTTCTCTTTTAATATTTTTGTGGTATTTTCACAATGAAATTTTCACTTCAATTTCTGATTAACCAGTTAATTACCTAGCTGTAGTGCTCTGTTGGTTTAGACAATGTGCTGTAGGCTTTCACAGCAACTAAACCACTGGGAAGCTCAATCTCTGATGTGAGTTTAATTAGAGATGCTTTGAGGGTGTTCTTAATGTTGTTTGAGAACTCTGTGCATCATTTCCTACACAGCCTCTAGCATCATTTTTGAGCTCAGCAAGGCTACAGGAGCAGCAGTGCCCCATTTGCTTCTGTGGGAGGAAACTCACAAACTCCTTATTCTGCAAATTATATTTAATGTTCTAGTACAAAAGTTAAGTAAACCCATAGTTAATAAGAACCTCTCACGTAGATATTAAATTTTAAGGGGTATACTTTCCATTCATTTCACATACGATTACTCCTCTTTGACATTAAATGGAATTCAATGTAAAGGGCAAAGAAAGCAGTAAGTGGTGATGTAAATTGAAATAAATCTCTATTAAAATACAGCTTTTATAGAAAGAGTCACTCAAGCAGCACTGCTGCAGCTTCCAACTATTCTGTGTCATTAAGAACTAAAGGATCCTTTGCACTGATGTAATTAAGTATGAGAATAGTAGCATCTTCTGTTGCTGCATGAAGGCATGAAATAAATATCATCAACTGAGAGATTTACATAGCAAATATTGAAATTGGCTACATAAGGTGGCCTGGGCCCTATCACAGAATTACAGACCGCCATAACGAACTCAAAAAAGACAGCTTGAATGGAGTTGGCAATACATATGAAAAATGTTAGAAAAATTAATAAGAAAAATGTGCTAGCTCCTGCTTTACACCTCTCAGTGAGCTGTGCTGGAAACAGCCAGGTCTGACTGCTTCCTTACGCAACAGGAAAAAAATCCCTCTTTCTGTTGACAGACAGCTCAGTGCTCTGTCGCTGCGGCTCAGCTGGAGCAGGCAGGGACAGGGGATGCTGAAACACAGCTCTCTCCTCCCTGCAACCACATCAGGCAGCCTCACCAGAACCTCCCATCTGTGGGTCTGCAGGTCCATGGACAGCCTCAGTCCTCCCTCAAGGTAAGGCTTTGCAAGATCTGTCTCCAAAGACGTATACTGTGTTTTATTCTCTTCAAGTGATTCCTGCATTTACAAAGGTAGCTGTAGGATTTGTAGTTTATAAGAAATTTTCCTAATTGGGATCAGTACCCTGCTTTCCTTTGCCATGCAGCCATCCCACTGGTGGCTCAGTACCAGAGAGAAATTGTAGTGGGGTAAGAAAGTGCTCCAGCTGGCCTCAATGCAGAGCCAAATGCTGATGGCAGCTTCATTCATGCTCTCTTTCCTGAAAGTCCCAATTCAGAAGCTGCTGCTCCTGCAGGACCTGAAGGGTCAGCCTTCCTTTATTTGCAGGGTGCTGAAACAGAGGAAACCAGCAGTGTCTACCCTCAGAAGGGGCAGCTCAGCAGCTGCTGCCTCAGGTGTGCCCTGCTGTGCCGTTGGGGTAGTTCTCCAGACAACTCTTCACTCTCCTGCCTTTGGAGATGCTCTCACAGAAGTTAACTCAAGGTTCTTCCTTCTGTCTTTGCTTATTCTGAGGTAAACCAGCGTGACGTGCAAGCATTTGTGACTTGACATAGACGACTGCAAAGGAGGCAGCTTTGCATTTGTCATCATGTGTTAACTATTTCATGTTAAATGGCAACCAGTTAAATAGATGTAGAGGAGCACAGAAACATCTGGCTTTCACTGAACACTGGGAGAAGTGTTTGAAGGAGGGCAATTCCACATTCCACAAGCAGCAGAGAAATGTAAGCATGAGGAGCTGGGGGAGGCAGGAGAAGGACTGCGGTATGCTGTACTTTGAAATATTTACAGCAATCAGATTAGGACTTCTTTTAACTGTTTCAAGGTTTATGTTACTTCATATAAGTGAGATACTGATTATTATCAAACTTTCTTTAAAAAATAAAAAAAAAGTGAACATATTCCTGGTATTAGAATATGGCATGGTTTGAGGTCTCTGCAATACAGCTCATGCTCTGGTTATTGTCATGTTGTAGCACTGAGTACCTTTGTTTGTAGTATGACAGTGTTGAACAGCCACCCTCTGATTAAGAATAATTTTGCACCTTGTCTTTGCAGTCAGTGTGGAGAAGCACTGGGAGGCAGAAACAAGGGGAGCTAACTATTTTCACTGCTTTGCGGGAAAAAGCAACTCATAAATCCATGGAATACAGAAGAAATGTATTTTTGTTTTCAGTGCAAATGGTTTCTGAATGGACAAGTTATTTTTGTTAGCTGTATGGAAATGGGGATAAGGGAAGTGTAGGATCACTGTGCAGCTGGACTGTGCCGGTCAGCTACAGCAATGCTGGTGTGAGGATAAGAGGAAATAGATCTAGGGTAAGTGAAGTGATTCCTTGGTTAAAAAAAATATTTTGGAAGAGAAGCATTCTGAACTGCTCTACAGATTTTGCGGATGAGTGCAAAGCAAGGAGGAAATCAGAAAATATTGTCCTGGTTTGTCTGGCTTGTGTGGAGAGCAGCTATGGCTCCGTATTCTTTCTTCCTCACTTTGAATTTTCCCAAAACAGAATCATATTTTCATTCTAAGTTCACTCCTTTGCTGTGCTTCAGAAATGCTGTGTGTATTCTCACATCATCAATTACATCACTAAACTGTTCCCATTAACTGCACTGGCTCCACAGTAGTATTTCCATTCGTGTTACTTCATGGACACCTCTACATAGGGCAATGTGTTCATCCTACATGTTAAATCATAGCACTGCAGAGCATGATCTAGTGGGAGGTGTCCCTGCCTATAGCAGGGGTTGGAAATAGATGATCTTAAAGGTTCCTTCCTACCCAAACTATTCTGTGATTCTATGAAGATGGAGCTCTGGGAAGCAGTACCCAACAGCACAGAATATTCCATAGTGAGGGGCTGAGCTCCGGCTGCCCATATGCCTCAGCCCAGCACATCCCCAATGCTATCAGCCTGCTGTCCTCAGGGAAGGGCACTGGAAGAAAGCACTGAGCCCACCAAAGCAATTCCCAGAGTCACTGAGGGCTCTTTATCAGAAAAGCCAAAGGCAGTACAGATATATTGCTTGAAGGTTGACCTCTTTCAGGAAAGCAAATTTGTTATCTTACATGAATGTGGTAATTTATAAGGTGTTTGAAAGACTGTAGCCTAGTGAATAATTCTTTAAACGTAGGATGAACTTTTTTCACCTGTTGTACTAGAGTTAAAGTCTTTCTGAGAATACTGGTTCTTTTTAATATGTATGTTTATTTTAAAAAAGCTTACACTAGAACTCATTCTGACATACCTATTTTTCAGCATTCACTGAGAAATTCTGAGCATGTGTCTCATTAAGGGTTCTTATGCAGTGCATGTATAGCTCTGCATTGCTATTTTGTCAGTGCCACAATCTACTGGAAGCAGAAATGAAGCAAAGTGTATTTGGAATTTGCTTCCTGTAGCATGATCCATTTCATTCTGGTGCTTCTGTGTTTAAGCTCAGTGGGATGATGCAGTGTTGCACACAGTTTCTTTTTCAGCCATTATAAAGAATCAGACAACTACAGAAGTACATTCCTTGGTTGTTTTTTTTTGTGTGTTGTTTTTGTTTGTTTGTTTTGGTGGCATTTTTGAAGTACACAGTGGCTCAGATCTGGCAAGTCTTTCAGATGGAATTTAACTGTATGTGAATCCAGAACTCTTCAACCTTGTAGATCATGTGCTCATAATGTGATTTAGTAAGTGTGCTCTAGGGTATGCATGCTCTGTGTGTGTATATTTGCCTTTCTTCACTGCTATTTGTACAGCTTCTTTTACATTTTTTGCCAGGATGACAGTGTTTGCATTTGGCCTACTTTGGTTATTATTAGATTCTTTCTGTGCCCAGTAATTGACTCTTTTCTGAGATGCTATGTAAGAAGCCTGGAGTCTTTTACATGTGTTATTTAAATATTTGATTTCTTCCATTGGTTTGTCTGCATGCCCTGTTTCCCTCTTCAGCAGCTCTCAAAAAAAAAAAAACAACCTCCAGTGTTTTCAAGCCCTCTGGCGTTCTTGCTGACATGAAGCATCAGCAGCAGAGGGATGACTATGAAACACTGATGAGCTGCTATGATGCTGAAGCTCAAACAACAACAACAAAAAAATGAACCATATTTGATAGAATTCAGACCTCACTGCTGTTGAGTAACCTGGAAAGGAAGGGACAGAATGATGCACTGCAGCTGTGCTATCAGCAGGATGAAATGAGGTATCAGTCGTATGAGTGGTGTTGTCAGCTAAGTGTTTGCATCTTATGTCAGTTACAGTCACTGGTGATCACAGGAATGCCTCTACCAATACTCATAATAAATTGAAACAGCTTTTCTCACGAAGTGAAGGAACTTGTAACAAGTTTGCCTCTTATAGCAATTTTTCTATTTCCTCTGCATCACTGGAGGTTCAAGTCAGAATGACTTGCTTACCTTTAATTTCAATAATTGCCTATGTATTGGTTATTTTTACATTTTCTTTTTCCTCATATCTCTTTCTGTATGTGCAGTTGCTCTCCAGTTTGGGTCACTTTCTAAGTCATGACCATCTATAACTTGTTCTCAGCTGTATTCACAAGTGCTCAGTTATTAAATTCAGAAGAAGAAGTTATCTTCTGTTGAAACGTGCTTCTGGGATAAAGTGGGCATCCTCTGCTGCTTATGACATCTATTCCTCTTCCTGCCTGTCCATCCCTCCTACCCATATATTCTGTATTACAGAATAACTGCATGCCCACCTCTATGTATCCTGTCTATTTAGTAAAGACTGTAGGGCTTTTCTCTCTCTAAGGTAAATCAATTACTAAAAATGAATAACAGCCTTTCTAGTGCTGTTTCAGATAGCATTTGTAATACAGCTTACTTACAGCAACATCCAAGTGGTTTTTTTTCTGTTTTTTTTTTTCCACAAAGAGCATGTCTATAAGACTGAATCTGTACACATATTTCATACAGTAATATTAAATTATTTTCCAACTTATTTTGATATATTCTTCCTAAAAATATCAGCTAAATTCTGCCACATCCTTGCCCTGTTTTAATGTCACTTTTGAATATTATTTCTTTTGTATTTATTAAATTCCTTCCACAACCACCAGCTTGAGCTTGAGATGAAAGTGCAATGTGTAAAATTTTATAAGTATTAGGGAAATGCTTGCATTTCAAAACTGGGTTGGGAATCCAACTTGAGTGTTATTTGAATATGGAGATATTTTTGGCATTTGGAGGAACAATGGCACTGGAGAAGAGAGAAGGAATCCAGGACTATAGATTTCCTAATTTCAAGCAGTCATTGTTAGACACTGCAGTCAATAAGATGCTCACTCACATTTCTGCATGACCGGAGAACACCATGAGTTATCATGATGTGTATTTTTATTTAAACAGCTGTGGAGATGACCTTACATCAGGGTCAAAGCTAGTGAGTCAAAGTATGTTGCAAATGAAATTTCAAAGGGATACCTGGCTAGCTAGTGAAATTATAGTTTCACGTGACTAAGCAACTTAAGTACTGTAGCTGAGAATCAAAATGGAATATTTCTCCCCCAGGTGATTAAGTACAAGTTCTTCACACTTTAAAAATATTTCTCTGAGTTCATTCAAGCATCTAACCATCTCACTGGATCATAGCCAGAAGCTAACTGAACAGAGTTGTTCATGTGCAGGATGAAATCAATGAAAAAAACCTATTGCTTGAGTATTTATTTATTACAGATTATTGGAGTCCCTTTCTTTAAATTTTGAAACCAAATTCACATGGCAGCACTTGACAACTGGGACACAAAAGCATAAATATGCAGCAAGTACTTTAGGAAGCATTTAATGTGGGGGCAGAGCGGGAATAAAATGAAGTCTAGTTAGTGGGTTCTTGCACATTTAATAGGTAATTAAAAGACAAAAATATGGCAATGAACCCTGGACTCTTCCTGGTCCTGTTGGATGCCAAACAGGTACCATGCTTGCAGGGGGACTAAAGTTCTCCCAGCCTCAGTGTGCCCATCAGATAGAAGGTACTTCTGCCTGGGAACCCAAATTTTCATTTTGAGGTAGATTTTGTTTAGTTTGATTTGGGGGTATTTTTGACGGCTCATCAAAATCTTTGAGAGCATAAAAGGGGCTGACGCCAGCAATTCTTTGGAATAGGAATTGTATCATTGATCTGAAAAACTGAAGCTAACACAATAATGCAAATATGAGTCACCTGTTTTCAATCCCCTAGAAGTATCTTACTCAGGAATGATACAGGTGATGATGAATAAATGTAATCTCAGTCACCAGAAATAAATCCTCCTTCAGTACAGATACTTTAGAAATAAAATATTGCTGTACCTAGGGCAATAGTAAATCCTACTTCATAGGGCTTTTCTAATGAGAAGAAGCATTTAAGCCTATTCTGTTCCTTAGGACCTCAACACGGTGAACTCCCCAAAAAGCAGCAGTGCTGTGGGCTCTGTTCAGCCCAAAGCTACACTGAACAAGAATAATTTGATCTTCAACAATTCTTCAAACTAAGGGAAGCAGTGAAAACTTAGAAAAGAGAAGATAGGGAAAACAAAACAAAAACCCATCAAAGATTACTAGGAAAGGGATGAGAATGCAAGGCAAATATGTTGTTTCAAAGATCAAGTCTACTCACACCAAGACAACTAGCATGGCACTTGTGACTGTAGTGAAAATTCAGCTGGCTTCAGCATAATTAAAGTGGGGAGCCAGTATGGAACTGAAGCACATCTGCCTCATTCATGGAGGAGAGATGTTCAGATGTATGGGAACTATTGAATCACGACCTGAACCACTGATTGATCGCCTGAGGTGAACACTGAGTCAGCTGCAGGAGGACAGGTGAAGGCAATTCACCTGTGTGATGGGAAGGGGTGAAGTCTGGCTCCACCTCTCCAAGACCCCATTTAAGGGCTGATCACCACTGGGGAAGGATCTCTTGTTGCAGATCCCTCCCCTGTGGAGTTATTGGTGAACCTCGACCACCTGCAAAAGGTGAGCCTCTCTTTATTCACTGGTTGTCTGTTTGCCATCCAGATAAGCCAAGCAAAATATACAATACATTTCATTATTTTCTGTGAATAATATTCTTTTGGGTTATTCACCCTACATCATGAAATCAATACTGCTATCTAGTGTGGTTTAGGAATTAAGTAACTGTGATGGAGAAAATATGGATGTAAAAAGACAGTTGTAAAGCAGAGAGGTTGTAAACTAAAGGGAAATGGTTGCTGAAACAAATAGTTGCTTTTTGTTCTTTATGGCTTGATTTGCTTTACCTGACCAATCAAGTTATTTTGTTCACCATACATATTTAGGAAAATAGAATTTTGTTCTTCAAGGCACCAAAAAACCATAGCTTAAAAAGATTTAGCTTTCCTACTATGCTGTTGAGTTGGATGCAGAAATAACAAAAAACTGCACTGTTGCATGTAACTCAAGGGTGGTTCTAGATAGTCAGTGCCTGAAAACCTTATTGCTGCCTCAGGTCTTGTAATGACCAAAAGGACCATGCAAAGAAGGTAAATCTAGCCATATAGAGTAAAATTGGAGCCATCTTTGCATTCTCTTCAATGTTGTTGTCTAGATTGTGACAGATTATGTTGCTTTGTGACGTGCAGAACTTAAGGGACTTAATCAAAGCTCAGACTATTCAAGTTTCATAAGTTTCTTCTCAGCTATAGACAGTTATTATGATCACCATGTTATTCACATTTGAGATTTACCTATTTGTAAAAGGATTACATTGTTTGATGCTTTTTTGTTTGTTTGTTTTTGTTTTAAATATAAAATCAGCAAGCGTTAAGATTGTCCGAACTTCAGAACCGTATAGGGATGAAGAGAATGAATACAGAGAATCAAAAATGTGCTGTAAACTTGTTTACCTAGCTATTCAGCTGTTTGTTTTAACATCTGATGTTGTAATGTGCAACTTTAAGCTGCTTACCTTCAGCTAAACCTCTCACATACAAAGAAAAACTAGGAAATAAGAATATTCTAGCTTTGGGAAGCAGATCGAGTGATATATAGAAACATCATGGTTTAAAGTATATATCAGGAACTCCTAAGTTTCCTTTGCTCTGCTGTGCTAATGTAAAGCTTGTCTTCCAGTTGAAGATCTGTGTCTAAGATAACGTTAACATGAACTTTGTTATTTACAGACTGTTGTGTTTTGTTTTATTTTTAACTGTTTTAGCAATCTATTGCTTGTTGCAAAGATGGAGAAAAAGCTAGGTGTTCATTCATAACATTTCCATTTTTAATAAAAATTAGAGACAGGATATAGGTGAAAAATAGTATTCACCATACTGTCCCTTCCCAAAAATTTGTGCAAGGGAAGCTGAAGCCATTAACATTTAGATATTGTTCTGACAGTCTGATCTATCTGGAGGCATTTTAAATAATAATATCATTAAAAATTTTGTATTAATTGAATAACATTATGATTGTATTGCCTTTCTGTAGTGATTTTTGGTGCAAGCATCCTGAAATAATAAATTAATATATTGCTGTATGGTAGTTGTAGAGTAGCATCTTTCATAAAACAGCCTGGCATGAGCAGTGATGTCATCTCTATTTCTGTAGCTTTTATTCTGAAATTCTGAGGAAAGTTGTTCTCTGGTGTTGCTGATTTGGAAGACATTCAGACATCTAAAGCTGGAGATAGACATCTGCTGTGTGGTGAGCCTGAGCAGGGAGATTTGCTCAGCAAAGCAGATCAGACTGTGGGTCGGAATCTCAGCCTTGATAAAGATCTGCTCATACCCTTGGCTGGCACCAAAGTGGTCATAAAGCCACCCTATGGCAGCCATGGAGAACATGCTGTCTGGTGAGCTGGATGGAGGCCAGCCCCTCTTCTTACAATTTTCCTTCTTTCAGCACCTCCTTTTATCTGGCTAATGCCTGGTAGTGAGGAGTCAGAGAGGGTGGGCACAGGGCCAGAAGAATGTCCCTGTTTGCTCCAGCAACATCCAGGCTGCAAAGCAAACCTCAGCATTGCAAGTGTGAACTGCAGAGACTTATCTGTGGCCAGGCCTGAGCAGAGCAGCTGGCCTCATGCAGCCTGCTGGGCCTTGGCACACCAGTGTGCTTACAGACAAGGACCAGTGCTGGAGATTCTCTTGTACACTCAGACCTTTTATCATTAAATTCATCAATTTTTTTTTCCTTTCTTTTTTTGGCAGACAATGGTTGAGGAAGTATTTGCCATTTTCTCCTTGCAGAGTTCCCTTTCTCCCACCTTTCACCTAGACATTGTTATAATTTAAATCTGTCATATATCTGAGTCCTAGAATGTCTATTTAAAAAATGCTGAGTACATTCTTGAACCAGGATTCCACAAACAGAAATTCCTTAAATAAATTCCATTTAAAAGCAAACAGAAAAAGCTTTTCCTAAAAGGTTATCTAATTGTTTTTCTACTTACTGTCTATTGATTATGCTACTATATTTCAAGTAATTCTTCATCTTGTTATCTCTAAGTGCTACAATTATGGCCAATTATAATAATACATATGTTGTATAATTTCATTACATCTGCTGGTGACTGAAAATCTAAGATGATACAACTGGAGGCAGAGTCTGGACAAGGGTATTTTGTTCTTCTGCTGTGAGAGTCTGATATAAGGCAGTCCCCCCAGTGTCAAGTGAAAGAAAGTGTGCTTTTACAAAACTGCCTCCTCCATTGGAGGTGAAAGATGCAGTAGGTAATATGGTAGCTGGGGCACCAGAGCAAACTAGAAAATCCTTGCTGCTGTCACAAAAGTAAATAAATAAAGTTTTGCTGTTTTGTCATCAAGAATGATATTCAATTATATCACCTTGTGAAGTCATCCCTAAGTGAAGTCTTTTTGATAGTGATTGAGAAAAGCTTAACTTCGACTCCTTTGCGTGAGAATTCAAAGGACATACCTCCACTGTCAGGAAGAGGATATTTGAGCTTTGCTAATTAGATTTCCTGGCAAAACTGGGTAACTGAATTGAAATGGGAGTGACACCCTTTTTCTCCTACAGGCTCAGACAGAGAGACAAATTTCCTCAAGACAGAGTTTCTCAGGACTGAGGAAATCAGTTGTTTCAGACATTGTATGTATTCTGTGACTTAAGGTTTTCTCCCCAGTGATTTTACCTAAACAAGGTACACTGTTTCTAGTTGTTAGTTTGCTAGCGTTACATTCTCTTATATTGCTGGGTATCTGGACAGATTCATAACTAACCTGCTTATGTCAGTGTGTGTCCATCACATGAAAAAATGTGGACTAATTTAGCAGAAAAATTCTGTTCAGCTACCCAGTGAATGGGGAGAATTAATGTTGCATGCTTTTTAGAACAGTTACTGGTACCAAATACCATTTTAGATGTCTAGTGTATCCTATCAAGCCTTTGGTTGCTGCCTGGGAGCATGCTAGGTCACACCTATGTGCCAGTCCCACATAGTCACCAATACCCTTGGATGTCCCAAATGTTAATGGACAAACACAACTGAATAAAACCTTCCCAATCAGAAATACGAAATACCTATTGCAACAGTACAAGATGCTCTGAGATACGGTCACTGGTGTATTCCATCCTTAAAAAAGTAACTTCCAAGCAATTGAACTCTAATGGAAACCTATAAGCAAATCTTATAAACTGTGTTGTGCAACCTGGAACTGAAAAATTGAACGTGTAGCAAATTTGGTCATAGCTCCAGGAAGTAAAGAAATAATATGGTTACAAAACAGTACAATTTCTAAAGTGAAACATTTTTTGTTTTAAATTTAAAACAAGTAAAATCAAAAGCAGCTTTTTAGAAACCAAAATAATTTTTACAGGGTTCTGTAGTGTTGTATTATGTCAAAAATTTTTGATCTCACTGATAAGATTTAAGCTGGATCCTACCAAACAGTGACAATTTACATCAAATCAGCTTTTAGCCTGCAATAAATTATCTCCAATGGAATATTTCCCTATCTATAAAAATATCATGTTAGTGATTTCAGTAACAAAACAGAATCTTTACATAAAATATCTTGAATTGAAAAGCAGCAGTCTTCAAGGTTAGTTAACACAGTAAACTGGATTTGAATATGCATAAGGAATAAGTTTAATTATTTTTTTTAAGTTTATATTTACGGCAGAACAGTAAGTTGCACACAGCAGCGAAATTTAGACTTTTACCATCCTTTTATAGTCATTTCAGTGGTATAAAACAAATTCAGTCAGCATTTGGCTAATTGTTGACAAGCTCCAAAGTTGTGTTATTGTTGTTCCATAGGAAAGAGCGGGGGCAGCTTTACAGTTAGTTACTTTACAAATCAGCAGACTTTGGCTGTTAATTTTCATGTTGGCTTTTTTTCTTTTTATATATAAAACACAACAGAATTGCAGTCTTCTCTCCACTGGAGAGGATACTAGCTGTGTAATGTACAAAAAATCATGCTCATTAGATATTTAGCTTTGAACGTTTTAAAATATTGACCTAGAACTGCCTAGAGAATGTGACTGGAGTGTGAAAGTGAGGCTTCATGACAGAAAAGGTGAGGGTGTTTTTAGATAAAACTTTAAATTGAAAAATGTCATAGTAAAAGGTATTTCCTGTAGAAACTTTCATTTGATGAGTAATAATTTTACTCTGGGAAAAAAAAAAACCCACCTTTTAATGGGAAATTTGCACTAGTTTCTGTTTATTATGCTTCATTGTCTTAGCTTCTTTGTCACATTGCTTTTCAACAATGCTTAGTTCTGTTGCCATCAGGAACAATAATATTTGGAAAAGTATCTGCAAAGGAAATGTTCTTCCCAAGTAAAAAGTTGAATATCTAGCATTCACCTGTCAGGGGAGACATGTTTCTCATTATTTTCTGCATCTGTAATGTGAACTGCAGGCTTCTTCAAAAGAAGCTCAGACCTGACACAGTGAAGGTTCTTTCACCCTTGTACTCTACTCTTTTGGAAACATGATCTCCAGAGAAATGTTTATAAAATATACAAAAGATGTTAAAACTTTTTATGATACAGTTGAATTACCAAAAATAAACTAAGCTGCTATTTAAAGTAACAGGAGTTCTGCTACTGCCCTCTATGAAGCCAGAATGAAAATTCTGGGCTGAACTTAGCTGCCTCCTGCAAAGTAAAACCTGGAGTTACTTACAGTTCACTCAGAATCAGCTCTACAACAAAATCTGTTTTGCTGCATGCTACTGACAGGAAAGAGTAGAAAACTTGAAGAACAAAAAAGATCTTATGTTATGAAGGATCTAAAATGTCAACAAGTTTATAACGATTGGACTGGATAATCTTGTAGGTCTTTTCCAACCTTGGTGATTCTAGGACTCTATGATAATAAACATTTTCCCTGTAGTGTTTGTTCTTGTCATAAGACTTACTTGATGTTTCTGGGCTAACAATTTAAAGATTTTGTAACTTTAAATATATCTACCAAACTTCTACGTTCTACTCAAAAGCTTTTTGCCTTTTGCATCCATTTTAAAAGGGAAACATAAATACAGAGGCACGTCAAATGTTTTTTAATGGCTATTAATATTCCTGGCCTAATCCAAAGGGGTTTTTTTTTGCCTTGGTAGATGTCTTCTGCTGCTGCCAAGGGCCCTTCTTTATTCTCTAACTTGGCAAAGCACTTAAACAACCAGTTAACTTCAAGCACAGAACTAGAGGACTGGCATCAAGAGATTAGCCCTGTTTCAAAATTATTACTAAGATATCTACTGGCTCCATAGAGGAGAGAAATTAGCTTCAAAATATTCTTAGGCTTCTACAGCTTCAGGGGCAGAAGTCACATGAATTGATAAAAATCAGTACTTGGTAGAAGAGAGGTCAAAGTTAAGAAAATAGAAATTTTGGAAGAGAAAAGGTATGGTAACTTGTACAACATTATCAACAGACACTGTGGAAAATACTGCAAGTGCCAGATGAAATTACAGCAAATAAATCCAAGAGGTATCTGATATTTTTATTTCAGCTTAGACATAGCAACTTGTTTTTTATTCCATGAGTTACAGATTTTTTCTGAATCATATCATTTGAGTGAGAAGGCATGTTTGAAGTCAGCCATGAGAGAATTGCTAGGAATACTTAGATCCTGTATTTTAGCAGACAATAGAGACAGGCTATGCAAAGCCAAATGCAACCAGGGAAGAAGCCAGGAGGTGATGAGGTGTGCTGTGCTGTCTATAGCAGATACAACAGATAAATGGAATATGTTTATATTGAGCAGCAGTTCATCGGTAAAGGTAAAAGTTGTTTTGAGAGAGATTGCTAGTCTCCACAGACAAGTGGAAAAAGTGTACTGCAGGCAGCTGCAAAGATTTGTGCTCAGAAGGCCCTGAAACAAGAGATGACAGAATGCTAATGGAAATGAACAGATTTGATTCTTCTTGAGGTCATCTGCATCCTCAGTAATTCCACTTGCTTCCATTTTCCTTCACAAGGATTTAGCATCATTTTCTAGCAACCTGAGTTGACTTTCAGTCCAGTATTTGCAGAGCTTTAGCTGGATCTTGAGTATCTTCATTCTATTCACTATAGCTCAACAAGATTTTATTTTGTGAGTTCTTGCACATTTTTATCTTTTTCTAGGCTGTGGAAAGTGTTATCTTTTAGATTTTAAAAGTTTCTTTGGCATATCTATCTACTAATCTCAAACTCCATCCTAAAAAGGTGGTGAATTCTTAATACCATCAGAGTTTACCCAGAAAAATCAATGTTAAAGAATAACAGCAGATATCCTCATAAGTAGTATGACTTTGCCATGTGCTAAAGTATTTTTGGAGGCCAGACAGTACATTAAAGATGTGACAGATTCATGTAGTTTATCTGGTGATTTATAAAGTTTGCTGGCTGATTTAATAGACTGCTAGAAAGCGTTGTTGTTCGACCAAGTAAAGAGAATCATAAAATGGTAATGAATGTTATGAAAGTTCATGAATATTTCATTTGGGGTCTCTCACAGATGCCTGCTAGTTTATCTCAAGATCTAGGAACGTATGGCATATAAATCTGATGGAGGGTAGAACTGCACAGTGCTCTGAGAGGCACGTTTGGTGAGAACAACATGTGTTTGAACAAGCTTTTCAAAAACATATTTCTGTAAGCAACTATGAATTCTGAAGTATCTGGAGTATCAAGCAATAGTTTTCTATTCATTTACTATTTGCACATTTTAAACGTTAGCGTCTCCAGTTTGTCCATTTTTTCTAGTGACTTCTGAGAGTATTGGTTTACTATAGCCTTGGATGTAAGCTGTATTTGAAAAGGCCAAATGGATTCCTACCACATGAAATATTTCATCTTGCAAGGGCCAGAACACTATATGATGCAGACAGACATTCATAGTAATCTAGAACAAAGGCTTTGTGTTTTTTATCTTTAACATCCTGGTGTGGGAAATATATTCTGTCTGCTACTGTGAATCTTGCTAGTTTATATATATGTTCTAATCAATTATGTATGCTGTTGTTTCTAGCAGACCCCAAACACTACAGATTGAAATTGGTTTATTTGACCCATGCAAGCTGTATTTCACTATCTTTCATACACATCAGCAGAATGGATCTACCATAGCAGTGCTGTCCTCCATCAGGTGGACAGTCTTTTGTTTCCATTTTGTTGGTAGTTTGTAAGCAATAAAACCACTTAGAAGAGTATGCTTTTGAGTTATGAAGCCCAAATTGTTGCATGGTATAAGTAAGGGTCAGCAGAACAATGGGAAGAAGAAGAGAAGAAGAGAAGGGTCAGCAGCAACAATGCCATCCCAGAAGTTCTGTTTAATAGGAATTACTTAGAAAATATAAAAACAAATATGAAGGACTAGAAGGGGCTTACACAGATGGCTCACATGTTTTCTGAGAGTGCTTGTGTAGAAAATGAGATTGAATATCATCTCACGGTCCTAAGGCTGTGTGAGACCTCCTGGACCATCTTTTAGCTAAGAAGCCCTTTTTGTATCTGCCCAGTGGAGCCAAGGTTCAGCTTTATTTTTAGATCTATAGGTAAGTTTGTATCTGAGGATAAAAATGTGCTCTTTTCACTGAATTAGAAGGGAGCTGTTAGGACAGATTCTTTGCTGCTCATGGCACAGGAACATGGGAGTGGTATTTCACACAAACAGCAGAGCCTCACAGTTTGTCATTCAGATTGAAGCATCATTTCTGAAGGCAGTCAATTCAGTATTAAAATCGCTGTAGCATATGTTGCCATTTTTTGTAAAATAACTGCAGTTAACCTAGAAGTCCATAAACTACCCTGCTTTTATGAAATAAATTGTTTGTACAATACTAAGAAAAATGTATTTACCACAATTATAATCAGCATAGGTAACCTGTACAGTTCTGTACAGATAAGCATGAAGACTACTTTAGGAATTATCAAATCTTGGAGAGTAACACTCTGAGTAAACAGCGTAAAAAATTTTATAGTGAGTTCTGAGATGGCTTGAACTATATTTTCAAGATGGATGAGGAAGTCAGAAAATTTTTCTGAATAACTGCTTGTTTGGTACTGGTTTGTGTCAAGAGCTGTTGTTTAAACTAGAGGGAGAGAGATGCTGTCCTAGAAGATTTGACTTATGTTTACAGTAATTTGTTTGGCCAGAGCTTATTACTTAATAATCAATCTTTATTATTGCATTAATTCTAATTGGGATATGTGAAACATGCAGTGCATTGACCACATGACATCAGTTTACTTGCTGAATAATTTAAGCTATTTCCTTCTAATACCTTAGACTCCAATGTCATTACTCTCAGGCTGTCCTAATATTCTAGTTATATTGATGTTATTTCACTTGTTATTACCTTCTTGACGTGAAATTGTTTTTCAAATATGGAAATCTTGCTCAAATATTTCTAGATGACAGAATTCTGCATTAGTTTATAATGTATTATAATAACAAAACAGTGCAACATAAAGCAAATGATCTGTTTTTAACTTGTGCTAGCCTTCACAGTAAGGAGACAAAAGATACCAGAAAGGGAATTTTGGTCTGTATGTTTTTTGTATATTCTTATCTGTTTTCCCAGAATGTGAGGAATAATCTTTCTGATAATACAGTAGAAGCAAATGCACAACTATTAAATGGACAGTGTGATTTATCCCACTTCACACTGCTTTATAAGCATTATGTATCACTCTTGTGAGTTTTCTTCTGCTTAAAGAATTGTAAGAAATATGTCTTGCTATTACTTTTATTGATAAAACAGACCAAACCACCTTAATTCATTTTTCATCCAGACTCTTTTATCACAGCACAGTTGTGATTAGGATTCTGATCACCCAGTGTGCCACTCTGAGATTGAGAGGCTCTATCTGCTCATCTATTATTCTTCATGAAGCAAAGCTCTAGTGTACCATCTGTTTTCTTACTGAATCTTGCTTGTAGCTGCAAAGAGCTGGTCACCAGAGATCGTGTCTGGCAAGAGTGCTCTTGGTTCACTTGAATTTGAATATAGCCAAGCACTCACTGCTATTGGCCTGTTGAAGTTCTAGGTGAAATTAAACTCCTGTTCTCTGGTGTATTTTAATTTAAATATTCAAACTGGTAGCGGGTTTTTTTCTCTTGTTCTTCTATTCTTAGGAAATAAAAAATCAAATGGGAAGAAACCCCAAAGCCATAGAGAAGCATGCTGCAGAAATTTTGTTGAGGGTGGATCGTTCTTTTTTTTAAAAACTTGAACTACTAAAGGCTGTTACGTGTTGATGATGCCTCCCCCTTTTGATGCGAGATGAGGTGGTTCCTGGCATGGCCATGTTTAGATAAAACATAATTGGCATGGGGTAGTAGCAGTCAATGGAACATATCTCAATACTATCTTCATGAGATTGCTCTTAGTAACTAAGGTTGTGTAATCACCTTTATTTTTAGAACAGTGTAGGATTGGAAGGGGCTAGCTGAATCCCCCAGTTTTCCCATTGTCATTTCAATGTACAGTATGGTGTGACAGTCCATGGGGCAGAGTGCTGAGCCCCATCACCAGGACGTTCTGCTGCCCTGCCTGAGGTACTGCTGTCCCCTGCTGTACTGAGATACAACTCTACATGCTGCCACTGAGTTTTCCCTGCCTTCCTCGAGGCTTTTTTCTTCTTTTAACTACATGATACTATTGGAGCTTCTCAACTTGCAGTATTTTATAATAGTCTGTGCTATTCCCCAAAGCACAATAAAAAGTAGCTTTTGAGGCTCTTCTTTTTGATCCATTATTTAGAGACTGATTTGTGCTGTCTGCAATCCCCACATCAGTGCCAGTGGTCCTGCAGTTCTGCAAATTCCCTTCAGGACGAGACAAAAATCGTAAGTCTTTTTTCAGGATGTACTTAGATATCATCATAGCACAATTTTTTACAGTCTGCTCCTCTTGCCTTGGATTTTGTTTTTGTAGCAGAAAAGAACTGTCCTAAGGAAATAACTCTATTTCATTCTGACTTTCAGTTTCCAGATTAAATTTTTACTTGGCAACAAAACTTCTTTTCCCAAGATGATGTTACACAGTATTGGTCCTGGGCTCAGCTCAAGCAAACATTTGTGTTTGCACAAAACCTGGCTATTTTCCCCATATGTTCAGTAGGACTCTGGGAACAGAGCCCATACAGGGTCAATAAGACCTAAGTTGTTAGCTCTTTGCAGATTCCGCATCGAGGATTACAGGTTATTAGACTATGTCAGTTGTAGAAAAGGAGTTTATTTTCATTCCTGTAAGTGACAGCTTTATAACATGTGCACACTAGTGTAATCTTCTCTTCATCCCCTTTTACAGCTGGGCTAGAAAATGCTTTTTACCTTAAATATGCCAAGGCCTTTTTTCAATTCCATTTAATCTGTTGTGTGATATAAAATGTTCTGCCTGACATGATAGGCCAGTGATGCCACATGGCAATCTGCTCATGTAATTCATTCATAATGCCATGGTTGCACACAATAATTGACAAAACTAGTCAATGACAGGGTCTTTAGCCTGAACAACTTGCTCTTCAAGTGCCAATTATTACGTGTGGTGCAAATCCATGGAGTCACTGGTGTGCTGCTGGTGATACTCATGTAAAGAGGTTCTGCATGCTTTTTCTTTGCATTCCCAAGAAAACATGTTCTTCTTTAAAATATCTCAGAAGGGATATTCACTCAGCTGTGCTGAGTGAGAGAATGAAAATGCATGTGAGCATGCAAGTTATGCAAAAGGCAGTGTAGCTGCCCTTCCTGAAGACGCTTTCCTGGAAAGCAAGTCTGGGTAGAGAGGGCATGAACAGAAGCTTTCTGGGTGGCTGCTCACTTTCTGTGCAGAAGGAGACTGGCAGTCCTTCCCTCTCCAGTTTCAGGTGCAGCTATAATGGAGTGAGGAGTGTCACTTTCCCACTTTGCACCTTGTGAACAGAGCCACAAGGCAGCCTCAGAAAGCACTGACTGCAAAACCTTAGATGTCAATTAGCTGAGGGTTACTGGGGCTTGTGTCTCTTGGAACTGCATTTATCTGTGGCACAAAAAGAAAAATTTGGGGTTCACATGCTTTCAGGGCCCATAGAAAAGTGGGCATTTGAGTGTATTTGGGATTCACTTCTTCCTAAGTTCCTCCAATTGAGTACAAAGTCCTCTTGTTTTTTAGCAAACACCTTCCACTTTCACAGCAGTGCTTCCATCAGTTTATTTTACTTACCTGGACATGTAGATATCTGGCCCTAAAATTTTTAGCTTTAGAGAAGAGCTAAGCATGTGCAAGCTCACGCGGGGATTTGGATGCAAGCAGCTCCAGCAATAAGAAGCATCGGGTTTCACAGGCCTCCCTAAAACTCTAAACTTTCAGGCAGGAGCCAGGAATCTGACTGTAAACCATACAAACCGTGATGTAGAACAAAACCCTACAGGGGACGAAGCCTGGATGCTAGAAGTAGTATAGATGAAATCAGTCAACAGAAAGCTGAGTTTTATTCAGGTATTAAAACAGCCATTTCCCTGAGAACTTAATCAGTTATAAATGGGCAGATGGAGTACTAGAAGCACTGTGGCTATCCCATCCAGCTATTTTCTACCCGCTGCATTGTGCAGGGCCTTGCTGGAGCATGGAAGTGTATGAAGGGAACCAAATAACATTGCCCCTTTTACAGTCATGTCTGACTCTTGTTCCTGCTGATGTGAACTTGTGATCTAAGGAAGCCATTTCAGCTTAAGATGAGAAGTTGTTGCTGCATTTCAGAGGGTCTGATAAGGTGATGAGAAGTGGCCACTTGCTCTGTCCTAAGACCTGTCAGTAAGTGAAGGTCTCAGGGACATGAGCTGCTGCATCTGCTTTTGCTGCTCTGCTCTTTGTGGATGTTTCTTTGTGTCACCTCTCCAGAGGAGCTGTTATCTTCAACACCGTAAGAAAAAAAAATTAGCTTGATCTTATGTAATAGGCTAAAATGATCACTAGCAGAGGCTGTTTGCTGTGGAGATAGACAGATTGGTCTCTCTTTGCTCAGAACCTCAAATGTTCTCATATTGCAGGATGACAGGACCATGCTAATACTTAGACTGTCTGAACCTATTTGTGCTGCTGAAACTATCCACACTGCACTACAGTAACTGAGCAGTTCTTTTCTGCTGGAGCTCTGGAAGTGCTCTGAAAACCCTCAAGCTGCAAGATGCTGAAGGTGGTACCTGAATTTCTGCACACCCCTCCTTACTCTAACCCCTACTCAGACAGCTCTTGCTCTTACCTGCATTATTAATTGTTGGGTTTTTTTAATTATTCTTAACTGAAGAATGGTAATTTATTGAAATTGTTGTTTTGATAAATGGCAACATATTATCTAAACTGATATATCAGGTAGAAATAGTATGGGAGAAATCAATTGAAGTGTATATGAGCTGCTTTCAATTCACATGCCAAAACTCGTGTGACATAATGCCACTGGTCAGGGGAAGCAGACAGAGCTGCTAATGGCTACGTTATCTGTGAAATACAGCTACTGCCTTTCTGCAGATTGCTTGGGGGAAAAGTAGAGAACAGTGAATTCTCACATTTCAGACTCTTTTGACAAAAATAAATATGTTTGATTATTCAAATATATGCTGATTGAAAAACAGAATTTAAAGTAGATATTAAAAATGAAATAAAAGGATATCTTCATGCGTAGGGCCTAGAGCATGAAAGGTTCAGACTCGCAATCATTTCTGCACTAAAGACTTTGGCTCTGAGGCTGTATAGTTCTGTCAGGTCAAAGTGGTCAGGCAGTGTTGCAATTGGCATGCTATGTGTAAGAGCTTTGAATAGCTCTTTAGGATCTGGATTTGGTCTCTGAGGATCAGTTCCCTACCTCTAAAACAGTAAATATCAGTTTCCTGCTTCAAACCACACATAATGGGTATGCTGTCATCACAATACCTCTGTGGTGGAGCCCACAGTAGAACAAAGTCAGCACCATTGTAGATTGGACATTGTAGTTAAATTTCTAACTTTGTTGTGCTCGGTATCTCTAGCTCATTTGAAATGTCAGCATAAAAGAAAAGAAATAGCCTACAGGAAGTAGAAATTTCTTAATTTTCAAATTCAAAATAATTCATAACTCTAAAACATATTGTATGCAACTTCTGTATGATGGGATTTGAATTTGTGTATGGCTGTTTAATAGCACAGGAAATACAAATATGCTGAGTTTATCTGTGCTTTTTGCCTAATTTGAGAAACTGAAAGGAAGCTTGAAGCGTCTTTCCTCTCAAAGTAAGTCAGAAAAGCAAAGTTTTCCCTGGTTTCAACTCTACATTCTGTGTTGATGACAAATCAGCATCTCTTAACATCCAGTTTTTATCATTAAATGTGCATGAGAGGGATGAATGGATTTAAAGAAAATGCAGTGGGTGCGTAAATCATTTTATTTATTAAATACATTATTAAAAAGACAGGTGCTGCTTGCCAGATACCTTCCATTGTTGCATGAGCTATCAACCAGCATAAGGAGCAATGTGTTGGTAGGTATCTTGACCATGAATTTCTATTACAGGAACTGGACCATGAGGAATAGAAGAGTGAATCATATTGTACTTATAGCTAGAGCAAGCAGAAGCCTGAAGATACATCATAGCTATTTAAACTGGCATTAATTATTTTAAAATTAATTCCTTTTTAGACAATAAATGTAGAAGATCACAAACTAGAGGACCTCTTTGCTAAACGACACTTAACATTAGGGCAAACTACCCTGGTTGATGGTAATAGGCTGTAGTGCTTTTAATCCATAGGTCACTGACTTGATTCTGCCTCAAAATGATAATGATTAGTGGAGGGCCAAGGATCTCTCCACTGATCTAGACACAAGTTCAGAAAATGTCAGGAAGAATGCAAGTGAAAAGTGGGAGACAAAAGAGGAAAACAAAGAAAATGTAGTGTTTTTTTTTGTTTGTTTGTTTTAATGCTGTCACAGGGAATGTACGTGAGATACTGACAAAATCTTCCCTGAGTCAAGGAACTCTCTTTTCTTATGCTGGTGCCTCTGTAAGTAGTATCTTACATGGTTTAATATTTGTTTTTCAAAGATTATATATCAATAGATTTTTTTTAAAAAAATGCATGATATTGCAACTTATGCTCCTAACTCATGAGCAAAAGACTATGATTTCAAGATTTATCTCAGATGATTTAGGAACTGTGATTCATTTTTTTTTCATCTAATGATGTTGTTATTTTTGTACATGATGCTGCTGTTGATTTTTTTTTTTTCTGAGTATGGGCTACTGAGCTAGAACTAACTAAGATGTGATTAAACAGCCTGTCTTCTAAGCTCCAACTCTGACTGAATAGGATCAATTCCAACACAATTGCTTTGTGCAGACTTCCACAGCTGAAGAAAAGCAATCTTACTTCCTGCTGCTTCCTATTGTGCTCCACTTTGAAGTATTGATTATGAGGAGATATTCATATGGGAATTTATGTGTGCTGTAAATTTCTACCATACATTTCTCTGCGCAGCATCCTCATGTAAATATTTCAAATGGAATCAGCCCTTTAAATCTCTCTACTGACAGGCTACTGTTGCAGACTCTGTTGGCATCTCCCTACTAGCTGGTCACTGTACCTATCAGTGGATTTTACGTTCTTCCAACTCTTCTTAGACAGTCAAGACCACAGCCCGGTCTGTAGCTCCACAAAAGAGTTTTGTCACTTCTACAGTTGAGAACTGTCTCTGTTCTGCAATCCAACCTGTTGCTAGCATTGCCATTGCCCCGGCCACACTTTGAAAGCCCCATAGCTCTCATCAGACTCTTGTCTGACCCATCTTTGAATGTCTGCATCACAGTCACCTGAGCAGGGACTCCCTGCCTGCTTCTGCCCATGACCAAGTACTGATTCAACAGACCTTATTGTCTTTGCCCTGTCTGAAACAGGCCAATAGAACAGAGCTCTTCCATGAGTCCGGCTTCTACAGAACACACAGGTGTTATCATTTATCATAGAAGAAAATGACTTTTTTAATTCTTCTACCTTTACAATATTCTCTTTTCCCTGCTCAGATTATGCTGTTTCTGACAAAGAGTGATGAAGAGTCAGTGTTGTTATTTTTCTGCAGCCCCATTTGCTAACACATGGTTGACCTGGTTCAGCTTTCCAGTTGGCTGTCCACTCCTGCTATACAGCTGACCTTGCAATCTGTAATGAATACTGCACACTTAATAGCAGACAAATTGACATCTAGACTCTGTCTACACCACCACTACTATGCTGTTAAATGTTATTCTGGCAGTTAGGTAACCTACATGATAGATTATTTTTCATTTTATTAACATTGTTTTATGACATATTGACTCCTGTGCAACGTGGTGAATTTGAGTATTATCAAGAATCAAATTCCCACTGTAACTCCTGACTGTTTCACAGGATAAATTTCTTTTTAACAAGTTAAATACTAAATACAAATGTGGGAAGAGTCGAAGGTTTTCATTTAAATAGTATTTATAGATCTACCTGTGCTCCAGCAAGAAAATCCAGCTGCACATAGTGTATGAAAATCCCATCTGCTCCTTTCTGATAAGGTTTATAAACACTCTGTGCTTCTTTGTTGCAATAGCTTAGAACTTCATAGATGCACTAATGGCTCAGTACTGAGATATGCTCTTGATTGACTGATCCTGACTTTCTTAATTAGCCTTAAATGCAGAAATTCTTGTCAATTAAGCACCTGGACTGATGCCCTTATTCAGTGAGGGGTTTCAGGATGCTGCTCTGTGCATCTCTTGGGATGATTAGATGATTATTGTTGAGAAGAACATTGCTTGACCATTCTGCTTTCTTGCTCATCACCATTGTCTCCCAGAGAATGGCACAGAGAACAAGGAGGGTTTTCTCTAACTCATTATTTTCCAAACTATTAGTTCCCTGGAAAGGATATTTGCAAATCCAAGTTGATCATTGCAACTGCTGGATGAAAGTGTGATCTAAAACCAGTGCCGTGTAAACAAAATTATAGATTTGGATATAACAGTCATTATTAGAGTGCTGAATTATTGAACTCTGTTACTGAAAGTGGTAGGGTTGGGGAAAGATTCTGGCAAGTCACACAGTGAAAGGATTGAGAATGCACTAAAATTCTGTGTATCTCATCTGAAAAAAAAAAGTACAACCATTGGCTAGAAACCTCATTAAGCTGTATATTGCATTTTTAAAATAAGAAACACTACTTGAGTGTGCTGCTCCAAACTATTATGAGACTAAATAAGTCATACTTAACTATTAAACAGAATAGCAATGTAAAAAGTTATATTGACAAAACCTTTTCGTGTATACAGTAGGAGCAGGAGGCATGAAATGCCTTTTTCTATGTAACACTGTACCTCTGTAGTGTGTGCTTGTAAAAGGAAAGCTGAAACAGGCAGACTCAAAGTAAGTAATTCATGACTCCTGTCTGAAGCACTTAATATTGGAAATCAGGAGCTGTCTGGGTCTATATGTCACAATACAAACGTCCACTTTGAGACTGAAGAGGCTAATCTGCACCCTCTAGTGATCCAAACTAGTTGAAACATTGGCAGCTACAAATTGCTAAATGACTTGGAGTGCTTTTCCCATAGTCAAGACCTTTATCGTTCTATTACTGTCTTAGGGCAAATAATCAAAAATGTCAGTAAAATAGAGAAGACTGTACTGTATGTGGGTATATTGAAGCCTGCACAGACCAGGGGTGCTGACTGCTCCCAGCTGCAGCTGAGCAGCAAGCAGCTGGGTTGGGTGAAAGGCAGGTCTGTACTGCTTACTCTGTCCCTTAGGTCAGCGGGGATCCACGCACCCTCTGTGCACTGCTTTGCCCTGCTGGAGAGCTGTGCTGCTCAAGCTCCCCGTGGCCATGCAGCAGGGCTGTTAAGGATTAGCCTGAGGGAGCCTGGAGAGCATGTTCCAAAAATAAAGGCAGTTACAGTAATATGCTGTGGCAAGCACGAGTGTGTGTGATAGACATGTACTGCAAGGCTAGTGATTTAACAGGATTAAATTGT
Source organism: Odontophorus gujanensis (assembly GCA_013399175.1). Classification (NCBI taxonomy): domain Eukaryota; kingdom Metazoa; phylum Chordata; class Aves; order Galliformes; family Odontophoridae; genus Odontophorus; species Odontophorus gujanensis. The sequence continues at coordinate 182,469 of VXAB01005246.1, forward strand.
GATCAGCAAAGAGAAGATTTCTCATAGTAATGAGAAGATGGGTAAGGTATGCCATTGAGCCAGATGTACTAGCTCAAGGAAGAAAGTGATAAGTTCAGTATACACTATTAAAGAATCTTGTTGGACCTCGGGCTTATTCGCTATATTAAGTGAGCAATACTGTAAGAAAATTGGATAGGCTAGCATCGCCTTTTTGGGTAAGCATCTAATGCTTTACTATGATACTTTATTCCTTTTTCAGTGCTAGGCATGAAATGAAGTGTTCAAAATAATATGGTCATAAAAGCAGATTTACAAACGGAGAAAAGAATCCTCAGCCCAGTAGCAAATGTAGTACCATGTAATGCAGCATTTGGTAAAGATTATCACAAAGCAATTTTCATGGCTGGATTCAAAATGTATGCTGTCAGTAGTCCTGCTCTCTGTAGCAATGAACCTTTTAGGGAAATCATCTGAGAAAGAATAGGCCCCCAGTTAAGCTACAGGGCAACTTTCCAAAAGGGACAGCTTGCAGCATATGGAGGGAGTAAAGGAAACTACAGGGGTTGGACTTCTACAAAGTATAGGTGCTTCTTTCTTAGAATTAAAGCAAATGGGGAAAGTAAGCTCAAGCAGAGGGCTCTAGGGAATTAGGAGGGAGAATAATTAAATTTTAGAGGAATGTTAATGTGCTGAACTAAGAAAGAAAAAATTAAAGATTGGGAAAAAGTAGGTCAAGGGAGTAGGGAAGTTGGTGAACCAGACTGCAGTGAGGTGCTTCCTGTTCTCTCGGCAGCCTTACGCTTGGTAAGGAGAGATTGGTAGAAAGCAGGCAAAGTAATCAGCTGCAGCTCACACTCACTTTCAGTGAAAACTTAAACTAGTTTTGTTTAAGTGCTTTTTTTTTTTCCCTCTTTCTCCTTTTCTTTTTCTTTTGCCTTTTCCTTTTTCTCTTCATTTTTCTTTTCATTTTCCATCTCCTTTTTTTCCTGTGCTTTGTTTTTCTAGAACTTCATTGTACTTTTTGCTGATTTGTTAGTGGTTTCATTTCAATTTGGCCATTTTGCTGTCTTTGCATTGATGAATGTCAGTTCAGATTGGCTGCTGCTTTGATTATATAATACAATATTATTGTTTTTTCAATCCAGAAGTTTATCTCACAAGGAACGTGTAACTTTTAAACTTAGGTAAAAACACCATCAGGAAATCCATGCAGAATTTCAGGAAGTCTAAGAAGTCGGAATGAATGTTAGGATATTTTTCAAAAACTTGCAAAGTTCTTCTCTCGCCATGTTTTAGTTTTACAGTGTTTAACAATAAGCTTTTATGTGGAGACCATCATTTTTTTTAGATGAAATCTTGAAGCAGAAGCATTAAGTAACAATTTATCTAATGTTCATTATCTGATTAAAGAAACTGAGTCATGTAACAGTACAGAGGTTAAAAGATAGGGAGGATTAAAGGATGAGTGTAGCTAATTAAGGAACCAGCCCTGCAAGCAATTATATACATGGTTAACTTTAAATACTTCAGCATTAATAGGACTACTCACATGCTTAAGTTAAGCACATATGTTTGTGAGCTGGAGCCTAAAGACCACATCCTGTGAGGTGCTGAGAATGTGCTATATATTGAACAGGGTTGCCCTGGTTCCAGTGGGAGCTGAAGATATTGTGTGCTTTGCTGTAGCAGAGTTCAGCACAGGCTGGCACAAGCCTACATGGGAAGAGGTTGTGGAAGGGGATGAAGATGCATTTTACAGAAGGCTTCCTACATAGATAATCAACAGTATTTCTTTTCAGAAGCAACCTGTTCTTAATAAGCTTCACTAGATTTACACTGAGTTACAGAGGTTTGTCAAGCTATCAGACAGTAATACAGACAGAGTAACTGCAAGGATGTCCTAAGAGGTGTTGCTGTGGGTCTGCCATACAGTCATTGCCTGTAGCCATGGCACAAGTGTTTTCACAGCTTGATAATTAGCGTCCCTGAGTATCTCATTAGAACAGGAAAATAAATAAATAAACATAATTAAAAAAAAAACTTCATACTTTCAAACTTACTTTGGGAAAGAAACTGCAGTTGGTTGTTGTTTTGGTGCCCCAAGAAAAATTGGGAATACTTATTCAAAAATATGTAAAAAAAAAACAAAACAAAAATAGACAGAAAATGAAAGAAATTCAGTCAATTGGGGTAGACTGTTAGAGAACATACCCACTTGTAACAAATAAAAGTGAAAGAGAAGTTGTGACTTTACTTTCCAAGCTGCATTTTGTGCAGCAGCATAAATTGAGCTCTCATTCATACTTTTGGCCTCATGTCAACATCATAGTACAGCTCTATACAACCACAGTCTCATAATCAAAGGATGTAGAGCAAACAAATCATTCTGTGTATAAATATGAACCAGACATGACTGCTTGAGTTAGTGAGTTTGTGAATTCCTGGGGGTTGTTAAAATCCTAGAAACACTAACAACCGCTTTTCAAATAAAAGTGCACCGATTAAACATTTGTGATGATGGATATTTTTAATTTCTACATTTACATGTAAGAATTGCTATGTGTTCTGTATCATTCCTCCTCCCCTAGTAAAGGTAAATTTAATTTGTTTTCAGATTTAAGTTAGAAGTTTGAATATACTGGTGATTTATCTTAATTCGAGAGAAGTGCAGAATCGTTCATCCAGTAGGACTTCTTGACTTTGCCAGTTCAATTTTAAAGCACTTCTGTCTGTAACTTTAGCAAGCAGAGAGGTCAGATGTAATTTGGTCACATCTCCAGACAGTGACAACTACCCACACTAGCTGGGAAAATATATATATATTTTTTTTATTGTGCTTGTTTTGCTGGTTCATACAAAGAAGTGGCTGTGGAGATATTTTCTTTCTCTCCTTATTTTTTTTTTCCTCTTTTCTTGATGTGCCAAAAGAAAAGGGCTTGTTTGGCATAGTGCTCTACATCGTCTATGGTCTCTCTATCATTTCCAGAGAAAGAAATAGTTGTTGACACTGATTTAGAAATTAGGATTAAACTGTCAGCATCATAACTGCCAACCAGTTGAGCAGATAGTAAAATGATGGAAAGTGAGAAGACAGCCTTATCTTAGGCAGAGTATATCAGCATTGTATAGTTTCTTCAGCTGAAATCCATTAAAATGATAGATAGTTGTGTTTGTGGGTTTGTTTTTTTTTTTTTTAAAGAAAAAAAAAAGGAAGGAACTAACTTTTAAACTGGGTGCTGTAAACACTTCAGTGCTTATGTTTTCTCAGCTGTTTTCTTCACTAGCGATGCTTCATTAGCAGTGGCAATTGTGATAATTCATAAGAGGTGGGGAAAAAAATGCATGGAGGAGAGACTGGCTTGGCTGATTGGGCTATCTGAGAAAATATTCTCTGACACTGAAACAGCTGTGATACAGACAGTAGGAGCTACCGGGACGGTACATTGTCTTGTCCCATTCACTGTTCCATATTAGGAGAATTCCATAGCAGACCAACTGGGAGAGCTGAGATGCCAGCAGCAGTACATGACTGCTTGATGTAATTTCCTACTTAATTTTCATATGAAGTAAGTATTCCATATCCTGGCATGAATATACAGTCCCAGCCATAGAACTTCTCCTCTAAGAAGGATATAAGGTGTCTTACTCCTCAGCTCTCCCATTAGCAAGGTAACAGCTCATGATGAAAATGACTATTTTTTTTCTGTTTTTGAGTGTTCATGAGTAAGTCCCAGTTCTCCTAATGGTGTTCTTTTATCCCATTCTGCACTCTCCTATACAAGTTTTGGAAGAAAAGTTTTCATAAAAAAGTAGAAACCACTTTTTTTTTTTTTCCCCATCAGTACCTTTTATTAGCCTTATGCTGCTAGGGTCCACATCAGTATGAAAAGGGCCAACCTACATCCTTCTTTTCTTCAGTCATCTTGTCTTCATTCTTTCCTCACCTCCTAGTAACATAATAATGTGCCATGTGTTCTGCAATTTTGAGTTAAATTTGAAAGTGAAGTTCAAAAGCAAATTCCTGAAAACAAGAAAGGATACTTTTCATATTCCATATGTTGGCAGAACCGATCATGTGTTTCTGTACTTCATTCCTATATCATTTAGCTTAAACCTGTCTTTGAAAATCTCCATCTGTCATGGAAGCTCTGTGTAAGGATTGGTAGTCATACCTCAGAGCAGATTCCCATGCATCTGAGAAGCCATTTTGTATTCCTTTATCTTTGTTCATTTTATTTAGACACCTGAAGTTGTGTGAGCCCAATAAGCTGTGAGCATCCATGCAGTAATCTCTGTTGGGCTCCTCAGGATCAGCCTCTACCAGAGCAATTTGCCAGCAGCTGTGGTCTGCAAAGCAGAAAGGCTAATTTGGCTCTTCTCTTGCCCTGGAGTCACCCCTCTGAATTTCCAATGACAACTTCTGAAAGCCCTGCATCATCTTAAATGTCATATAATTCAACATCAAAGTTCATATCCAGCTGTGTTCACTATTTCCTTTTACACCCTTCAGATACAAATCTGGTGCTAACTACATTTTCAACTCTTTAAAGTTCTTGGTGCTTTTGAAGTGTCACAATGCCTGTGCTCCCCACAGCCTATTCCTTAACCTGCTTTGCAGTGATATTAGGGACTGAGAGCTTCTTTGTCCCAAACCCACAAAGGAATATATCAGTTCTTTCTTTATGCACTTCTGAAGGAGTTCTGTCCCTTGGCCTGTGCATTTCTTAATTTACTCTAACTATTCAGTGCATTTTTCTACAGGCACTTAAAATTCACTCTTAACTTTATTCACTACAGTCAACATTCACATGGAGACATATGCATGTGTCATGAATTGTCATTTTATTAAAACCCTTTGCTCCTCTACCATTTCAATTACCATTTTGTATAATATCATTTGCATTTGCATAGTACCTTCACCCATAAAAGACAAGAAGTTTTTATTTTCTTTTTATAAATGAGTAAAATAGAATCATGGAGATTAGAAAGGTGTCTTTGCAGCTCAATACAACTATATGGTGTCCAGTTCTTGAGCTTAATTGCATTAGGAAAAATACTGTAAGCAAGATGGACTGACATATAAATCAAAGTGATATAAATCATAGATCTGAATTGTGGAGTCTTGATTTGAATAACTGGTTTTAATCTTATGCCTTTCATTGTTATTCTGAAAATGTTTGGTCTTACTGGTGTGTGTAATCACTCAGACATGTACATTCTCAACTGCACAGAGCCTTTATTCTAGCTGGGTATTTCTTACTAAGTACTGTTCACATAAGTATTTAAGCAGAAGATCTTACACCAGACTTTATGGTAGAAACTTTGACTTGCATTAGAAAATGGTAAAATACATTTTCAGTTTTAGTAGGTGAGAGATCTTTTGTTTGAATTTGTAGCAAGGTGAATGTATACTTATATTGCAAAAATTGAGGATTGAAATTATGCAATTGGTAAAACTTTATTTACTTACATATTTTTATTCATTTATTTGAAACTTATTTGTTTTTAGTTTACATCTAATGGCATTATTTATTAAAACATATAGTAGCATGCATTAGTATTAACTACACTTAGTGAATTGGAAGCTTGCTGCTTGTTGCTACAGAAGAGATTTTAGGATTCCCAATCTGTAGTAGAGGCATAATGAGACTTTTCAAAAGCATGCTAATAATCAGGTGCCTGCTTCCAAAGAAATCAATGGATGCAAGGTGACCTGCAGATTGTCTTGAAAATCCCCAGAGGCATCTGTTTACAAATGTTCTTAAAAATTCAAGCTGGAGGCCTTCAAATTTCTGAAACTAGTTAATCCTCATTTGCTCTGTCCACTGATTTTGCAATACCAAAACAGTCTGTCCTTTTCAGTTCGAAGTCTCATTATTATGAATTAATTATTTGGAACAGAAGTATGCATTTTCTCTATTCATGTTTAAATGCACACAAAGTTTCGTGGTCAAAAGTTTTTCTGCAGTCCTAAAAATGCTAAGAGAGAGGACATGGGCCCACAGCACCTGCAAAAGGGAAGATGGATGTGATCCTCTGGAAGCTGTGCTCTAAGTGGTCACCTCTACAGCTATGTAGGCTTGGAACATCCATGTTCCCCTGTGTTTGGGCTGTATGACCTGGCTGCTGTCACAGCCAACTGCAGCTTGCATGCCAGTCCATGTATGTTTCAGGCCCAGCCAAGGAACAGCACGCTACTCCCATGTGCAGAAAGCCAGGGTCGTGACTTGGGGCACAGCATACGTTTAGTGCTACGTGTGTGCTTGTGATGAGTGGACGGGGAATGCCAGTGGTGCAGATGCGCTGTCAAGAGTACAGTGGTTTGATCATTGGAGGCATGTTAGTAAAAGCTGTATGGGATATTTATTTGCCCAACTTTATGAGTATTACCGGACTTCCTAAACACATCCTTTTATGTATAGGAAGGTCACGTTTATCTGAAATGTTTCTCTTTTTTGGCTGTTTCTCTTTTTTGGCTCTGTCTAGATCTCTATAGTAAAAGAAAAGTGTGTTTAAGCTGCATGCTGTTTCTTCCATCAAAATGAGGGACTGCAGGTCCTTGTAGCACTAATCTGTCTTTCTACAAATCAAAGTGGATTTCCACCGTCCCATGGGTGAAGACAAAGTGTCTTGGTTCCAAGAGCTGCTAATTATAGACCAGAGGACATGGCAAAGCCAAGCTCAGCCTCCTGCCTCCAGGCACAGCTGCCTCCACAGAACCTCACTTCCAAAGAGATAGTTTTACTGTGACAAGGGATGTCTCAAAAGCCCTATTCAGCTTTTCATAGTACAGAGACCAGAAAATGCTTGCTACTGAAGAATATTTTTTATGATGTAAAAATTGCTGTGCCATGTACAAAGAAAATTTGACATTTCATGTTGACATACTAAGAATTATTATTTCAATTCTAACTGATAATTTTAAATATTTTCCATTTTATTTTAAAGAATGATACTTTAAGAGCTTTAAAGAAATTCATCTTCTAATCAAAGGAAACGTTTAGTTATGTTATTTTCTCTTAGTATTTGGGCTTTTTTCCTACTCTACATTCTTCTACTTGTAGCATGCTGCAAATACAAACACTTGTTTTATTCCAGGTTAATCCAATACAACATTTCATTTTGACAGATCTTCAGGCAAATCACAGTATCTGTTATTTATACAGCCTGTCTTTTAAAGCAGTAAGTGATATGCACTGCTCATCACTCTAAGGACAAATCGAGGCCCTAATCCTGTAAAGACTTACCTATTTTTATGGGCAGAACTGCTTACTGAGCATAAAGTTAATCATTTTAAGCATGTAAAGCACTAGAGATCTTTGGATGGAAAACATTAGAGATGTGTAAAGTAGTATTTTGACTTTCAAACCTTTCTCCTCTGTTCTGCCTTTTCCTTCTGAAAAATAGGGAGATCCATTCAAAGTGATTTAAAAAAAATGAGTTAGAATCTCAACTCTGCTTTTTTTTCATTTTATGCAGAGATTGTAGCGCTGTGTATTCTTGATATTAGTTTTACTTCAGTTTAAAGTAATGTCTGTCTGCTCAATTAAATTCAACTACAAATATTTTATTCTAATCCTTAGTTTTAAAATACCATATGCATAGAATGGTGAAGAGCTGTGCAAACATGTAGAAAATTATTCCTTTAATTCAAAAGAAAGTCTGAGTAAGTCTTTTTCTATAGCTGTGATAATTCCAATTGCTTTCCTATCTGTTCTGTTCAGAACACAGCTCTGAGAATTACCTACCAAACTGAAAGACACTGCTCTTTGTTAGCTGCCTTCTTTGCATCCTTTCCCACCTGAAGTGACTAGGAGAGTGCTTCTGCTGTAGACTTCACTAAACATAGTAGGTTAGGTGGTGCTTTTTGCTCCATTTGCATAAAGAAAATCATATACAATCCTGAGAGTTCTTTGAATTCAAACCAGTGAGACAGAACGAGGCTTTAGGCTAAATCTTCATTTTGCCTTAAACAGATCTTGAAAAAATATATTTTAAATAAGAATGGGAAATGTTAGACTGAGCTTCCACAATTCCATACGGCCATACCTTTCCTGGCAAATTCTTTCCCCTTTGGCTCTATTTCTTTTGCTCTCATTTGCCTGCTGTATTTTGGCTGCACTTTCTCAACATTCAGTCAGGGAGAGATGCAGACATACTCACCAGCACAGTGCTGCTTTGCTAGGAGCTGGCATGTAGCTTAAGATGAGATAAGGTATGATACCTGATAGACACCTCATTGGTTGAGGTACAGAACAGTTGATAATAAAAAGTATTATTCCCACACGAAATAAGTCAGAAATAGAAGTTAAGAGAAAAAGCATTCATCCAATTGGGATGACTGAGAGCTGTTAGAAGCTGTAAGACTGCCAGCTTTAAATCCATGTTATTGTGCTGTAAAATCAGCTGGACTTTGGCATGGGCAGTATCAGGTAAGGTTCTGCATCCCACTTGTGCAAAGCAAATCTTCTAGGGAAGCTTCAGTACACCTCAAGACAAAACTTTTCAATTTTGGACGTATGGCAGGACCTTTAGGTTTAAGCTTACGTTGGAATCACTGATCATTATTGGGGCATTCAAAGGTTAAATTGAGCTCTGGCAACAGAGGTCCACAGCATGGCTCTGAAGGCTTGTCTTTATTTGCCTGTGCCAGACTAGCGTGGCTGGCAGAAGCCCCAGTACAGATTCAAGACATGCTGACAGAAGGAATTTTTTGGCTGGTGTAGCTGTACCACATTCCAGAATCTCATAAGCAAAGACAGTATTTTTCTGCTGACGTAGCTGAGCACATAGAAGAGGTATGCCAGCACAGACAGAAGTGCAAATTTATTTTTGTATTTAAAAAATAAGTATGTATCATAATGATTCCAAAATTCTTGAAAATATGAAAGCAAAAATTCTCTAGAGCTATAAAATAAATTAAAAAATAATAAGATTTTAAAATTATAATATTTTATTTGTAGTAACAGAGCAGCACAGGACACAATTTATGATTTCTTACAAGTAGCAGCATTGCAGTTTGATTCATGTGTGACCTTCCCCTGTGCCCTGTGACCAATGAAATACACACGGATCAGAGTGTGAAGTGCATACAATAATTATATACAGCCTATGATTATAGAACACCTACTTTTTTTTTCTGGTAAATTTCAAGAAATAAAAAGGAGTATTGGTACCTCCTCTCTTAAATACTCTCAGAATTGTTTGTAAATCAACAAGGACTTTTTAAATTAAAAATTAATGGCATAAAAAATTGCTTGTCATAGACGAGCAAACAGGAAAAAAAATATTTTTGTGTAAGTCCATAAAACATTGCTAGCGACAATCCAAGTAAAAACTTTTTCTCTTGTGAGAAGATTGGGATATTTTAGCAAGTAAAGAAGAAATGCAGATATACAGCTCACTCATTCATATAAATAAATACATATATATATATATGTATTTCAATATATATATATAAATACATTCCTTGATTGATTAATGAAGATAAAAATCCTGTTAAATTGTTTATTAAGAAGAGCTTCAATATCTTTTGTATCTATATGTGCTTGTACTTTAAGGAGTTAGAAAGTCAATACATGAAAGATAAAAACTTTACTCACACCAGGGTGACTAAGTCTGCCCCTGTTGGAGCTGTCATTGCCATTGCTACTGGATAAAAGTATATTCAGAGACTGATATAAATGCCTGCATGAAATATTTTACCATAATTGACAAATGAAAATAAAAATATTAATAATCACATGCATCAAGGTTCAGCTGCAAATATCAGTCTTTCAATTTAGAGCACATTTCAGATTTGCCATTTATGAATATGAAAAAATCCATTTACATCAGTTTTGCCACTGATATAAACCCAGGATGTCTTCAAGTTTGTTAACAATGTTGTTGAATTGTGTACCCACTTTAATTTAAAAGTTCAATTTTTTTTTTCCCTGCATAGGTTGAATAGCATTTTTTGTTGCTGGTAAGGCACTCAAAGTCAACTATAGGTTGGAACAGCTAAAAGATTTTTAAGCCCAGCTTCACTTACTCAGAATTGAAACATTTTTAGTAGAAAATTTGGTTAAAAGTTGTTTTTTGGATTGTATTTGTTGTTTTTTCCTCCATATTGTGTTTTAGCAATAAGCATTTCAATCATTTCAAATGAAGAAAGATTGAAATACTGCTGCCATTGTATTAAATTGTTAATATAAAAGCTATAGTTGCCTATATTTTATGGCATCGCACACAATAGATGCTGCAAACTTGAAATTCTCCAAGGCAGTTCTGTATTCGTAACATTGTCCTACATCTTTTATAAAGAATTGTACACAGAGGAGAATTTATGACGAAATTGTTGTCATAATAATAATTCCTCAGTGGTACTTCACTCAATTTTATATAAAGATATATTTGAGCAAAGTGTCATGTGAATATATAGATGTTTAATAGAGTATCTCTGTGGTTCCAGTTTGTGAATCTCTGAGTGTGTGTGATTGTATATAATACGTGATATATTTAAGATCTAGGTAAATATTCAAATTAAGTACTCCTTATGGGAGTGGAGCACAGTAATTATTAGCATTCAGCATCATCATGCATCAACTCCAAGCAAGTTAAAAAAGCAACAAAACAGAAGGGAAAAAAGAAGCAACAGAAGAGGCTCAAGTGGAAGGCAGTTTGCCTCAAGTTTTCCTGGCCAGTAGGTTTCAAAAAGTACCATCCATCCTTCCCTGTGTTATGTCAGAAAGTCTGCTGTTGTCATTGTAACACGTTGAGTCCCATGTGACCAGAACCATTAATACTTAACCGATGCACTACAGCTATAGGGATACTGGGGGAGATGTCGAGACAACAATTTTCAAAACTTTTGGGTAGTAGAACCACTTTTTTCTTTTTAATTTTGCACAGGACACTGCATCTCCATATCATGAATATTGATGAAAACTGTAAATTAATGAACATGTAATTCTTCAAATAATTCAGACATAAATTTATGAACATATTGAAATGTACTTAGAGCACCATCTACTGGGAAATCTGAATTAATGAATGTAGCTTTCCTATTTCTTTTTACAAAAGTACACTTTTGTAAAACGAATACTCTTGCAGGGATAGCTAACAATAAGCAAAGCTTTCTTTGAAATTAAATTCTGCGTTGCTATCAAATGTAAAAGAAAAGCTTAGACTGAAATTAAAATTGTGTAGGCTTAGAAAATATTACCCACAGATTGATCTCACTAAAGATTTCACTAGGTATATTAGGAATGGTATCAGTTAAATGCAGTCCTAGAGGAGCACCTCTTAGCAGTCCAGTTGGAGATACGTATTTTGTGGGTACTAGGTACTGTGCAAATGACCTGAACATCATTCAGGCTGTAGTGAAAGACCTACGTGGAGCCACACAGTGGGGCCCACAATTTGTGGACCTAGAACATCAGAAAGTGGCAGGAAATCATCATATGAACATTTAGTCAATTTAGGCTGTTTACGTAAGTTGTTCATGGTGACTAAAATAAAAGGAGAAACTTAAGATAGGGAGAGGGAAAGAAATTGCCTTGCATGACCTCTGCAAAATGCTATGTATTGTTTTGTGAATGGAAACAAACAAAGAAAATAGGAGTTATTTAATTTCATATTACTGCATTACTGGTATACCTACTGCTTTTTCTTACTCTTTCCTACAAGATGATGCCTGGGTACTACATTTTCTCTGACATAGAAACTCATGTAGGTCAACTTTGCTAAAATCAGCCTTTGTGGCTCAGTATTGGTTATTCACTTGTGTTTTGTTAGCTGTGGTTATTTCCTTTGAAAGTGGCTTGCTTAAAAATCCTAAAAGTAAATAGCCTACCTAAACGAGTAGTGCTAGGCTTAAATAGTTACAATACAGCAGAGCTAGGAGAAACGCAGCTGTTTTCCTATACTTCTGCTAGTTTTCAACTGTGATGCTACAGCTGTGATGTGATTCACAATATTCATAATATCATTAATATGAAAAGGATACAATTCTCAATTTTTGAGCCTATCTAAAAAATTTGTTTTCCTACTTCATTATTGTTTTCCTCTGAAAATAATACTGGATGTTATTCTGAGTGGAACTGGATGAATTGAGAGAGATAAATGAAGTCACTTGAAACATTTGATAAAATTTAAAAAGGATTAAAATAGATGCTGGAAAATGTGGAGTAGTTCAAATCTTGTGAGGTTTGTTCTTTATGTAATTCCAGTCATTTTGTGTTCTGTTTTTGTTTCAGCTTTTATAAACTTGTTGAACTTGTCCTCTGAGATGTAGTTATCTGAGTTTTGTATAAAAATCTATATTTGAGTTAATTTTGACCAGAAAGAAATGGAGGGGATGTAAAATACCTGACTTGAAAATACTTCCTTGAAAGATTGCAAATTGTTTGCTGATTCAGGTTCATTGCGAACTTCCTCATATTCTGTACAAAGATCTCAAGTCTATTTATCACTGTTTTGTTTGTAGAGGCTGAGTGGAACTTCAATTGAATTTGAGCTTGGACTGGAAAACCCAGCACCAAGGATACTGGGTAGACTGCTATTACCTGTACACTTTGGGATGCAGAAATCAATTGTTCCTGTACCTGTAGGATTGTCTAAAGGGAAAACTGTCCTGTTGTGTCTAAAATTAAAAGGTGTAGGAAGACATTAGGAAGGGAAAAGTTAGCAAGAGGTACAAAAGAGCAAAGCAAATGTTGATAAATGGAAAATATCATGAAAATTCATAGACAGACAGTAGGAGAGGGGGAAAAAAAAAAGGAACCTGTACAATGGGAGAAAGCAGGGCCTAAAGAAAGTTCAAAGAAAACACTAGCTTAACCTCAGTAACCCACTCACATTGGAAGGGCAAAGAACCTCATTTAACATTTCTTAGGTTTCAGAATTCATTGTACTTTGAAAGAATACTTGATAAATTATTTAGACAGTTTCAACTGAGATTGGAAAAATCCCAGCCTGTCAGAAGCCAGGTTAAAAAAGGTGGTTCTGTATAAATAATTTACTTCTTTGGGAAGGAAAAAGCCATACAAATGCTAGTATCTAAAATAGAGAGGCACTAAACCTGCTGAAGCTCTCTAGCCAGACAGTGAATTTAAGCCAGTGCTACAAACTAAGTACTCTCATTTAAAAGCAAGGGCTATGCTAAAGCTTAAGTTATCAAAAGAAGGTCAACATTAAAGAATCTATGACAACTCACTGCTTTTATACATTCACTCTTTTAAAGCAATGAGCATACCCCAGTTTAAAAAAATCTGGTGAAAGCTTTTTTCTGCGATGATTTCTCATGGTGAATGACTAAAGCAAAGCAAGCTAGTCATATTAGTGTTGGATGTTATTGAATTCACTGGTTTGATTTCTTTAAAGCAGGCACCCTCCAGCTTTGTCACTCCTCTCAGCAGATACTTCCTGTTCCAGTCAGAATTGCTTGACATTTCAAGGGAACTAGATTGTTTATTTATTTCTTTTTACAGTCAATAATTATTATTCACCGTGTTTATTATATACTTTCTAAGACTAATTACTGTAGTAACAGGAAAGTAAATTATGTATAGTCTATTACAGTTTTCTGTATTTACAAGTGCAAAATTTGGCAACAACAATACCCTTCTGCACTGGCACTCTTGTACTATATAATTTCCTAAGTAATTTCACTTGGGTTTAAGACATTGTTCCATGAAGGGCTTCTGTCTCTCATGCATATCTACAGAAAGTGAGGTGACTGGCCAGCTGGTTGTATAAGGCCCTAAATTCCATCTTTATGTTTTTACTTATAGCCTCTACAAGAGCCCTTGGACAAATAGCTTGTCTGCCTACAACTTAATTATGTCTGATTAGATCTTTGATAAAGCTACCCAAGTCTGGACTAGAAGTCAGAGTCACTGTGTTGGAAATCCGAAATAGGAACATTTCAGTATTTTTCTGTGCAGTCAAAACTGTCAGCTGGAAAGGATAATGAACAATAATCTGAGAAGTTTGACTGACATGCATCAGGCAAATCTCAGATTTGTGTCTAGCAAGAGAAAATAAATGCTGTAGATCTGCTTGGTGATGGAATAATGTTCTCTGGAAAGGAGATTGGTTAAATCAAAAACCCCCAAAATTATTTATTGTGTACCTGTATATAATGCTAGAATTCCACTTGTTTGCCTCCAGTGCAGACCAATTAGCTCACTAGTCACAGCTTAATGCTATTTTAGGAAGGGTGCTCTCCAGAGTTTTCAGATATTTTTCACTCACAGTGTACTGATTTGTGAAATCTAGGATATTTGTATCTCAAAGCTGCTATGCAACGTCTGCCTTGATGCAAGTTGTTAGTTATTATGTGATCCTTGTTAAAAAAAGATGTCTTTAGAGTTGATTTTCAAAGCATCACCACAGTGAGAGAGCATGCCTGGGCAGCATGCTCCATGATTTGTCTGACCTGTGTGGGACACTGAGGGGGAGCAGAGTCAAAACTTTATTAATTCCTGAGAACTTGAAAGCATATGGTCAACAGAGTAGCAACAACCCCTATGGGCATGGTTGAAATGCAGCCTTTTGTACCTCAGCACTAGAAACATAATGATTTCCATCTACCTTCCGTGCCCTCAGTATGTTTCATGGATTCACATAGTTACATTCTGTAATACTGATGTGAAGAAATTTCCACTGTTTTGACCTACAAGCCCCAGCCATTCTTCAGAGGCTGTGGTAATGATTTTTGTTCTTACACCTGATGCTTATGACAGGCACAGGACCTAATCCTTCTTCAGCCACTGCCCAGCGACTCCTCTGAATATTTGAGGGAATTTTGGTTATAGCAAAGGTAATCATTTTTTATCTCAGTTGTTGTCAGCGATGAGGTATTCAGCAAAGATACAAAATTCTCACTAGAACCAGGTGTCCCTGAAACATTGGCTTTAATTTGCTATCTTTATACTTTAAATCTATTAAGTGAAGGAGCTTAATAAAGAGGTGATAAAGGAAATGGCAGCTTTCTCTTTAGCGTTTAGGATTAGAGTTTTTACATAACTAGTAGGCAGAACACGTGTAATAGATACATTCAAGTTGTCACAGATGAAGAAAATGAGCACTGTCTTTTAGCAGCAGCATAATGATACAGCAGGCAGCATAACAGCCTGTAATGCCATACAGAATTTATAGTAGGGAGTTAAACCAGGAAAAGAAAGTAGTCCAATTTGAGAATTTTTTTCCCCAAAAAAAAATGTTGCTAATGCAGTTTAAAAAAAAAAGATGAAATTTGCTCATTTTCAAAGAATGAGCTAAGTTATTTCCAATATAATACTTCAAACATTTAGGAGAAAAAAAATAAAAGAAGTAAACTTCTGAAAAATAAACAAATCCTTAATATTTATTGTTGATCCCACCCAAATAAGCCTTTTTAATCAGTTCTTCATAGAAGAATGAGTTTATCAAGGTTTTGTGTGTCAACATATTCTTTTTTTTTTTTTTCAGAGATTTCCAATTTGTAGCACAAGGGGAGGAAAATAAACATCTCTATGTAATTCTAAAACTCAGATAAACTAAAGCTGAGCAAAGCCATATGAAAGAATAGTTGGCTTGTTACATACATCATTCTTTGCTTTCAGAATTAGCTAACTCATCAGTATTTCTGCTCTTCATATTTACTTCAGCTGCTGGAGGGAAACTAACCAGTAGAGCACCAAGCAGTCCCAGTTGGTTCCACTCTTGCAGGCTGCATGCCCATGCTGATGGCCTCCCTGCCAGCTCCCAGCTGTGCAGTCACACGCAGCCGAGCGCTGCCCAGGACAACCACTCACACTGGACACCATGACTGCCCAGTGCAGGGTGGTTCCTTGCAGCTGCTATTTGCATGCTAATGGCAGAGTCCAACATGAGCTGGCCTACATTGTGCTTACACCAGGGTAATTGATTTCAACCCTCGGTAAGCACGCTGATCACAGTTAAGGTTCTCCACATTTAGGCTGATTTAGCCAACATCAGTCTGTGACCTGTGTGTAAGATGACATATCACTGTTTTTTTTTCTCTTTTCATTCAGGATCCAAAGGCACATTACTGACAGTCATATGCTAATAAGACAGGAGAATGAAAGGGAACCAAGGAAGGAAGAAATAATTTTAACAAATCGCCCATAATTCTGAGATAAAAGTGAACTGTATTTAGGTAGAGACGGATCTGACAGGCATACTGTATATAGACCTAAACTTTTATCCTTGTGATTTCAATTTTTTTTTTTCAGAGTTAAGAAAACTGAGTTACTCAAATATTAATTTTTCTCTCTCTCCTTGAACTTTGTTTTCATACAAATGTGCTTACCTTCTTCATAGTAATGCTTTGTGTTTTGTTTTGTTTTTTAAAAAATATATTTGAAAACTTGTATTACAATCTTAAAAATGAAATAGCAACTAATCAAGAAATAGAAAAATTTTCTATATGTTCTTTAGTAAAGATATCTGAAATCTTTGACATTTTTCTATAATTTTTGTGAACAAAAAATGCAGTTGCCACCTGCTGGCTAAGCCTTATCCCTTCTCTGACATACAGATGATGGCAAGTGACCAACATGACCAAGAAAGATAGTGTAAAACATTGACAGATTATATATGCGTAGCTGCTAAATGAGTATCTAGGAAGGAAGAACATTTCTTGTCAGAGCAAATTTAGAGAAAACCCTACAAAGTTCAAGACATCCTACAAAGTTCTTTGTGCTGCTTTTCAATCATTTCCATCCTGCATTCATTTAATTGTATTTTACTTTATCATAAAGCAGTAATATCATTATACCAAGCCCATCTCTCTGTGTGCTACTGACTAGGTGAGGTTGTGCTTTTGATGTAAGGAGTGGGATCTGAATTACTTTATATTTCACTGAAGATTTTTTAAGTGTTTCAGCTTGTAAATTCAAAGAGCCTTCTGTGCTTTTTAAAGAACAGACAATTTCCATACTCAACAATGTTTATTATTCACTGACTGAAATATAATTGAGATTGCATTTCAGAAGACTTGACTTTCTGAAATTCTCACCATCCCTGCAGAAGTGCTTTGGTTCAATTTTAGGTAAATATTTCTGTTTTGTTCCGTTTTAGGATGCTACTCATTTTCACTCATCTTCTTTTACTAAAACTGAAAAGAAAAAAAATGTTGCAGTGTACAACTCAGTGCTGTTTGAAGAAAATGCATTGTAACATTATCTTTGCATCCTTTTTATATTATAGAAGTGCTGACAGAACTTTGATGTGGAAAGGATGAGATACAGTAATCTGAGAGACTGCCATGAAAGGAGCAACATGCTTTAAGCTGGAACTATATAGAGAAACACATTGTGCAATGACAGCTTCACACAACGTCTAATTTGATTTGTTCTTTGCACCATAGCGGAATCATTAAACTACAGCCATCTGTTAATGAGCAGGCAATCTTCTGAGCAGAGGTCACCTTTCTCCCATATTTCATAAGATTCACTCCACACCAGTTATAAACCCAACCATTAACTCCTTCTCTTCTGTAGCATTTTCTTTGGCAAGTTTACTGTCACACAGAAAAAGGGAGAAAAAGTAATACCTTTTGAAATTGGCCAGGAGAAATTTAATGGAGAAATTAGAGTTATTCCCATGCACAGAATTAAGATCTACATCACAGAAATCTCCCATTGGAGAGTAAACTTAATTCCAGGGATGCTCCCAGGACTGAGAGCACGGTCCTGTTCTTGAGTATCTGAAAGCATATGGGAATACTATGACACATTTATTGTATGCATGTTTTATGGTACTTTCTCTGTCTTGTATTTATCTTCATTCATGCTGATCTGCATAATTCAGAAATAACAATGTCTGGCTGACTGTAGGCTTGATCTAAACAATATCATCTACTTTACTGCTTTACTCCTTTGGCATAGATCTTGCATCATAAGTGTCTTATACTTGTCTATCAATCTGTAGTGCTCTGTCTAGTGTCCCAGTGGACCTCCAAGCAGTTGTTTTGACCTCTGAAGCTCTCAATGGTCTAGAACCTGTGTAGAAAGAGCCTATAGTTTAAAAGGGGAGAGTCTGTCTGCAAAAACAAGGAGCTCCTCCTCCCAGTTTTATGGATGTTAATGTTTCACTGCTTGACACGCTAACTGGCATGTAAGACAGATGCTGCTATTCTCATTTTAAATTGAAACAGCTGCCATTGGTTTGGAGCTCATTGATAGGAATTTGTATATATACATTTTGTTTCTATTCATATATTTATTATTTGAAGTGATCTTTTGAGACAACCAGCCAGTGTTTGTGGAACTGGAGGTTTGTTTCCACTAGGGAAACAGTTTTAGATGTTGATGTAAAGTGTTTGTTAATAGATTAAAATCAGTTCTTCACTGAAAATGATTTTGGTTTCTTCAAGTGGCATAATCTTCTGTTTTCATGGTCTTAGCCATCCCCCTCATCTATGCTCTCTCTGAATGTAAAGGCTCAGTGACAAACTATCATTTCTTAATTTCCAAATTCTGCTTTAAAAAATCTGCCCTTGAGGATGATGAATTTGTTAAGTGGTGTGAGAACAATTCCTCGATTTTTAAGCAGTTGTGGTGCTGTCCACAAATGTTTGTGTGTTATTCACCACGTTATAACTTGAGGTTATTATAAAGATCTGTCTCTGTGACATTTTGAGGTTATTCATGATTATTTTCATGTGTATTTCATGTATTTTAAGAACGGCTAATAGCCTTGCTGTATGTTATTTTAATGATTATGCTGTAGCTTAAGCTGTTCCTTGTTTATTCTCTTTGTTCTTCCCCCTTCGCACCATCGTTCTTCTCTGCTCAACCACAAACCAACAACAAACGAACATTGCTTCCTGCTGTCTCCTGGACTGCCGCCAGCCGTACTGATGTCAACTGGCAAATGACAAAACCAGCCCAGCAATACGGAAACTTGCAAAGAAAAGCATCAAAGATGCTGCCTTGGCAAGCAGCGCATCCCTCGGTCCTCCAAAATGCTGGCAAAGCTGTTCTCTTCAGTAGAGGTTTCCATATGGGAAATATTAGAATAACTATCACGTAGCAGACTTTCTGTCATTGAGCATAAAATAAGGAAAATAAAATAAACTGTGTTTCATCTGCCCTTCAAACCAACATCACTAGAAACAATTCTATGAAGACTCTTTTAGATTTAGCGGTTATCAGTGAATAGTTAATTGACTTAATCACCTTAAACCACCCCTCCCTGAATAAGAGCTCTTGGGGGTACGGTTTCGTCATGAAAATAAGGGAGAAAAGACAAGAAAAACAAGGTGTTTCTATTCTCAGAATTTAATTTCCAACAGTGATACTGTGGTAGATGACACACGAGTGATAGAAGGATTATCAGCAAAATGCGTAGCTATGAAAACTCCTCAGTTTCAAAAATGAATGTTATCTACATACAAAGGGATTGGTAACTGAAGCTGGGAAGCAGTGGAACAATGTATTAGGTAACTTGTGAAAGGATTTCCAGAAGCAACTGCTCGTTATAGCTACTTGCATGAGGTAGGGAAGAAATCCATACTGTTGCTAATAAATGGTGTGGTAGAAAATAACAGCTATTTGACTGGGGAGCACTAGAAAAAAAAGAATACATTTCAATTCCTAGAGTATCCATGCATGAAAGAAGGTTCTAAAAAGAACTGATTAACAGGCCACCTATTAATTATTATGCAAGAAAATTAACTATCATCTGATGCTTCAAATAAGCAAAAAACTCTCCAACACATACTACTGCATACTGATCAAGAGAAGAACAATTTTTTTTTTTTAGTGAAATAACCATTTTCGAAGTCAGACTACCTTCAAATTTTAAGATCGAATCAAATGAGATTTTTTTTTAAATGACATCTGCAAAGTAAATTCAGTGTAAAGCTGAATCACGGTAGATGTGCGCAGGACTCCTCCTGCAGGTAAGAATTAAAGAACATACTATTGTAAAGCTGAATAATTGTATTCTTCTTGACCAACGCTCTTTTTAAGAACTACTGAATATTACGTGTGTTGAATGTGGTATTTGCGCTTATTTTCTGTGTTGTTAATTGAGGACGCTCCCAGTTCTTGCTTTAACCTACTATCTCTGCTTAAGTCATTTTGCCTCACAAGCCCCACGGAGATATGAGACACAAGGCCAGTTTGTTTCTACAGTGGCCAGACTTTGCTCAGAAATATTGCCAAAGGCTGATTTGGAAGCCTTTATCAGAGGAAATACGAACATTTGTATTTTGCAAAGATTGCAAGGATTCAACTCAAAATAGAAAGTAGGATAAATACGTTGTCTCCCTTCAAATGTATTATGTTAGAAGAAATACCTTTAGGATATCTATGTATATACATACATTAATCAGCTATTAAAATGTAGTGTGACTAAGCACTGATAAAACTTTTGCTTAATTGCTTCTTATTTGTTCTATATGACACTCCATCGAGTGTGCTGGGCTTCTGTCCACATCTGTATGTATTTAGGCATTAAGCAAATCTCCTCTGGTATTCCTGTGAACAAATGTTTTTGTTATTTGTAGAAAGCCTTCATGAAAATGATAATGCTTTCAGTTTTGCATTACTTTCTGATTTGCATATTTACCCTGGTTCTCACAGATCTTCTAATCTGCAGGACGTTATGAAATGAAATAATGAAATAACAGTGAAGGAGTCTAGATCCTAAAGTTGCTTTATCACAGCCCTTTGAGGAAACAGAGCCATATGCCATGGGAGAAGCAGTGCCCATTTTATGAACAAGCATTGCTGAAATACAAATCACATCAGACAGAGTCAGAGTTAATTAAGTCAGGAACCCACTGTTTGCCTATAGTTTGCAATAGCAATTAATTTGAAGGTCTACTACAGTACTAAGAAAGGATAATTAACAAATGTAATACTTTGTGACACGATGAACATATTTCTAAGGGGGTTCATCTGATGACTTTTTCAGAATAACAGTTTTCTAAGTAAAATTGTAGAGCATCAACATTTTGACATGTGTTTTTGTTGCTTTGAACACATAATTTTGCCATTTTCTCTGATTTTTTTTTAAATATGTATTTATAATCATGCCAAAAATAACTGAATTTCATTTAGAATCATATTGAATTACATGCATAATGTCCCTTTCATTCCATGTTTTTAATGTATTTATGCCAACTCTATTAATCAATATATCTTCTTTTCTAGATTAAAGTGTTGACTTTTCCCTTACATGCCAAGTGAAGAAGGTCTGATCTGGACAAAAAGTCAGTCATCTGGGTAGTACTTGGGAACAATTGCCATGAGAAGACCAAAAAAAGTTAAATGAAAAAAAAAATGAGAAGAAGATTCAAAACTTTCTGATAATGTTTCAGTGAATTTCATTGATGAATCCTTTTGAGAGAGGAGGCTATTTATATCGGGAAGGAGAAAAGCGCTTTGGAAACTGCCTGTCCAGTGCAAACTAATTGACTAATGACCACTAACAGTCATTTTAGATGAAGTGACATATTTGAAGAAGATTTTCCAAAGGGGGCAGTATTTCTGTATTTCTGGATATTGCTTCTGAAACAACCTGAGGACTCAGCAAGGACTTCGACCAGCAAGAATCATAGTCCAGAAGACAGTTGTGTTCCCAGATATGTTGAAATCTGCTTTACTATTTAAAATACTTTTTTTTCCCTCAAAAAAAAAAAAAAATTGATTGCAATTTAATGAGCCTTTGGTTAAAGGAAACAGCTCACAATTCAACTATATTAAATTTATAATTGATATTCAGTGGTGGTAAGATACTTACTTCTGAATAGAATCAAAACATCTTAACTTAGCAAAGAACATACAGAACCTATCTGAAAAATGTTTTTTCAAGTACATTAAAAATTGTTTTATGATAGTAAAAATTCTTTATAATAAATTTTCTTTCAGGATGTTTTTAAAGTGGGACATACATTCTGATATTCGGAATACCCACAAATACACAGTCCATAAAGATGTTGCCACTTTCCACTGAAAAGTATGTTCTCTCTATGCTGCTTATCTGTAAAGCCTTTTCAACTGAAACTTTCCAACTGTCTGGTTTGTTTGTTTTTTTTTGATTTTGTTGGTCTTTGGTGGTTTCGTTTTTTGTTTGTTTGTTTGCTTGCTTCAAGTTTTTGTTTTGTTTTGTTTTGTTTCTTACAGGGTTTCTTGGTTAATAATTCTTTGGTTTTGTTTTTATTTTTGCTTTTGCCATCCTCCTTTATTCTTATCTCCTGTGGATCACTTCCAGACACATGTTGGTCTCAAATAGTGAAGAACTGCTTTTTATTACAAGTCAAATATGTTACTTCAAAGAAAAGATTTTATCATCCCATTTTGTACATAACCTAACACTTGATGCAACATCAGATGGCTGTTAAGAGAGGAATTAAATATATTAACGCAGACACCTAAGTTTAGAATGTGACTGGTACTTCTCTTGTTACTATAGTTTTCTGGCTTCCTTTTTTTCTTTTTTCTTTTTCTTACATTCCTGCTCTTTATATAACAAAGTCCTCTGTGAAATACTGCAGGTGGGCTTCCAGCATTGTTATTCTATTTCAATTCAGAGAATATCTTTCCAAAAAACCTTCTTAAAGGACCTCCTGTGGCTGGATGTGCTGCAAAATCACAGAGCTCCAAGGTGTGTGCAATGTCCTGAGAGGATCTGAATGATCTGTGAGGACATTAGGACCAAAACATTTATCAAAACAGTGAAGAATTTCTGAACTAATTAATGCAGAGGTTTTTTTTTAATGTTTCAGGCCAACTGAACATTAGGTAAACTATTTATTGCCAGGTCCTTCTCAGTGTATTAGGATGATACTATCTGCACTGAAATATTTATGCTTCAGTATCACATCAGATTTCTTGCAAGCCAGTCAGATAGTATCTCTCCTTCTCTATCATTGAGATGAAAGATGAACACCACATTCAAATGTTCATTAGCTGAGAAATAGTTGTGCTAACTTGTCTTTTACTGGCCTGAGTGGCTGCTGTTTCTTGAAATAGTCAGATAAAGTAGAGCTGGAAAGCAAAAGGAGGAAGAGAGGACATTCTTGCTTTCTTCTAGGTTTAATTTAACTGTGATGAAAGTTAATCTATGGGGAAAAAAAAACACCTATTTCCATTTCCACTTTAGAATAGTTAAAGAAAGGTCTAGCCATCTAGCAACAATTTTAGAAGCATGCAACATAATTAATTGTTCTTTAGCACAGCAAAAAATTAAAACATACATGGAATATTTTTGTTTTGGTATCTTTACATTCGTGTTCTATCTAAAGAGTAAAACATGGATAAAGTTACACATCAAGAGTTAAGGAAGATAAGCTTTATATGCTTATTAAAGAACGTGGACAGAAAGCCCCAAAGCACTAAGCAGCAGGTTAAGTAACAAAGGCCTGGTTAAGACAGGGAGGGTAAAAATAAAGTGCCAGAGAGCCCAGTAGCTTTCAGGGCACAAATCCACATCCTGGCACTGAGCCTGGTGTCCCCACAAGAGGGCTCTGCTGCCTCAGCTCTGCAGAATAGCACAGATTGCTTTCCTTACAGGCCTGGAGATGGAAAAATACTTCAGAGGGGTTTAATAAAAGGAATAAAAACATAACTGAAAGGTGGTTAGGTACTAAAAATGGATTTTTGTTGCTAAATAGGAGAAAGTTGCCAAATGTTTACACAGTTCAAATGCTGGTATAGCCTCAACACTTTAAACAGATTTATTCTACCTTCAGGAGATTTGCTGTAATGTAACACCATGGTTTGGTGAACATTCCTCTCAGGCGAAAAGCGCCAGTGCTCCTCTGATGTACGTAAGTACCAATTGAAAGTAAGGAAATGAAAACATCACGCAGGCCTGGGAGAGTTGTACCTTCAGCAATCCTTCTGCCTCCAGTCCACACCTCTACATAGGAATATAGTGCACATTTTGACTACTACGAGAAACAGCTGAGAGATCATCATTAAAAATAATAGGAAAAAAAAATAGAAAACGTGATTTATTTTCACACTGTAGAAGCTGTGTGTAAGTTCTCAGTCTGCTCATCCCTTCCTGCTCAGCCTATGTGGATAGCTGTGTTTCAGTGAGGATTCAAAACAAGCTGGGAGCGTGCTCATGCCTTCACAGACAAAAGAGTGTTTCTCTGTGTCACCTATTTGTGTTACCAAAGTGATGTACTATTCAAGTAATATTGTAAATCCATGATCCTAGAATGGCTTTGGGTGAAGATCATCTAGTTCCAAACCCTGTGCTGTGGGCAGGAATGCAACCTAGTATGTATTAAAAAGTAATGGTGAGTAAAGACATTAGATCTCTCTGGAACAGCTTTGTATATGTGATGTCAGAGCTTCTTTCTTTCTTTCTCTTTCTCGCATATGGATTTGTAACAACCTGTATGAAGCATTAATGCTGTCCCACATCCTCCCCCATCATATATAAAAATAAATAAATAGATAGATAAATGAATGAGAAAGGAAAGTAGCAGAAGGGCTTGCACAGTCACATCCTGCTCTGAACAAATTCAGGTTTGTTTCTCAGCCCTCTTTTGTGAGCTTGGTTCAGATAACTTATCTGACCTTGTAGTGAAACTGCAGAGGGTGCAATTTATTGTGTCACTGAGCCTGCAGCTGGTGCATAGTAGCAGTTATCTGAAATTACAGTTTGAGCCTCGCACAAAATTGTAATTCTACATCATGCTAAAGGTCACACTGATTATCTTTAATGGGAATTAGTTGTGTATAAATGTTGTATTCTAAATGAAGCTGGTAGGAAAATCATTCTGTGATTAATTAATGAAGTACTATTAACTGCAAATAGTGTTTGTAATAAGAATCAGCTACTGAAGTAAGCTATTTGGAGCTACTACAGTTGCTTTTCCAGTAGAATCAAGTACTTTCAGTGAGCATCTTCTACACGCAAACTTTTATTCCTTATGTATAAAGAATAGGAACTGATGGAGAGCTCATACTAGGTGAGAAGCCAGCCCAGGGAGTGAAGTATGCAGATTATTTTTAACTTGTATCATTTTGAGCACAATGACAAAAACTGCCAAGGGAAAACAACATGACTATGTTTCCCGTGGCTTACTAATGGAGTGTTCATGCACAACATTAAGCTTCTGAATATGAATTTGTTGGGCACATTATCCTTTCTCCCTTTGTGCAAGTTTCAAAGATATAATTATGTTTGGCTTAATTGCTATTAGTCTCAGTTGAATTATCACTGTTTTCTGCATTTCTACATTTACCATTCATATTTTAGCTTTGACTCATATAGTATTTAACTTTGTATTAATTTGGTGTTATTTTAAGGTCTGAGCTATCATTTTGCTCAGATAAAGAAAGAAGAGAGAGAGAGAGTGAGAGGGAGAAAAGAATTCTGTGTTCATTATAGCTGCCCTAAATATACATACAGCTACTTGACATCAGTTAATTCAGACATCAGAAGCAATGTGATATTATTAGCCGATCCCTAGTGCTGCGCTAACTTGATGAAACAAGGTAGCAGAACTACCTGGTTTAAAGTTAACTTCAGCTTGTGATGCTCCACTTGCACTAGGCAGTAGACTCAGAAATGCATACAGATATGCCTCTAATTATCTCTAGTTAAAGCACTCATGAAGTTTATTCCAGCATGTTTCTTGTGGTTTTTTTTTTGTTTGTTTGTTTTTTATTATTTTATTTATTGCCAAAAATGTGCAATCAGGGTTGCTACGGTTAGGTACATGGTTTCATTCACCACTGTCACAGAGTACTGGGTGCTTTCCAAGCAATGAAGGGACCCACATGTTGAGCAAGAAGCTGCGTAAGATACCAAGCAAGAGCAGATGCCTGAAGTCGTACTCTTTACTAGAACTCAGAACACAGAGTCTTAACTCTGCTTCAACCTCCATGCACTTAGAATCTCAAGCATAGGAGCTTCAAAAAGACTGCCATGCAGTGTCCAAACGGCACTGCTGTCTGCTCCTTAAAGACTTCACTTAGGAAATGGAGGCTTTGGACATGAATGTCTCTTCAGCCTCACTGAATTAATACCCACATCTCTTATAGTATGTCTCCAGACCAGAAGTCTCTATAAAACGGAAACTCTACAAAACACATTACAGAAAAGGGACTGCAGGGTGAGAAGGCCAGAAAATGAACTGAAGAGGACTTCACTCTGTAATCCAATAGCGAAAGCCTTAATCTAGGAAAAGAAGGGGAACCTCACTTCACTGCTTCTACTCAGAATTACACAGTCCTTTCCCTTCTTGTTCAATGAATCTCTCCCTCCTGGCCCTTGCTCTGCATTCCCTGTTTAAGCAGAGAAGCTGAATAGTGTAATTCATGAGAGGATGTGGTCTCTCCATGTCACTCAGCTGCTTTCACAACATCAGTTCATTCCTCAAGGGTAATCAGTTGTTTCCCAGTGGTTGCACCTCAAAGCAGACTGCTTATTTCCTGGTCTTGTCCTCAGACTCCCTCTGATGGGATGCTCAGCTCTCCCCATTTGCTCTCTTTCAGCGTGTTCAGAGGGACAGCCTGAGTCATGGTACGTGTGCCATCAGCTGCAGGAAATTCTTGTTTCTGCATGTTGTTGCCACGCTTATGCCATATGCCTTTCTATTTGGTGGCACCTGTTTACACAGCATGAGTCAGGAAAGAGATTACTTTCCCAGCAGAATGGAAAGCCATAGAGAGTTCATGAGCATGAGTCCCTGTCAGCAGGTGATGTTCTATTTACAGTGGGTTCATGGTACATCTAGTGAGAACATTTATCAATTCATATTGTCAGAGTTCATATAACCATCCAGATAACATGCTGTTTTCAGTCTCCTGTGTAGGCACTGCCACTGCAAATCAATTCAAAAGCTGAGGAAATAAAATTCTGTAGTTAAAAGCTACATGTAAGCAGAAAAAATACATATGTACTTTTCCAGTTATTTAATATATCTTATCCCTGTGTTTGTTTTGATTAGGATTTTCTTAGTTTGTTGATATCTTCTTCTTAGAATCAGAAAATGAGAGAGTTCTCTTTTATGACTATAAGTAAAAAACAGCTATTCTCACTGGAGGGCAGAGTATTTTTAACTGGCATGATGCACAATTTAAAGACAGCACTCCTGACCTTTGGAAAAATGTGAGAACAAGCTTGTACTTACTTTGTAAACACTTGAAGTCTTTGAGAGCAAAGACTGCTATCCCAGTTTAAACTAAAGCAGTTTGAGTCAAAATACTACATGCTGAATTATCTCAGGCATGGTCTGATATTCCCTTTCTCTGACTTCTGTGGGATCACAGTTTTTGGCAGGACAGCTTAACTCTGAAACTTCTGCAGTAGATCTATCAAACTCTGATCAGTCAAAGTATTAAATAATGAATGTCCTCTACTTACCATGTAATGAGGCATGTACGTGTTTGTATGTGTATATGTATGTATTATATATATAGACATATGCATATTCTCATACTCAATATGAGAATAAGTACAAGGGAGGAATGGTTCTTCCAAATTATAGCACTTTATATTGCATTTCAGATTGATTATGTGGTATAATGTCCAGATACCACTGGAGATCATCTGACATGATGGAACCTTGTGGAAGAACTGAGCCCTATTTAGAGTGACACATAATTATGGTAACATTTACAAGCTACAGAACTAAACGTATTCTTTATCTTTTCTCAAGAAAATATACAAGCCAAACATTATAAATAAATAAATAAATAAATAAATAAATAAATGCGCCATATGCTATTGAGCAGTGAGGCCTTAGTCAAAATCATTGTGCTAAGTCTATAATTTTTACAAGGTCACAACTGTTAGGCCCCAGCTCTGCAAACTCACCAGCTCTACCCTGTACTTTCATCAGAACACTTCTGCTGGATGTAGAGCATGTTGCAGTTCTGATTTGCAAAGCGATCCTAAGGGTGCAATAAAGACATTGTTTTCATCACTCAGACTTAGGAAGGATTTTACTTTAGTACAAATAGCCATGCCCCAAGAGGATAGTCACAAAATAAATATTGTATGCCCATATTAATGAGAGTGAATAAAATGTGAAATGTTAAGCAAGTAAGCACAATTAATTTTTAATATTCTTATCCAGTCCTCTGTATGCATGTAGTTAAGCAATGACAAATCTTACAGAGCATACACAAATTAAGGCTTCATCATTATTAAAAGCAACAAATGTCCCAATTTTTTCAGTAGCTATCTTTTTTTAATCAACATCCTATATTCAAAAAGCTGAAGTCTTGCATTATTCCCACAACAATGAGAAGTGAATTACAAGTATTAACAGAAGAATATGTCTGCTGAATAATGAAGGAAACAAATGTACTGAATGTCATATATCTAATATATACATATATATATGTATATAAAAAGAAGTTTTAGCTATTCCAGCAGTCACAAATGAGCAAGTGAAAAACAAATCTGGGATTCTAAAGATTACATAATTACTAGAAACTAGCAAGACTAGCACAAAGACAGAAGGGTAGAACAAGTGTGGATCTTCAAATGTGTTGCCTAAGCCATATATATAAACATGGTAATAGGAAATTTCCAGTAACTCATTTTATCATAAATAAGCACCAAACGGGACTTCTACTTTGTGTTGTCTTTCTCACAGCATTCTCTGTCATAAATTTCAGGTGATTTTTTGTTTGTTTTGTTTTTTAAAGAAACATCTTCATTTTGCTTTAGTTCACCATTTGAATCTCAATGTTTATTCAGTACTTTGAGGCATGCTGAATTAGTTGGTTCTCTATATCATTTCAGTAACATTTTCCTATTGTTTCAGAAAATAATGCATCTCACCTTCCCCACATACACTGTTTATCAATGCTGCCATTGTTCTGATGTGTGGGACTGGCCAGTATCACACAACAAAGTGCAGGTGAAGTCCTGGGCTTTGTGGGCTTCAAACCACGTGCACACAGAGGGATGTGTACACCAGTGCTGGTAGTTGCAGGCTGGTGGAGCTGCAGGTCCTGACTCACTGACTTCTGGCTCACAACACAGCTGCAGATGTCCCCACAGGAATCACTGGTGGTACACTGAACTAATGCCTCTCTGTCCCTGATCCTTTAAGAGTTTATTTACATTTCCTCATGATCTGAAAATGAACCCTAAGCATTCTAAGACCTTACGCGGAATCAAAGAATGGCTAGGCTTGAAAGGAATCTTAATGATCACCCAGTCCCAACCCCTGTTGTGGGCAAGGTTACCAACCACTGGATCAGGCTGCTCAGGACCCCATCCAACCTGGCCTTGAATGCCTTCCAGAATAGGACATCCCCAGCTTCTCTGGGAAGCTTGTGCCACGGCCTCGCACCCTCTGAGTGAAAGGTGTCCTAATGTAAAATCGAATTCTCTCTTCTTTTAGTTTAAAACTACTCCCCTTTGTCCTTTCACTATCAGATCATGTAAAAAGTTAGCCTCCCTCTTGATTATAGGCTCTTCTTAAGTACTGGCAGGCCACAATGATGTCTTCTGAGAGCCTTCTCCAGGCTGAACAGCCCAACTCCTTCAGTGTTTCTTCAGAGGAGAGGTGCTCCAGGCCCCTGATAATCTTCATGGCCCTCTTCTGGACCTGCTCCAGCAGCTTACAACTTTCTTGTGCTAGGGGCCTCATGAGTACAGAGCAGAAAGGGACAATCACCTCCGCTGCCCTGCTGGTCACCCCTCTTTAATGAATTTCAGGATGATGTTGGTCTTTCGGGCTGCAAACATGCTGCTGGCTCATGTCCAGTTTTGTATACACACCAGGACTTCCAAGACCTTCCTCACAGGGTTGCTCCCTTTGAGTTCTTCTCCCAGTCTGTACATGGTCTCCTCCAGGACCCGAGGATGTATGTCACTCAACCCCATAGGCTGTGGACGCTTTCGTTTTATGAAACAGTCTTGAACTTGCTTTTCTCTTAAAGCGGGAAGGAATTTCCTCCTCCAACCCGTGTCTAAAAGTTCAGAGGTGCAAAAGACGTGGGAAGCCTGACTGCCAGAGAAGACAAAGAACTCATCAAATAATTCAGATTCCTCCATGTTGTAGTCCTTTATCGCACTGGAGTTAACGAGCTTATTCCCGAATTTCGGACGGCAGCATCAACGTATTTCCTGCCGTGGCTGCTTTTGTTTGTTTGTTCCCTGTGCTCGTTTTTTCCGAGCACCCTCCCTACGACTACTTTTAACCAAAACAGCGGACCCCATCAAAACACAGCGACCGCGCAGCGCAGCCGCACTGCGCTTCCCGTGGTGCAACGCAGCGCGGAGCGCCGTCGCTGGGCGGTGCCTGAACGCGTCGCGTTTGTTGCGCGTCGCGTTCCGCTGGAAGTGACGACGTTAGGAACGGTGCGTGGCGGCGCGTCCTAGGTGCGGAGCGGGGGTTACGGCCGCTTCGCCTGGCTCAAGTGGGGTGACGAGACTTGTCCTTGTCGCGGGGAAGAGGAGCCCCTGGCCGAGCCCCGCGGGTCGGGCGGTCGCGGTCTGTTGTGCCGCGGCTCTGCGGTGCAGGGGCCGGGAGGGGCGGGCGCCGCGCTGCTGGGCCTGCGGCACAGCGCTGTAACATTTATGTTGTGCAATATAAAGTCCTTGCTGTCGTCTGTGTATTGTAGATGAAACGTTCTTGATGAGCTGATCTGCGCTTTGGATTTTCTCGTTGCTGCACGTTGAGCTTCGTATACAAAGCAGAAGTCGAGATGAAGAGCAGCGTGACGCAAATAAATGTAAGTGTGCTGAAGCTTCCTTTGTTATTCTCCAGTTGCTGATATTTGCATTCCTGTTAATGCTTTGTTCAACAAAACACGGATTGTAAAGCTGGCAATCGTGACAGCAGCCATTGGCAACAGAGGTGTTACTTTTCGGGTCAGTGGGTTATAGTCCTTAGTGCGTGCTGGCCTCACAATGGAAGTTTTGAACTTTACTGGCATGTAATAGTAAATCAGAAGTGGCCAAATGGTGGCTCAGCAGAAAGCATAAACATAGGGGAAAGGAATAAAGGGATGCTGAAATGAATGATGATGTTAAGACATGGAAGTTGCAGTTACTGTGTCAGCTGTGCTTCTTAGTGTGGAAGTAAAACTTCACCTTTAAAGGCTGGAGAGCACATTTCAGAGTGGAAGGGAGGGTTGATCTGGGCAAGCAGCGAACAAAAATATTGGACTTAAGTTTTTTATTTTTAAATAATGCTGTGGAAATACTACATTCGTCTTCACTATAATTTTAGTGAACTTGAGTGAAATCTTCATTACTTCTTTCGGTGGGGTTCTTGTTCTGCCTGGGCTTTTTTGCTCCTATTTACATTCCAGCCTTTCTGTCCTAAGTAGTTTTCGATAAAGATGCTTGAGGTATAGTATATTCTCACGTTTTCCTGATGAGGCGATTATAGTAGTGCTCCCACACCTGTCAAAATAAGCAACCTAGCCAGGTGTGTAGTTTGGGTGCTTTGGAAATGGGCTGGGAAGTATGCTGTATCCTGTGGCAAGAAGCCAGGTCAGGAAGAGCTGAGGGAAACAAGTTTTTCAGCAAACATAGTTACTTCTGCAAGGAGACCTGAGAACGCCCAGGGTCAGGCATGTCAGTAACATTGTTTTACTCCTGTGAGCCCTTGTCTCTTTTGGTCTGCTTGGGCGAAGGCAGATGGCTGTAGAACTCCTGAGAACTGATCTTTTCCCATTTGTTACTGTAAAATAATAATATTCGTATAAGTAAAATTTATGAACTATGAATGATATAGTGAGGAAAAAAAAATAACTGTTAGAAAGAAATGAGGAAATAAATTAAAAGAAAAAATGGTACAGAAGAATCTTCAGAGGAGGGGAAACATGCTTGCCACTTGCCAAATAAGGACTGGTAGAAGTCTGTTAACAGTATTGTATGTGATGCAACGAAGTGTAAAAGGATGTATGGATTAAAAAAATAGTAAAGGAACAAAGGCAGACTGAAGGTTAGTCTAGCCTAGTAATCCATAGTAAATGCCTTGTGAAGTATTTAGAAGCAGGGTAAACTGTGAAAATACTCAGTCTCATCCAATCTGAAATTTCCTTTAGTAACCTGTTCAGTTTTTCATCTGTGTTTAGCCTCTTGAAATCATGAAAGAACTTAGCATCTAGAGTATCCTATAGCAGCTGCTTAAATATGTGTTTTTTAGAATTAGATCTCCTTGTGATGTGCCTGACTGCTATTAGCTTTATTTGATTACCATTGCTTCTTATAAATATGTTGTGGGCTAAAACCATCATACACTTTGATGTTCACATTAATTTTCTTTTATGATTTGGAAGTTGAATTTCTTTCTCTTTTATTAAAGCATGGGTCCAGTCATGAAAGGAAGGAAAACTACAGTTCACGACACAGAAGTTTGTCTCCAGAGGACAGGTAGAAATGATTGATTTATATACCCTGTATTTCTATGTATATACACCTCCTAGGGAGAGAGAAATTAAAACAAACAACAAATATGGGAACTGAATATTGTATATTTTTATATATTACTGCAACAACTGTAAGAAATAACTACAGGTTTAATGAAATACTCTACAAAACAGTAGTTAAATAGATTCGTCGTTACGACTAAATACTTAATTCTCACTTAAAATCTCAGGGATCTTGAAAATGGAAATTAGATGTGACCTTCTTTCATGGAATGCAACTGATGCTTTATAGCAAGATTGGGGAGGCCAGCAAGAGATGTACAAATATCAATTGAAGCACAGTCTACTGATGCTGGAGATGAAGCATTAGCAGTTTACTTATATTTCATATTTTAATCGGAATAAAATATCTTGTATCAAAGGCAGCCATTTTTAATGGCATCTTTTCTGCTTCATGCACCACCATCAAAAGTAGTTGAAATGAATGCATGTGTTTCAAGAAGTACAAAGTATCAGTATTTGACATTATTGACATTTAGCATTTACGTCTCCCTGGTATAAGGTGCTTCTAATGATTTTATTTTTTAGTTTTTTGCTGTCTGGAAGCATGTTATTTATAAAGGGAATGTCTTGTATTTGAGTGATGCATGTATTAAGACTGGGGTGCAGAAATGGAATTGTTTGTGTTTATGTAACAGACTGCATTGCAAGTAGTTATTAATAGCATAGGTTTTTTAATCCTTTTTCTGAGAATTTTATGTCTTGGGTTCTGAATAGGGATGTAGAGCGTGACAGGTCTTTATCTCCCAAAAAGAGAAGATACTCTGATGACAGCAGATATGATCAGGAATATTCACGAAGGGAGTATTATGATGATAGAACTTCAGAAGGAAGGTGAGTACTAAGGCCTGCTTTTCAATTAGTATGAAGTTACTCATTTTAAACAACAGAAGAGGTAAACAGTTTGGGGTTTTTTTTTTGTTGTTGTTTTTTTTTGTCTTTTTAGAAGGATGGAAAGAGGAAGAGACAGATACTATGAAAAGTGGGAGGAAAGAGATTATGATCGGAAGAGGAAGAGAAGACCCTCTTCCCCTGATCATAGGAGTCCAGAGAGGTCAACAGTTCATGGCTCAAATACACATGAAGAGACAACTTCAAAGAAGAAGAAAGAAGAAGTGGACCCAATCCTTACTCGTACAGGTGGTGCATATATTCCACCTGCCAAGCTCAGGATGATGCAAGAACAAATTACTGATAAAAATAGGTAAGTTGAAGGTAACATTAGAATTTGTCCTGAAAAACAAAATGGTAAGAGGGTTTAAGGGATGTTGTTCTAAATGAGATACTTCTTGAGGTATCTTTTTAATCAGAAAAAAGATGAGAACCATTTCTCTTAAGTCTTGTTCTTTCTCTACCTTTCTGTGAGGAAAACAAAATACTAACCAAACAGACAACAAGAAAAATAACACATCACATTATGACCATGTCTACTTCTGTTTTTAATTGAAAAGCAGGATACAGTGCATAAACAGGCTTTTCTTGTTTGTTTGTTTGTCTTTTCAGAGTGTTGGGAAAACAATCATTCTGGGTTATACCACATCTGTGGGGAATTGGTTTGGTGGGTTCATAGTCATTGTGTATAATTGTGAACTAGTCTTCACATTTGTGCAGTGAATATTTTCCTTAGTACATTGTACCTTCACATTTTTATATGTATAAGAGTGCCGCCAAAAATTTATGCTTACTAATTTGTGATACCTTTGTGATAGTTTGGCATATCAGCGAATGAGTTGGGAAGCCTTGAAGAAATCCATCAATGGTCTTGTCAATAAAGTAAATGTTTCTAATATAGAAAACATCATTCATGAGCTGCTTCAGGAGAATATTGTTCGTGGAAGGTAAGTGTTCAAATATTTTAGGTCAATTCTTATTTTTTTTTCTGTTAATATATCATTCATTCTTGCATCACCATATGGGCTATATTATCCTGTGCAGAAAGGCTCCCTGCTTGAGGAAGGTGGCTGGGGGCTGAGGGGTAGAGGGGGGAGCACATACTTGGAAGAATAAAACAGTTGAGCAGACAGTATGTTTCCTTTTTATTTTAGCTCTATCTACTCATTTTACTTGAATGACTTGCTATTTAGATGTCTATTACTTTCTGTGTTCTTGGACTTCATGTGAAGTAAATAATTTCCAACCAATATTTAGCAAAACACTTTACTACAGCTGTCTGACTAGACTGTTTACCGCCTTCATCTTTGCCTTTGTAATGTGGAGAAAAGGTTATTGTGCTACTGGATATCAGTTATAAATCATGGTGACTGTACAAGTAAATACGATCTTATCTAGACTAGTTTCATTTGCATCTGGATGTAGCTAATAGTTTCAAAACCAAGTATTTTGTTCCTGTACACTCATATCAAATAAACTCTGTTCCATTTATTAACCCTATAAGAAGTAGTACTTTATAGAGTCACGTTTTGAGGGCTTTTTTTTCCTTTTGAGCTTTTACAGTGAATTAATGCAATGATGGTCCAAGTCTACGTACCTACATTCCTAACATTTTAATGTTAGGAAAATCACATCTTTTAGATGTTTCAGAAGATACTTTGCAGACTTTGCTATTGATACACATAGGAGAGCTCTTTAGATAATGTAATAACTGGTATTTTATGAATTTTGTGAATCTGTTTTATGAATCCTTTTAATGTAATCAATATCATCTCGTGAACCCTCTGCTTCTATTCATTTTGGCTCTAAGAAGTGATCTTTAAAAAAAAAACAAAGTTGTGTTGCAAACCATAGTTAGGATGGAAGTTCATCTGAAAGAAGCACTGAAAAAAGCATTGCTTTACCTATTCTGCTTTTATCATACCTCAGTGCATCTTTATTTTTACAGAGCTCTTATGAAAATAAAATTTCTTTTTCTTAGATAACAGCTCATACACATTTCAAAGCTAAGAATACTCTGCATGTTTTTAAATATGGGATAATTGCAGGATACAAAATAAAGAGTCTTTAAATGCTTATCACTTTAAAATGTAGTTCTAATAGAGATAATATCTGATGAGAGACAGGGTATTAGTTTAAGAATGTCTGAACTTGTTCACTGTGCAACAAATGGAGTTTTACAGAATGAGCAGCCTAAATGTGCCCAACTGTTTGAAAATAACTGTATAGCATCTTCCTAACTATTCTAACAAAACAGTTCAATTTTGTGATACGTACTGGATGAAAACAGTTTTATTATAAGAAATACGTTGTTCTTAAACTTGTGTATATTTGCAGGGGTTTGCTGTCTAGATCCATTTTGCAAGCTCAGGGTGCCTCTCCAATTTTTACCCATGTTTATGCGGCTCTTGTGGCGATTATTAATTCAAAGTTTCCAAATATTGGTGAATTGATTCTCAAGAGGTTGATACTCAATTTTCGCAAAGGATATCGCAGAAATGATAAGGTATGTAAAAACTGCAAAGAGACAACATACTAAAACTTGTAATTCTGCTGTGTCAAACTTGTACTGAGTAGTTAGGTATTTCAAAGGAACACAGCCAAGACTTGTGCACTGTGACATATCATTATGCTTGACCTAACATGAGAACATGAGTATGTTAACTAAAGTAGTATTTAAGTACTGTGAAAGCTTGGCAGCTGATTTCAGGTTGGAATTGTGATGTTCTTATACTTTACTTGAAAGTATGCAGTCCTAATGGTAGAATAATCACCAATATACCAAAATAGTTATTTTCTTGACTTAATTTGACTGATAAGCACAAATCTGAAGTACAGAATGTCTCAGTTATGAGTTTTTTCTTCTGTATAGAATGTTACAGTTTCCAGTTGTTTATTTCTTTTGCAGCAACTCTGTCTAACGTCTTCAAAGTTTGTTGCACACTTGATGAATCAGAATGTGGTATGTAACTTTGTTTTTACTTGACTCATAATTTATGTGGCTTTCTATTTATTTTAGCTTCAAGATAGTGGTAACTCAAGTGAATCTACTTCCCCTTTTCTTTAAGTTACGGGAAAACTGAGTTCAGATTTCCTATTAGTGCTTGCTGTAAGTTCTTGGGATGTTTTTAGAAGAGATTTTGTCTGGTAATGTAGCTGTGAAGTTATCATCTCTTGCCACTGCACCTAACACCTCAGAGCTTCCCAACAATTCATGTGTATGTTTAGGATAGTATTCTGATGGCTTCTGATAGAAAGCAAGTGAATTCCTGCAAATACTAAACAGTTTTCTTGGAATACTGTAATCTCGTCCAGACTTAGTCATCTTTGTAGGCAGAATTATATTCAGTTGCATTTGAATCAAATTTGTATCTTTTCCCATTCCATCATCTTCTGTTGTAGAAGTACCAGAATTTCAATCCCAGGTGTTAGTCCAATATAGAAATTAGTCCAATATATGCTGTTTGCTTATATGCATGATCCTGGAAGTGACCTGTGCTGACTGGAATCACCATGCACTACTAAAACTAGTGTTTTAATTTCAACTAGTTTTAGTAAACGAAGTATTAATTCATGTAAACACATTCTGATTGGTTGGTTGATTTGTTTTTGCTAATGGCAAAATGTTTGTAATTGCTTATTTATTAGAGTGTTACCTCATTTAAACAGTATAGTCATGTTGACTATGAGAATGATGTGAATATGAGTAGCTGAATTGTATGTAAATGTTGACTGCCTCTTAATTAGCTTTGTTGTGTGTTGCTTTCTTTGTGCAATTAAAGAAGTGATATGACATTCCATAAGAAATATTGTAAATTCTAGTCCTTTACTGATATTCTTTCTAAAGGCTCATGAGGTCTTATGTTTGGAAATGCTCACCTTGCTCCTTGAAAGGCCTACTGATGACAGTATTGAAGTAGCAATTGGATTTCTTAAGGAGAGTGGGCTTAAGTTAACAGAAGTTTCTCCTAGAGGTATTAATGGTAAGTATAATGAGCCAACACATTAT
This sequence comes from Odontophorus gujanensis, assembly GCA_013399175.1. Taxonomy (NCBI): domain Eukaryota; kingdom Metazoa; phylum Chordata; class Aves; order Galliformes; family Odontophoridae; genus Odontophorus; species Odontophorus gujanensis. The sequence continues at coordinate 219,723 of VXAB01005246.1, forward strand.
CCTTTCCTTGTTTGTGTTTATATTGACCTTTTCTGTATTAAATATTTTTCTTTTTCCAAAGCAATCTTTGACCGTCTTCGACACATTCTCCATGAGTCTAAAATTGACATGCGTGTTCAGTACATGATAGAAGTCATGTTTGCTGTACGGAAGGATGGCTTCAAGGATCATCCAATCATTCCAGAGGGATTAGATCTAGTGGAAGAGGAAGATCAATTTACTCATATGTTGCCTTTAGAAGATGAATACAACCCAGAGGATGTTCTCAGTAAGTTAGAGATTGAAATATTGTCCATGATCGTATTTCATACGAAAGCAAACTAAAGGTTTGGTATACAGTCTTATTTTCATTTTGTATTTTAATGATTCGTTTTTATTTTAAAGATGTTTTCAAGATGGATCCCAATTTTATGGAAAATGAAGAGAAATACAAAGCACTCAAGAAAGGTAAGTGTACGTACCTATGTTTTTACGTAATAGATGTATTTTTATTACACATCATACGTGCCTACTATATGTAAAGTATTTGTGTACTTTGTGTATTTTATGTGTTAAGTTACCCAGCTATCGTTACCAGTTTTCTTGTCTAACAGCAGGTGACATTTGTGTCCCAGATAACTGCATTTTAGTTCATCACACTCCTTTCCAGGATATTCCTCAGCGTTGTTCCTACGACTGTTTTTAGTCAATTGTGATGTACCTTGTGATACCTTCTCTACCTGAGACATCCTTTTGCTCTTACATGTTAGATTGATTGTTATTTTGGTAATGAAACTACTATGCTCTATACTCTCTTTAATCTGGCATACTACTCTTTCAGAAATTCTTGATGAAGGTGACAGTGAATCTGAACCAGATCAAGAAGCTGGAAGCAGCGATGAAGAGGAGGAAGAAGATGAAGAGGAGGATGAAGATGGTAAGTGTATGACTGGCAACTTACTGGTGATTGTTTTGGAGTTTTGGGTAGGATTTTTTTTTGTGGCTTTTTTTTTGGGGGGGTGGTAGGCTAAACTGTAAAGGAAAGCTTGACTTCTGTTGCACATTTTATAAAAGTAAGTGCACTAAATATTAAGGGAGACTTCAATCTGAAATTATTCCCAGATTTAAGGGTTTAATAATAGCAAGTAATGTAAGAGCTAAAATTGAAAAGGAGGCTTTTTGTATCTATATCTAAATATCTACCTGTTAGTCATACATAAGGCGAACATTTATTTAAATTTTTTTACTCCAATAGAAATAAATATACAAAGACAAAACTGCGAAGTCTTAAATATTTGTGTAAAAGGTATTTTTACACAAATGTTTTCTGGAATTAATAAAAACAGATATGTTCAGAGATATATAGGTATATGAAACCTGTCTTAATGTTTTGTTATTTCCAAACTGTGTTTCTTTCACAGGCCAGAAAGTTACTGTCCATGACAAAACAGAAATTAACCTGGTCTCCTTCCGTCGTACAATTTATCTTGCTATTCAGTCAAGGTAAATATTACATAATTTATAAGCATTGCATTTCTTTTGATGTGACTGAATTTTAGTTTGCTTATTTTTTAAAGTCAATTTTAGCATGCGGTGTTTAAAAAATGCAATATGGAGCCTGCTTTATAAAGTTGCTGATTATCTTGACAGTGGGTCTCTAAATCATCATTCCAAGAAAAAATCTTTTGTTCTAGAGTATTTGTCAAGTTGGTGTACTGTGACTTTTCTATAAACATTGCTGTAATTGGAATTTTTGAGTAAGTGAAAGTTGTGGTTTTCAGATCTTTAGCATAGTTGTACATTGCATAGATAAGAAGAAAAAAATTTTTTTTCTTATTGCAGCTTAGACTTCGAAGAATGTGCTCACAAATTGCTGAAGATGGATTTTCCTGAAAGTCAAACAGTAAGCTTCTTTTTTGTTGTTGTAATAAATGTGATTATGAAGTAGTTCTATAGTATTTTGAAACCTAACTTGTCCTGGGACCTAGTTTGTATAGCAAGTAGGTGAATGACAGTGTCTTCTTACAGCTGTTTTTCCACAAAATGTGTCTTTAAATCTTTAGAGCATGTAGGCTGTCACATTTCCTAACACCTTTGTCTTGTGCAATTGCTCCTTGCTAATAAGCAGTTTAAATGTTTGCTTGAAGTCTGAAAAGATCTGTTGATTGGACTGTTGGAATGGTTATCCTGTAACAAAGTACTGTAACTTGGAAGTCATTCTTTGACTCTGAAAGAGAATGGAGTTCTCTTTCAGGAGTTTCAGACAGTTGTGGAATTTGTCAGTAGGACTTGAAATATAGATTGGTATAAAAAGAATAAATCATGTCATTGCTTTCAGTTTTTGGTTTTGTCATTTTTTTTTTCTTTTTCTTAATAATACTGTGTATTGATTTAAAGCAGTTTGTGTATGGTTGCTTAGTTACAGTCTTAAAGATCATCAGAAGAATGTGTTCTCAAGGAAAATTGTCCTTAAGCCAATAAGTAATTCACATGAAAGTGATCTGACAGTTCAGGTGACTGCTATGTTTTTGCCTTATCTGATTCTTTAACTCTTTGCATGAAATGAGTCAACTCTACCTAAATGTAGTACTACGCATGCATAGGTTTACGGCTTACAGCGAAGCCGTAACCTGAAGAATTCTAAGTGGTGGGAAAAAATACTGTGTTGCAGAAAATCAGATCAGCTGTAAAGAGTAGAGAACAATCAGGAATGCACAAACTACGTTATACAGTGCAGAAATAAATACTTAAATAATTGCCCTACTGCTTGTTTCTCAACCACTGGTGTTTAATCCCACTGCTGTGTCCCTTAACAATCATCTATTCTGTGGTCAAGAACTACAAGGAAAAAGTATATGTATTTAAAAGAAAAGTCTACATTGGTCAGAACCTGAAGTGCATAGAGCAGTAGGCTTTTCCACCACATCATTTTGGAAAACTAGGTATTTTTTGATATTTAAATTAGTATTGGGTTTTAAGATGTTTTCTTTTGCTTCTAGTGAATTGTTTTACATGCTAATGAAACACAGGTGAATTGAATGTGTTACTTCTCATATACTTTGTGTGGTGCTTTTACCAAGTGTTCATCTTTTAAATTACATAATTGTGTGTTTTATAGACACGGAGAGAAAAGTATGAGCTTTGAGAAATTTCATATTTCACCTGTCAGTCATAAATTTAAGAATATAAGAATATTGTATGCAAAATAAATGAGTAAATGTGTGCTTTTCTGCTGCATTGCAAAAGCAGAAGTTGTTAGTCATTCTTAATTTTATAGGAAAGCTTTCAGAGCAACTTCCAGGTGTAGTTTTGGAATCGGAATCAATCAGAATACAATGCTGACTAGAGTATGGTAGCTTTTTACCAGCTAGACTACAATTTCTGGAATGTTTCTACTGACTTTGCTTTATTTTTCAAGAACAGATGATGGGGATAATACAAAACATGACATCCTGCCAGCTCTCTGGTTAGGTCTCTGGACAGTGCTACTTTGTTTTCCTAGTGTTTCATTCCAATATATTTTTTCCTGCCATTCTTATTATTTTTTAAATGTTTAAACTTCTCTAATAATCACAGATAGTAATATTAAACTTACAACACTCTGGAATAAACTACATGTAGATTAATAAGAATTTCTTTATTTGAATATTAAAATCTGTGGTGTGTAGATGATTGGTAGTAGTTAGCATACCATCCTATTTGAAAAAAGGATGTTATGTGATCAAAATAACTAGGGTTCTGTTGCAATTACTATTGATCAGATGCCTTTTAAATTAAATGCTGAAGAGTACTTCCTGGCTTTTTGTGTATATGTACTCATAGCTCTATCAAAAGAGAGAAACTAGTATCAAAATATGATTCATAGTAGTTTTAGAAATTACTGCAGTTATGGCTGCTTTAAATCCACATCTTTTCATTAGATGCAGCATCCTCTTTGTGCTGTTTTCATTCCCTAATAATATTTTACTGTAATCAAAAATGTGAGAGCTTTGACTCGTTGTGTAGGCTTACAACTCCTAAGGAGCTTTATAGAGGAAAAAGAAAAATGCATTTTCCTTATCAGTATGAGAGTGGAAATGACAATCAGCTTTAAATACTAAAATTATAGAAGAATTTATGTACCTCAGATCTGTCCATGTGCTAAATGCATGGCAGGACATCTGATTTGATGAGAGCATTCTATCTGATTTGACTCTCAATTTCTTAACAACAAAAATTATCTTATATCCCATATCTTCTTAGATGAGACCTTTGTTGAAATTATTCTTACTACTTCTTTAATTGAAACAAGTCCTGGGATGAATTTTTTAGCCATAAAGCTCCCTGTCCTCCCCCCTTCTGTTTTTGTTTGTTTTCCTTTAACTGAAAGTTCCAAGAGCCTGTTTTTCAGGAAGATACTGGATCTTGCCCAACATTTTTTCACACATTTTGATTCCATGTTTTAACTACTCTTGATACATTTCTGAAATGTTAGATAAACTTATGTTTGTTCTTGTAAGGAAATTGCAGCTTCGTTTGAATGTAGGAGAGGTGATGATGCCATGGTTTGTTGGTTGCTTTTCCATAAAACCTTTATCCTGGCCTCAGTTCTCATTTAATGAAGATCCTGTAGAGCTAATTGTCTGTGCTGTCCCCATTGTGAGTGGCACTTATCACAAGGCTGAGATAGCAGAGTTGAGTATCATTCACTGTGGTATCTATTCTCCTAAAATTGGGACATTTTTTTGTTGCAAAATTTGCTTTCTAATTATGTTAAATGTGAATTTCTTCCTTTCAGAACACTTTACCTAATAAAAAACAACTTTCTTTAATTCTGTCAGTAAAACCGTATTCCACAGTTTTGAGTAGTGAATCATCAAATGCCACCTAAAAGCTAAGAGTGTTTGAAACCTGAAGACAGATATGAATGACAGTTTTGAGACTAATGAAGTCTTAATTACTTCCAGGCAGTTGTCTCAAATCTTTACATGCTGAGATTTCAGAAGCAATAGAGCAGGGCTGACTTCAGGAGTTCTTGTCAGTGGTTGAATTACAGATTGTGTCACATCAACCACTTTGCAACAAAAGTGTAGGTATGTTTAATACCTGTCATGGATCTGACACACTGGTCTAACTTGCAGAAGAGATTAAGGTTCAAATGGATCATTTATGGAACAGAACAACCTAATAATGCTTTTTGGTATCATGATGTATGTACTAATCAGTATCTATGGGAATGCTGGCAATCTTTAATCCTTAGTAAGTTGTTGTGCTGTAACTTCAAATGGAGACAGTTTTCATTCTGCTATGAACTGAAGTGCTTTTTCAGAAATAATTCTGTTGAGCATAAATGTCATCCATTTCCTGTTTATTAGTTAATGTTTGGTCTCCAGCTACATAGATGTGATATGATATCTTGGATGTTAGGAAAAATGATTTTACAGTGAGGGTGGTGAGATACTGGAACAGATTGCCTAATGATGTGCTTGATGCCCCATCTCTGGAGATTTTCAAGGCAAGTCTGGATCGGGCCCTGGGAAACCTGATCTAGCTGTAGTGTCCCTGTTCATTGCAGGCAAGTTGGGCTAGATGGCCTTCAGAGGTCCCTTCAACTTCAAGGATTCTGTAATTCTGCACATATTTCCCCCTTCCCATAATACTCACCTATACCTTATTCTTGTATTTCTTGCCCAGTTTTTTTGGATGAGAAGTTTGTCTACCTCTGTATCCTATTATTCTTCATCTAAAAAGAACTTTGCACAATTTTCTGTTGAAAGCTTACAAGCAGTTTTCTTCTCCAGCTTTCAACTTTTGGTCTGCGGGCTTCAATTGCATTTACAGAAACACTCAAGAGAAGTAAGCCTCCTTTATTTATTTTTTTTCTGTAAAAAATAACGATTTCAATTATGTGATTTTTTTTTTTCCTTAAAAGCAAAAAAATAATAAATGGCCATTAAATTCTGAATTTTATATTCTGAACATTTAAATACTACCACCTAATGCTGAGGAACAGAACAAACATACCAAGGTGAGTCAAATCCATGACAGAGAACAAAAAACAGTAAAACCTGTTGCTGAAGCTCAAAAAAAACCCTTTTCTTGAGTGTGTGGGGTTTTTTGTTGTTGTTGTTCTTTATTTTTAGACCCAACTGAAGCATGCAGATCAAAAGTTGAAGAGCTTTGTTGTAGTCTGTACAGCAGCAGTCTGTGACAAGCTGTTCTAAACAAGCTTTTCAGTTTCTGCTTTGGGCATATGTTTGATCTTGGCAGAGAGAACTACTTCTGTTCTTAAAGTGCTGTTATTATCTGTGTTAAAACGGTGTGAATCCAATGCATTGCCAAAGAAGAAAATTTAAGTTAAAACTGTAGTAGAGGAATGTGGTATTGCCAGTTATTCTCACTTCAAAACTATTATGGAAAAAAAATAAATAAAAAAAACCCAATCAATTAAAAAAAAAGCAAATAAAAAAATCCCAATGAAAAATGTCAGAAATAGACTTTTCACTTTACTTTCCCTTAGCAGGCTTTGTTACCTCAGCTCTTGAACAGGGATATGTTTCAGTTTGTGATGCTTTCAGTTGAAAGAAAATAATTTGAGAATCTTCATGGTAGTTCAGATCTAGACAGGAGTGACAAGTACTTACCTGGAGAATTGCTGCTCCTTTAGTGAAATGTGTATGTGCAATGTGTTTTTATTATTATTATTTTTTATTTTTTTTTGGAAGGGTTTTACTTTGGTTTGTTCTCCCTCTAAATTATGATGTAAACTGAATTTGTATACAGCAACACTTGGAACTTCGCTAAACTATCTTAAGGCCTCTTCTATAAAAAATATCTGAACTTCAGTATGGCCATACAAAACAAAAATAATGGGTCACAGGATTTATTTCTTTTGTATTTGAAATGAGAAGTGTTTCTAAGCACAGCCTTGAAAGAATTATGCATGCTTTTGACACGGTTCCATTTTTACAGGATGTAGTCACACTTTCCTCAAGGAGTCCTACTTTGGAGTGGGGGCATTGAGAGTGTCTTGCATGTGATATTTCTTTATTTAGCTTTAAAGATAGCAGGAGTACTTATTTTGGCTTGACATTCAGTGAAAACATAGTCCACAAAGCTGGTAATGGAGAGGGATGATCTAAACCTGCTAACTCCGTTCTGATCAAGTTGATGATTTCAGAGATTTATTGATTTATTTTTGTCTAATATGAGGCATCCCAACTGGTTGGTTTGGCAACTGCACCATGATTAATTCACAACCTTGCTACAGTCTATAATGCATGATCATCCTTAAGTCTTTCCATTCAGTTTCCTGTATTTTGTAGCAGGACATTTTTTAGGTGGGGAGGGAGTTGGAAGCCTTTAATTTAGTTCAGACTTAGGTTGAAATAGGACTGGTCTTGCTTGCAATTTCATATGAGAGACAATAACTTATAGGGTGTAGTGATGTTGGTATGTTGTTTTTTTTTTTAACTGCTTGTCTGTCTCTTTATTGTCTGTCTCTTTACAATCTGTAGAATCCTAGGAATGCTTCTAACAGTCCTTTGCTTACAGCATGTTCACTCAGTACATAGGATGTATAAGTTAGCTTATGTGCCCTGTGAACTGATGCTGAGAATATTTGATGGTGTGAAGATGAGCTTCAGGTCTGTTCCTTAGGTGTCTTGAAAAGGTATTAAGAAGGGAAAGAATTATCAGTATTACCAGTGCCTTTGTGTTTGTTTGAGATGGGTCCATGCTTCCACAAGAAATTTGATTTTGTGATGTTTTTTAGAGAGTGTTGATCTGAAGGCTTATTTATATTAGGCTACTGTCTGACCATTTTATGCTGATTAAAGTTCTTAGGAATTACACTGTATTTTTGATGTAATTTTTACACATGCAAGATCCTCAGAAGACTGTAAGTGCAAAAAAAAAACCTGCTTCTAAACACTGTATTATATTTAGAATATAAGAATTTAATAGATAAGGTCCTCTGTGGCTTTACTGTGTGTACCACACAGTGCCATTGACATCAGTATAATCCCCCAAGTTACATCAGAAATGCATGCATAACTGCAGAATGTGGATCTTAAGATAAAAGTTTGAAAAATGGCCTTTGTGGAACCAGTTTATCTTCTTTTTTCCTTTCCATCTAGTTTGTATGTAGATTACGTATTCAAAAATGAAAACAGTTTCTAAACAAAGTTAAGTAGGTGGGAATGAGCTAGGTGCTTTGTTTGACCTGAGATTTCTTTCATGACCTGAATAGGGATTACTCTTTTAGACTTCAGGATCACAGAGGACCTGAACATTTGCAGGAGAAAGTAGCTAATTGTGTAGCTGGATTATTCAAAGTATCTCTTGGAAATAAATAGTAATGGATTAAAGGAGGACTTTTAAATCGTGTCTATTTGGAATGAATTCCCAGAAACCTAACTTACATTTTAAAATGTACTTTTTAAAATACGTGAAATCTATTAGAAGGTGTCTTTGTTTGTTTATCTTTTCAATGAGAAAATGCTAAGATTGAATTTATTTTTCCAACTCTCATAAATGCCTAGCCTTAAATTGTTTTGTTTTTTTTTTTTTTTGAAAATAGAATGTGTGCACTTTTGAGCTGTAGTAGGTGATATTTTTACTAAAATGTTTCCAATAAGTATAAACTAGCTTCCTTTAACTGCATATCTTTAACATTAATGGAAGTGTTAATAATGTAAAAACAGGTTATTTAATTGTCTAGCTGAGCTCATTGCCCTTTCTGTGTTTAGATGTCAATGTATACCAAAATAGAAAATAAAGACATAGGTGATGTTTTTGTGTTACAAGCACCTGGTGTTAGCTAGAACTCTGGATAGGCTTTAGTCTTGAAAACCTCTATGTATGCATTTATCGTAAGAAGTTGGTATTGGCCACGTCATCTCAGTGGCATTACTTAAGTTTTGCCTGTGTACCATTCAGACTGAAAGGAAGCAGATGCTGTGTGGCTTCAATGTATTGTTTTATTAGGGCCTTCCCTGTGTGCTGCAGATTTGTAGCAGGAAGCAGACTTAGAGCAGCACAATTAAATACATATGTATCCTTATATCCAGTTTGTTCTTCCTACATAAAATCCTGTAGGTCTAATTATCTTCAGATGAGCATGTTCAACTTCAATCATATAATTATCTAAACATAAAATAATCTGAGGTTTTAAAAAAGTAAAATAAAAGGTAGGCAAAGTGATAATAGAAGTTGAAGAAAAAACATCAGCTGACCTAACAGTACAGACGTGGAGGCAGCATAGTAGCTGCCAAAACTGCAGTTTGCCAAGCCATCTGCTACTGAAGTGCCTTCTATCCCTTGGTCAGCCTTGGCTCTGTGCAGTAATTCGGAGAACTGAGGGAAGGATGAGAGAGATGCTGGAAAAAATAGGCACATGCGAGGTACATTCATTAAAATAGGGAGAGTACATTAAATTCATTAAATTAGGGAGAGCTTAAAAGTAGTAAAACAAACTTCAGCTGAAATGAAATAGAAAAGAATGAGAAACAGCATCTGTGAAAGCAGTGCAACCACATATAGAATACAAGACATGAATTTTAGATAATCATGATTTCACAGTGATGTAAACCAACCTGTATACCTTGCAAGTTTTCTTTCCATCATATTGGCTCCTTCAGTTATTGTGTGATCATAGAAACACATGTACTAGCACGGGAACTTGTATGTTTTAAGAAGTACCAGTAGCCTGTGGATTAGGGATGTCTCATGGTTGCTTCAGATTTGTATACAGCTTGTATATTCAGTGGGGGAACAAAACTGCATGGCTGGCAAGGGAGGAAAGGGGAAATGTCATCACTTCCAGCTAGGGAAGGAGGAGGAGCAAAGCAGCTTCCTCTTGGAGGTTGCCTGTGGGTCGACTCTGAAATTGGAGTAGTGGCTGAATGCCACTCTTATTAAAGAAAGAAATCATGGCAGAAAGGGAGAATGAATAAAAAAGGAAAAAGAAAATTGTAGGAAGAAACACAGAATCAGAAAGGAGCAAGAAAGCTTAACTTTTATTTCTGAAGTTAATGTAGCCCTTATGTTTGAAGCTGGTTTATTGTAGAGTGGCTAGGGTATGCTTGTACTTTAAAACAGTAATGCTGGTTTAAGAAAGTAGCTAATCTCCCTGCAAGATTGCACAGAAGTCAGTCCAGCCCACTACCCTGTTTTGACAGGAATCATTAAGGGAGAACTGGGAGAAATGCAGTGTATTTAGAGAAATCTTTCTCCTTATTTTCCATCTCAAGTGTTCTGGGAAATGCCATTTTTCCATAATACAGTATTGAGTTAAAGATCGTCACAAAAAAAGATCATTCACTTAATCAGTATTGGACATCAGATATTTTTGAAATATTTAAATCATGACAAGGTAGCTGTACTTTCTGAGCACAGGTGAGTATTTGTTTGTTTGGCATTGAATGGAAGGCTTTGAACAGCACAGTATACAAATTATCTTTAGAACTGGGAAGCCTTTGTTACATTCTTTAAAGCAAATGCTGGAGTGTGACCCACAGGCTTTCCTCACCGTAATCATCTTTAGAAGTGTTACTATTGGAAGCAAAGAAATGAGTTAACTAACCTTTAAAGTTATAATTGAAGCTTGAATTATGTGAACTTGTCGCATCTCTCAAAAAATAATTAAATCACGTTCAAGTTTGTTAATTTTTAATCTGAAAGACAGTTACTCTAGACCTAACCTTGAGTTGTTTTGATAGCACTGGCAAGAATGTCTGTGGGCAAAGCTGTTTTCATGCATGTGGTTATTCAAGGTACCCTCCTAGAAATCATTGTAATATTTAATTAAAATGTTAAAGTATTTAATTACTGCAAACCACAGGGGATAACAGTGTTGTAATTGCATTTAAGATGAGGAAAAGAAGTAATTTGTTTTTCAAATCTTGGTTACTTACTTAGCAATGGCATCAGCACTTCACCCCTTTTTATTGTTTAAAAACTGATTAACTGAAACATTACTGTAAAACAGGATAATATAAAAAGTTAATATGCATTTTAATATATCAAGCTAACCCAGTGTGACAGTCTTGAAAAGAAAGCCTTAAAACATTAACTTAGGTTTCTGTTTCTTTCTTTTCCTTTGGAAAGGATTATTTCTTGTAAACATGGTTGGCTTTCTGTTTGTTCTAAGTACAGTGTGTGATGGGCAAAATGTTTATTTCCACATCACAAACTTAGTGGAGGAGTGCATAAGTAGGAGAATATTTGGTATATGTTACTCAAAACTGATCAGAGATATAAAGAGATTAAAATGTTCAAAATCATGACAGTTCAATCAAAAGTTCAGGTTATTTATTCCTTTGTTATCCAACTTTTTTATGCAAGTGTTAATGTAAAGTTTATTGTAAATAATCATGAAAGATTCATGATTGATACTCTAAAACCTATTTGAGAATGTCATAAATTGATTTATGCCATGAAGTAGGTCATAAGGGAAAATATACTATTAATGGGGGAAAACTGTACCCCAGTATTTAATGGCTTCTAATTCATATATAAGAATATTTGCTTTGGTTACATTAATGACTGTGCCCTAAGTCATGTCACAATTTGTTCAGTTTATGTAGTCAGGAAAACAAGGTTTATGTATATTTATAGATGTAGCTGCTATAGGGTGATACCGTTATTATCTTGGGGTGATTATATTGGGAAATGAACAGAAAGGAGGACAGATATTTTATTCCACAAAGGCTGCTTTTTGTGGAGTGGGAGGGAACTGGTTGTTTTGGGTAGTTGGCAACTAGGATCTTCTGTGGGACTGCCGTAGCTGATGCTTACTTATGTCCACATGCATTGGACAGGAAAGAAATGAAAGGCCAGTTGTCGCTGGTGTGTGTGTGTAAAGGCTTTGGGAGGCTGCTCTGCCTCTACTTCCTGGAGTCCTTCCTAGCCAAGAAGAGAAGATGCTCTTCTGGAGGGTGATTCCAAACAGGAGCCTAAAACAACTTCCATAGAAGAAAAATTCATCTCACTTTCTTAGTTACAAAGGAAGTCTAGGTAGATCAGCTTGCTTAAGGTTAATCTTTCCAAATTATTCACAATGGTAAAAGATCTCTTACTGGATTTGTTTTTTGGGTTTTTTTTTTGTTTTTTTTTTCATTTATTTTATACTCCTCCCACTTCTTTTAAAAACAAACAACAGCAAAAAAAAAAAAACTACCTTTTTTTTGTTTGTTTCATTCTTCTTAGTAGGCTTTAAAAATGTGTCTTGAGCTTTAGCTACTAGGTGATTATTTTGTGAATAAAAATACCATGTGAAATTGTAGCCATTACACAGAGAAATGTTATGGTATAAAATTGAAATAATTATTTTAGGATTTCTGTAAAGATTTATATAAGTTTAATTCATGAGCTATCCGTTCCTACTTATAAGGATAGGCATAGGCATGCATCTGTTTAGTTTCCAAGTCTGATGTTTGGTTATAAAGACAATGAACATTTGCTAAGGTATTACTTATTCTGAGGTCTTCTGTGGTATAATTAAATATGGATTTCTTTGTCTGTTTTCTCTAAACGCAGGGATTAGTGGTATTTTCTGCTCTTGTGGTAAAGTCAGTTAGTAAAGTAGTTTTGGCTGTTGTTATTAGATTGTACAGTGAGTTGGTTCAAAAAGCTTAGCTTAAGAGAAAATACAAGTGCCAAAAGTTCAAATATAGACCCTGAAATTACTTCAGAAGCACAAGAAATTTGGAGAACTACTGCTGTTACCAGTGAAGTTATGTAAGTAGTCTTCTTTCAAAGCTGACATCCATGGAAGTGTTTCTTCAATATTTTGATACTTTATAATGATGTTTGTATTGCTACAGCAAATTTACCTAAAGATAATGTTGTTTTATCTTAAATCAGAAAGAGCTCTGCAACATGATACTTGACTGCTGCGCTCAACAAAGAACATATGAGAAATTCTTTGGGTTACTGGCAGGGGTGAGTTCTAATTTCAGATTTTACACTTGATGGTAGATAATTTCTTTTGCTTTACTCTGTTTACTGTGTCAAACCAATTTTAATAGATAAGTAAAACTAATATTCTTTATTATGCTGAAAATGATTATGTTAATTGATTGAATTAACATTTGTATTGTAACAAGCGCAGTGAATGCAGAATTAGAACTCATTTTCTCCTTCTTTTGTTGCTTTTTTGGCCTCCTTTTTTTTCCATTACAGTAGAAAAGTAAATCAGAGGCCAAGGCGTTGATACTAAAAGAAGTTAAATGCATTACAAGTTACTGGAAAAATTCTTTTCTTTGTGCTAATGATTGACTAGAGACTGCTCTTTCAACTGCTTAGTAGATTTTATTTATGAGACAAAACAATAATTGCTGCCCTGTTTTTTTTGTTTTGTTGTATTTTAGTAAACAGCTAGCATCTTGGGGTTTTTTTGTTGGGTTTTTTTTGGTCTAAGTAACTACAAATTTAGTTCTTATTTAACCTTTTCCCATCTCTTACATTGACAGAGCTGACTTGTTAAGTCAAACAGTTGCCTTAAAAGAGTAAGGAGTCCTGATGAGAGGAAGTGTTTACTTCCGTTTGTTTGTTTTTTAATGCAGTATTTGAGGAAATATTTCTGCTGACATTGTGTTATGAAGCACTAAATGTTTGAATATGTATGTTGAAAAGCTGTGGAATATAACTGCTAATTTCTATGTTCATTGCACTGTTTATGTCCCAAGTGTCTTGCCTCTAGTGTGTTCCCTGCTGCCTCTCCCATCTTAAATACTCATTCAATGATGTCAAGAAGGTTGTACTTGAAGGGTTACATCTGGTGAAAATACTGGATGTATGGAAGTAAAATAAATTGCTGAATCATTTGCTGTAGGTCAAAATTGATAATTACCATTTTGCAATGCAGATGAGTTTAATGCTCTGACAAACTGCTAAAAGCAATCAAATGTGTTTGAAGATATCTTTAAGTTTTAGTTTAACAGAAGGTCTTGTGATAAATATGCAATGTAAATGTAATGCTGCTAATAAGTCATTTATGCATATGTTATTTGCATGTTTAATATTTTGATTAATCTGGTTGTTTAAATTGTACAATACTGTTTCAGCGTTTCTGTATGTTAAAAAAAGAATATATGGAATCCTTTGAAGCTATTTTCAAGGAACAATATGATACCATTCATCGTTTGGAAACAAACAAATTGAGAAATGTTGCCAAGATGTTTGCTCATCTACTGTACACTGATTCAATTCCCTGGAGTGTGAGTAGAACTGGCTATTGCCATAACCTTCATTTAATTACTAATCTATTGTATTTCAGAAATCAATAATAAATTGGATTTAGTATTTATTCTGCATTTTGGAAGTATTGGCACTTGTGGCAAGCTGAATTATTTTAAATTTATTCTGAGATACTCCGTTGAGCATCCTAACCTGTTTTCTGTCTCCCACGGTTCTTCATTAGTGGCTGTGAGTTGTTATTTTACAGAGCTCAGCTGGAACTGGTTGATTAAAATGTATAGCTTTTTAGCTAATCAGCAGTGTAATTGGCTGTCTCTCAAAAAATACGTGTAAAGAAAAAAAGAAGTGTAAAGTCGTCTTTTAAAATTAACTTTTCATATATAGAAAAATTGCAAGTTTTATATAATTTTAAACACTGTTCTTTTGTGATTTAAGTGCTGAAATAATAAAAGTAATCTCGAATTCTGAGCTATAAAAATATAACTAAAAATGAAGAAATAATTATGATTCTACTTCTATTTTCATACTCGTTTATTCTTGTTACTAAGCATAATGTAATTGACATTCTTCAGGCACACACAAGTTAATCCAAATATCTCACCTCATTAGAACATTTGTTTCAAATCTTTTAAGTTCCCAGGAGTTCTCATGCCTGTTTTTCTTTCATGGACTTTTCTTGAACAGAGTAATTCCTGAAATCCTAGTTTAAAAATGATCAGAAATTTCTTACAGGTGTTAGAACGGAGTTTTCGAGGAAGAAAAGGTCTTGACCAGGAATTAGTGTGTATTGGTGAACAGAAATAAATAAACAGTCTTTACTAGTTATTTCTGGAGGCCAAAGGGTTTTAAGGTAAATGAAAGAAAGTATGTTCAAACTTAACGTTGTTTTCTTTCCTAAACATTTTCAGGTTCTGGAGTGTATAATACTGAGTGAAGAAACAACTACATCCTCCAGTAGGATTTTTGTCAAAATATTCTTTCAGGAACTTAGTGAATATATGGGGCTTCCAAATCTAAATGCAAGATTAAAGGACGAGTAAGTTGAAGTTCTGTTTTAAAAATAGTAAATTGAATTCATTCATCAGAAAGATTACAGATAAGAACTGTTTTCAAATTCAGCCACATCTGTGGGTCTGTAGTTGCAATATTCTATAACCAAAGACAGTTCAACTTGTGTATGAATGTATCAAGTGCAAGTCTATTTCAGTGTTTTGTCAGCAGTAATGAAAGTTGCTGTAGCTGCTTGTTTTGACAAAAATTAGTAGAAAAGGACCTGATTCTAGGTTTTCTAGGGTTAGTTACTTGTCCTTGAGTACAATGTCAGTAACATCATTTCAAGCATTTGTGTTTATTCAGCACATTGTGTACTGACAGTGTTTATCTCAGTCACTGGGGGCTACTTTCCATTAGTCAGGGTTACTTCTGTCTGCTAAACAAACTTAGTAGAAGCTTTAGCTCCTGTAAACTTGAATTTAAACCATTTTAGGGCCCTCTACGATGGAATTTCATCATTGTTATCCAGATCCTTGACCTTTGTGACTGTCAAGTAATATCCTTTGCTATCACTAGCTACTGTGTTTTCATGAGTCTGTTCAGGGCTTCACGAAATCAGGCTCTTTGTACTGTCAGGTTATGACAGCACATTATTAAACTCACAGAAGTACTTTTGTTAATATGCATCACAGATATAAACAAGGAAAGTATTGAAAAATGCATGAAGAGAACTTTTGCTGTGCAGTATAACGTAGTTCCTTTTTAAGTCTGTTAATGTCAGTGAGAATTAGTGCTAAACTAGCACACTGATTAACTTAGATGTTTGTTTTTACAGAACATTGCAGCCTTTCTTTGAGGGATTACTGCCTCGGGATAACCCAAGAAACACTCGCTTTGCTATCAATTTCTTCACTTCAATTGGCCTTGGAGGACTAACGTGAGGGACATTTTTGGTTTTTAATTTAATATTTGTCTTTCTTCCTTGCCTCTCAGTTTGAGGGGCAGGGGAGGAAAGTTTCTTTATTTTTATTTTTGGTGATGTTGTTCTTGTTTAGAGATGAATTACGGGAGCATCTGAAAAATGCACCGAAGATGATAATGACTCAGAAACAAGATGTTGAGTCATCAGATTCATCTTCATCTTCGGAAACAGACTCTTCAGATTCTGATTCTGACAGCAGTAGCAGTAGCTCAGAGTCATCCAGCAGCAGTGACTCTTCATCTAGTAGTAGCAACAGCAGTGACTCAGGTATTTAAGCACTAGCTATAACTTTATTTACCTGTTATTTATTTTATGCTTCTGTTTACTGTTATTCCTACATCTGCTTGTTTTGAGAAAAAAACTAGCTCTAGACAGTGTTGCTGTGGTTTATAGATTTTTGTTTTTAATTTACATGTTTTTAAAGTACTAACTTTTGCTCGTATAAACTTATTTCATAAAATAGAAAAATTGAGTGCCATTTTTAGAGAATTAAGCATTTGAGGAACTTTGTTTTATAGAAGACTTTCTTACAATGTTGATACCTGTTGCATGGAGTTATCTTTTCAGTCTAGTGGAGAATGGAGGGGCTGGTATTAATATCACTACGGGATGCTTAGTGGGGAACTCTAGGAACTAACATCTGATTGTTTTTCCACTGTTTAGTTGGGTGAATTTCGTGTTTCTGGTGTCCTCTTCTGTAAATATGTGCCCCTTTGTGGATCAGACACAACATTGATCAGCTCTAACAATGAGTTTTATTTTATTCACTTCTTATTCTCCATTTCTGTTACTTCTTTCTCTGGAAGAGTTTGTGTGTTGATATAGTGAGTGTTCTTGTCTTGAGCGAAATCTTCAAGGATGAATCGGCTTTTGCTGACAACTTAGTATTTTGTAGTTTTTGTGTTATAATCAGTATTTAGCATCTTATACTGTCCTTTTGTGGTACAGTCTTTGACATAAAGTATCATAAACATTGCTTAATCTGTAAAGTACTTGCTAGTATGAATTACTGTGTACAGTCTCTTCTATTTAACATGAGCAGATGATAACACAGCATGACTTTCTGTAGTTCAGAAACTTGCTGATTCAAAATTAATTTGATTTATTATGTGCCTCGTAAATGAAAATGTAGATTAATAAAAGCAGTGTGAACTGCTCATGTCTGGATATGTATTTCTGTCCTCTTGCAATGATACTCTACAAAATCTGATTTGCATTTCATCGTAAAGCTATCACATTAATGACAGCAAAGCACTCTAGAGGAGGGTGCAGTCAAATAGGGTCAGAAAAGGCGTTAGTTCAGCAAAGAGCCAGATGGTTCCTGCATAGACAGCTGCAGCTCTGCTGAGCTGCTTGATAGGAACCAGAGAGGTAAGTCCTTAGTGACAGACCAACTGAGTCTACAATCTGATATTATGAGTGCTTGATTTTTTTATTTATTTTTTTTTAATCTCAGGACCTTCTCTTTTACTATTTGTCCTTCCTTCTTTAAGGAATACAGTCATTAAAATGTGTATTTTTATATGGTAGTAGCCTGTTTTCACTTTTTCTTTCATTTTTGTGTACTTAAGTATCGTGTGTGAGATACTAATTTGAGATAACATTATTCTTGTAAATGTGGATCAGGCTTGCTACAAAATAAATGTCTTTTACCTGGTTATAGTTCGATTTTTAAAAGGCTGCAAACAGAGGGAAGACTTCTTTAACTTAATAGAGTTGAGGGGAAAAAAAGATAAGCTTATTGTTCTAAAATGTAACAAAAGTGATCCATCATTGCATGTTATCAAGTTGCCAGTATGTCTTAGTTCAGCCAGATTAACCAGCTCCTGTAGAACTTAGATATTTGATGTACTATTATATCAGTTTGTGGCTACAGTATTTTCACAAGGTGATTAGAAGCAGTTAAATGATGTGATACTGTAGCTCATATAATACTCATTATTTACTGTAAATGACTGCAACTTAGTGTTTACTGTTTGCTTGTAATGGTTTGTCACATCTGTTGAGTAAAATCTGCAGATTGTTAATAAAGAGCAAACAGGAAGAGTAAAGTCTTCCTCTGAGATACATTCAGAAGTTGATTCATATCTAGACTGTTTCTGAGGTAGTTATACATTCTTTTCAAAAGTCAAGTATTATTAGGCAAAAAATATTTTCTGCTAATCAAAAGCAAATAGTCAGTCGTTTAAAGCGGCTACACAACCTTTGCTTTCTTTCTCAGCAACTGCAGCATAACTAAAATATCAGTATATTTATATATTTTTAAGGCCAGAGCCATTGTTATGTTGCTGCAGCACCCTGTGACAGGAGTTCTAGTATTTACCTGTACAGTATGTGTCAAAGTAGGTCTGTCTCATAGCTTCTGTTTGATCACTTTCATTTGATACCTTCTGATAGCCTCTATAAATAACACTGCACAATTGCTTGTTGTCATGCTTGTGATTTTGTAGAACCTAAATCTGTATGTTGTCATTTATTTTCCAGGAGTTAAAATTAATCTGATCGATCCCTCCCCATTTGAGGCTGCTCCATAGACCCGATCATTTTTCCTGATATATATATTTTATATACATATAAATTCTGTGTAGTATTCAAAATAATGTGTTCTGGAAGTTGCTTAGTGATATAATAGCTTTTTTGGGGGGAGTGAAGAAGTGAGTTCTGGGGTTATTTTATCCTTCCTCTCTTTCTTAGGATAGTGTTGAGTTTTTTTCTACTGCTATTTTTAAGCTCATTGACTGATAAGCTCTTCCAGAAAGTAATGGGTAAAGTAAACGATTTAAAAATAATAGATGATCTGGAAAAGGTGACCTTTCTGAAAGAAATTTTCTGAGTGTTTTGATGTATGGTTTTACACCCTGTGCCTGGGCCTGGTCCTTCTGTATCAAGTCAGTAAAAAGCTGATGATGCATAGAGGGTCTCAGAATTCAGGCATCACTTCCAGATAGGTAGAAGATAAAAGCTCTGCAGGTATCACAGCTACAGATGAGTAGAGGAGTGGAGGGAAGCTTGGTTGTTGGAATTTTGTCAGTCCTTAGCACTTAACATATGAAGGCATATCTTTCACTACCTAAAAACTTTGTGATAAGCATGTTATGTCAGATTCCTGTTTAGCAAGTTATCCATTTGGTACGAGGTGCTCCGTTTATGTGACTGCTTAGTAACGGTTTGCTTTCAAGTACTGGTTTGTTGGTATGCTCCATAAGTTGAGGAAGCAGTTTATTTTTGATATTTGTTAGAACTGTGATAAAATGTGTCACGTTCTTGATAACTGTGTAGTCATGGTAAATAGGATGAAATGTGGAAGAGTGTTCGCTGACATCATATTTTCTTGTTTTTATTGTTTCGGATGTGATGTAACCTTGCTTGGTGCTCACATATGAGGTTCATGTGTTAGTAACAGTGGAGCTGCTGATTAAATGCTGAAGCTTAGAGGAATAATGGAACTCAGCTCACATTTCAAGGGAGGATTTCTCTTCATTTTAAAATATGAGGACTGTAATGCAGCCAGACATTTGGAAATCGTCAGAACCTGTTCAGTTAAAAGAATGGATGAATTTTGTCCCATTGCATGTAATCCTTGGTTGAGGGGAGGGATACAAGAAAAGCTCATATTTTTGGAACTTGCAGACAGATATATAACAACAAAAGTTAGAAGTGTTTTTTTCTGCATAAGTATTTCTGTGTAAGTCTCAATGTAGTTTAATAAATCAGATATTTGATTAAAATAGAACCTTATTCCCCTAATTTGTTATAATTTCAGATGCTTCCAAAGCTAAAAGGAAAACACAAAAGAAAACTAGAGAATCTGATAAAGCTTCCCGGAAAAAACAAGAAAGGAAAAGGAAAACACTTGAGAAGAAACTGGGAAGGAGACGGCAAGAGGACAGAAGTGATAGTGACAGCAGGTCAGAAAGAAATTACCGAAATCTGAGAGAAGCACATAGGAGGGATGACGTACCAAAATACCATCACAAAGATGAGTCTAATGGCAGAGACAATTATGAAGCATATAGGAGAGATGACGTATCAAAACACCATCATAAGGATGAGTCCAATGGCAGAGATGATTACCATAGTGGAAGGGATAGGAACCACGAGAGAAGTAAGGATCTGGAAAATAAACACAATGATTCAAAACTGAGGAAAGCAGAAAGAAGAGCTTCTCTTTCTGATGATGAAGGTTATAGACACGGGAGCAGAGATTATGTACATCGGAGTAGAAAAAGAGAAAGATCTAAGTCTGGAGAGAGATTGTATGACAAGTCAAGTCCAAGGGAGGAGGAAGACGACTACCGATACAGAAATGGCTCAAAGAAACTCAGAGATAAGTACAACCATTACTCTGACCAGTACAGAGAATCAAGAAAACATGAGGATAGACGAAAGGAGAATTCCCCGCGCAGACGAAAATAACACCTAAACAGTTTGAAATAAATGGGCATTTCTGAGCTGTTAAAATGTATTTTAAAAAATGACTAAACTTTCTTTAAAAAAGATTTTGTACAAAGTGGTAGTTTGCATTTGTAAATTTTATCAGACTTTTTCAAATTTTCAGTACTGCTTTTTTTTATAACTGATGCTTTGAGTCTTTCTGTTAAATTCATCCTCTGGGAAGATGGTGTTGTTTATTTTGTGAATAAAACAGTTAAGATCTCAGTGAAATGGGTGTTCTTGTCACTTAATTTCAAGTATTTAAAACCAAACGTTTTTATACTATGAAGTTATAACTTTGATTAGTTGAAGATCAGAGATGCTGAAGCTAGCGTGATGAATGTAGGAGTCTCAGATTACAGTATGTATGGAGCATGGGAAGGTTTTTTTAAAAAAGAATTACATCAACATGAGCACTATGTGCATTCTAGAGTTATATATTCTTTCATTTTCATAAACGTGGAAGTAAGGTTGACCAAAATTTTTCAGGAAAACTTTTTTTTCTTGAAAGAGTTAAAAATTGGAAAAGCAGTTTTGTGTTTTAAATGTCACATTTTGAAAGTGTGTCAACTTGTTCTGTGTTACTTTTCACAGTGTTTTTTAATATTGTAACATCCTAAGCTGGTAACACTTGTTATCTTACAGGGAGGAAAAAATGTTTTTGACTGTGAATCTGATTTGAAGTCGTGTAGACTTCAGGTGTAGCTATGAGAGAAGTGTTTCAGGAATGTTCTTTCCAGTATATATATATTTTTTAAAGTGAAACAAAAAGAATTTAAATCTTACTAGCTTTGAACTGCATGGTTTGAAGTGCTCAAGTTCACTGGAAGCTAAGTTTTTTTTAAAAAAAAAAAAAAAAAGTACTATATTTTCTAGATAGANCGGCGTGGTTTGAAGGTCTAAATTTCCTGGGAGCTTTTTTTTTTTTTAAAAAAAAAAAAAAAAAAAAGTACTATAATTTCTAGATAGAACAATTTCTGTATTATAGTCATTTGAAGAACTAGCTCAATATTCATTGTTTGAGTTATGAATCAGAATTGTGGTTAAGATTAAATGTCATCACTAGCGAAGGCAAATTCAGAAAGCCTTTTTGGCGTGAAGTAGTAGTGTGGCCATGGTCAGTAGAAAAGGCAAGAATGAGAGTTATGCATAACCCAACTGTTAGTGCCATAAAACTGTATTTTTCACTTTGCAAAATGAACGTAATTGCTGGACACATGAAAATAAGCAGGTTTCATTTGTGAATTGTATTTTGTTGTATGTAGAACATTATGAAAATACTTTTGAGCTGTTCTGTAATAGAAAACAGAATGATTCCTAAGGAAATAAGATTAGTTTGGGTTAAATCTTATCCCAACGTTTTTCTAAGAGAAGTGATGCTTTGAATTTCTGTTCTGTGTTTAGCAGAATTTATTTCTACCAGTTTTCATGTACTGAAATGTTTTCATAGATACTAGCTAGAAAATAAAGTCATACTGCAGTAAAAAATGAAAGTTTGTTGCATTGTACCACACAGCTATAAATGCTGTAGTGGCATCATGAGGTATATCTTATTTAAATTGTATTGTGGTTTTGTTTTTTTTCACAAAGCACTTCTCATTTTCAAACTGACTGATGCGTTTTTGGTAGCGTACTTTAATTCCAAGAAAAGTTTCTTTGAAAAAATTATAAAAAGATTTGTGCTAGGCATTATCACTTTTTTCTTAGTTCTCTACTAACAATATTAAAAATTACTTGTATTTCATAATTGTATAGTACAAGCTTACCTAATTTATTGAGAATAATCCTTCCATTACTGTATTGTAGTTTCAATAGCGTAAGTTTTATGAACCCACAGCTTTTTTGAGTTGTTCTGGACAAATTAAAAGGCTTGTTAATTACATCTGCACAAACAGAGATGCCTTAAAGTAAGGTGAAATCAAAACATCATTTGATTAACAACAACAACAAAAAAAACAAACAAACAAAAAACAATGTGCTGATGAGGAAATACCAACATAAACAGCACCTCCAAATTGCTGTATTGCTTTATACTAGCTAATAGAAAAACTGTGCTCTCCATGGACAAGAAAAGGGAGAGAAGTGAGACTAGGAATTGAGCTAAGCTGGGGTCTTGGCTGCATATATGGGTTATTGGTGGTTTGTTTTTTTTTATAATTAGTATTATTATTCTCAGAAATGTTTATTGATGTTTAATAGAATGAACGATTAATAACAGACCTTATTTTTGTGATTACTGCTAGCTGTCATTCAGCATTAGCAAAACAGTAACAGTCAGCAGTACTTCGGACACATGGTTGGAAACAGGTGGGCTCTTGGAGGAGGACTGCTCTGTAGCAGATTACAAGTGTTCCCAGTTTCTAGCGAGCTCACTGCTTCCTGAGCCAGAAGCTCTGTGTGCATCCCTGAGCAAGGCCTCACCCACAAACTGGCCTCATTTTTAATGCTTTTACAAGGAGAAATGCAGCACCCTGTGACAGGAGTTCTAGTATTTACCTGTACAGTATGTGTCAAAGTAGGTCTGTCTCATAGCTTCTGTTTGATCACTTTCATTTGATACCTTCTGATAGCCTCTATAAATAACACTGCACAATTGCTTGTTGTCATGTTTGTGATTTTGTAGAACCTAAATCTGTATGTTGTCATTTATTTTCCAGAAGTTGAAATTAATCTGATCGATCCCTCCCCATTTGAGGCTGCTCCATAGAGCCGATCATTTTTCCTGATATATATATTTTATATACATATAAATTCTGTGTAGTATTCAAAATAATGTGTTCTGGAAGTTGCTTAGTGATATAATAGCTTTTTTGGGGGGAGTGAAGAAGTGAGTTCATTTGATTTCAGCCTATTCTCTCAACTGTTGTAGAGCTGAATGATCCACTGGTGTCTGTAGCTTATGCACAGCAATGAAGGGATGCGTGCCTGTAGCTGGTGCTGGAGCACTACATTGTGTTTTGAGCAGCAGTTTTGGCTGAAAGACTTCAACAAGTGCAGATCCTGTTGTATTCTTAACTCCCATGCTCAGTTGTAATTCCTTGTTACTTAAAAGCAGGATGGAGTTAGCCTAACCATTGCTTTCTGCAGGTGGGTCTGGTTATGGCTGCGCACAGACCTCTGCTACCAGCAGTCACCCAGTGCCAGCACTGTACCTGTTGGGCTGTCTGGGTAATGTGTGCAGAGCTGTTTCAGCCCTGCTGAGTTGCAGGGCGNCATCCAGAGAAGAGGGAAGATGTTATGTCAAAATCTTTGGACAGTCTCATTATGTCAATTGGCAAAATACCATATCTTAGTATGAGAGTGATTAGATAAATTTTGGGACAAAATTGTCCACTCTTTTAGTTAACAACTACTTAAAAAAAAAATTTTTAACTGTAGTTACTAAAATGGTTTTAACTGATGTTTAAGAAATCTTGCATCTTTAAATTCTATATAGTTCATTGCAGTGCTGCATGGGAATGTAAACTTGACTACAGAAACATTTGTCTTTTGGCATTGTTCATGTTAAGTTCACAAACAGATTGCACGCATACTGAATGTTAAATTGAATTCTGAAAATTACTCATAAAACTAATTAGATTTAGACAGTACATTATTTTCAGTTATGAGTATGCTGTTTAATTTACTGAAAGCTTGAATGACATGTCAACCACCTAACAACAAATGAGCTGGAGTGAGCTGCTTTCTAAGCTCCGAGAGCAATTTAAGAGCCTCCCAATCAAAGATTGCACCTTTTTTTATGACTACAAAGATGCTAGTTGATCTTCATTGACTGTTCTTAAACTGCTTTGAATAATCCTTTGGTAATAAGGAAATGTGACCACCAGAAGGCTCATTTTCTCAGATAACATAAAAAAACAAGGATGAATTATGTCAGCAGAGAGAGTTGACTCTAGGTACTCCAACAACACACAGAGAAAACAGACACTTGTTCTTCAGTGTATTTTCAATTAGGGAAACTAGTATTCATTAAAAAACCTTCTTAGTTAGTCAATGTATTTATATGTTTTGGAGAAATCACAAAGTAAAAATGCAAAATGAGGGAGTATTTTAGTCAAGAATGCATGATGTGTATTTGCCAGGTTAAAAGTTGCATGGGGAAAATACTGCTTTTTATATTGGAAAAACAAGGTGACATCAGAGGTGTTTTGCTTTCTATATTTAGTTTTCCTCCTGCCAGTCTATAATTTGTCTGTTACTGGAGTTGGGTTTTCTTTTCTTGTCTATTCCTTATGACTATCATCAAGCATTTTCTTCTAACTTCTTTAACAACAGAAAGGGGAGGGAGATGACAAATTAGAAACTTACAATGTCCTGGTAAACTATTTTGTTAAACCATAAACACACAAGTCCATTGAGGGGAAAAAAAAAATAACCTACCACATACTGACTGTATTTTTAAAGTTTGTTCCTTGTACTCTCTCCTTTTTTTTAAAACATTTTGATGTAAAACAATGCCTGCATTGCCACTGGTTTCAGCTCCTGTAGCCTGCTTGTTCTCAGCCCAGGTGGACAGTGGGCGTTCACCCCACAGGAGGTAGGTAAACAGGACAGGGCCATGGCAGACCAGGAATGCCATGGTGAGCCCAGTGTGACAGAGTGCTCTTAGCCTGGCACAGAGCAGATGTATCCCTGCACCATTTTCTCTGCCAGCTTGGGTGAGGACACAGTAGTGTCAGGGGACTTGGCTGGTGAGCAGTAACCTGCATTCTGACTGGATATTCTGCATTTTGTTTGTCAGGGAGCCTTTGGGGCTTCATGGGAGGAAAGAGTGCTGAAGTGAGGACTGCCTCAGATGGGACCTGCACTTCAATGACTGTTTCCTTCATTCAGGCTGAGAGGCTGGATGTCAGATCTACAGGCCAGCATGCTCTGAGGAGGTTCCCAGGGCACCTTCTGGTGCTGCACATCTTGCTGTGACTCACCAGAGGTGAGACACAGCAGTACTTAAGAAATTGGAGCCAATTTACTTAGTTGATCTGTAATTGAAGTGAGAAACTGAAAGGATGCAGTTGGTGCAAAATACCCCTTTGCAGCTTTGTTCCTTCCTGTCCTCTTTTTCCCCACACCAAAAAGACCTTTCTCTATCTCTTTGTAGAGGTGACCAGCCTGGTTTGATCACTGTTCCATTTGAAATGGCAGTTCTTAGAGATGCCATCCAAAAGTGCCTCACAGCCCGTTATTTCCTCTTTCATTTGTGTGATTGTGGCTATGGGAGGAAGTGCAGGGATTGGTCAGCAGCTTTGCCCACTGCAAGGAAGGCCATGGTAGTGGTATTCCTCAGGCTAAATCTAGCCCTGTGCACACCCAGTTGGTTTGCTTCATTTTTGGATAGCAATTCCTTCCTCTCAATTCATTTTTCGCTCTCTGTTTGCAGAGAGGCAGACACAATGGAAAACTGTTTCAGTTTTGTACATGTGCATAAATGCACACACTTGCATACAGAGCCTTCTACTTTTGTTCTCTCTTTTAAGATTAGTTTCTTGAATAGTTAAGATAGGTCATAGCAGTAACTTCCAGCTATTATACTACTCTTTGCAATGAGCTTCATTACCATACTGTCTGAATAGCTCCCAAATACTATTTTTCATCTATACCCTGTTAAAGAGTGCAAAATACTGAAAATTCTTAACATTATGAAGTCCAAAGGGAAAAGAAAAAAAGAATGTAAAAAAAAAAAAAAGTATGTGATGCATTAGCTAAGGATTTGTTGTGATGTATGGTGCAATGTAACGCTGCAAAAGAGGAAAACTGTTTGTGTAATACCTAATGATAGGCACTTCAATAGGTGCTATTACAGATACCAGCATCGTTGGTGTGTATTTTGGTGTCTGACATTTTAAGTACGTGCAGTTATACTTTCCAAGAGTAATTTAAGTCTCAGCTCAACCAGAGCAGCCAGGAGGAGGCTAGCAAGTGGTGGTCCTGTGGTCTGTGAGCTGGGGTAATGCACCACCTGCTTTCAGGGCTCAGAGCTCTAGGCATTCCTCACTGTGAGGGCATGTATGATCAAAAGATTTCTTCATTTCACAGCATTTATGGGAAGGCTTTATTTCCATAATTACAGTTCTACTGTAGTTTATGAAGAAAATGCAGCATGAAGACCAATCATTTTGATGATCTGTAGATCAGTTGAAGGAGAGCAAGTTTCAAGGTTAGTTGCATGGCAGCTGTCATCAATCTGTGAAATTGCCATTTTGAATGACAAGTTTAATTGTCACTTGAACCCTAGCATTGGCTTTCACTCCATTATCTTTCTAATGTCTCGGGTCTCCTTGTTCTGTTAAAGACATTATACTTATTTTCCTACAAAAAGGAATTAAAGGGGAAAGATAGGATGGTTCCCATTGCCAAAAGGCCCCTTTCTTTTTGTTAAGGTGCTTCTACTCCACCCCAGTGTTATGAACTATGTGTGAAATCTTCAGTTTGTTATCAGTTAACACTGATGCCACAAACCTCGCCAACTGTTATTATGGAACCATCTACACCACTAAGAGAGAGAGAAAAAAGCTACTATCTATTTTAAATGTATTGTTTTCCTTTTCATTGAGTCTCTCTCTTGTTATGAGATAGGGTAAGAAGTGCTCCTTTTCTCCTACATATAATATTAATTATTGATGATATCCTGTACTAAGTGCTGTCCTGTTACCTGTTCTGTAAACACTTTTTCATAGCTCCCCTTCAGAGAGAAAGCCTTCACCACCCCCCATTGCCTTCATTCTTTTTCCTTTCTTTCTTGCCCTGGGCTTTGTGATTCTGCTGTGTACTCTGTGGCCAACAAACACAGCATCCCACCTGATGGGACCATAATACTTCCTTCCAAAATGGTGTTGTATTTTCAGTGTTACTTGTAGCTTCTCCTTGGAGCAGTCTGCGTGTTTGCTGTCGTTAATCACTGTGCATTGACCCGAGGCATTCATAGTTCTGGGACTGTTACACTGTTAATCTTTTGCCATAGAGAATTCTGAGCACATCTTTATGTGCTTCACGTTCTAGAAGCATGCTTGAAAGCTATGCTTCACCTCTTTCCTCCAAAATGATTACTTTCTTTAAGAAGATTTTAGTTTTGTTTGGAATTGGTTAGTTCCTCTTCTGCAGGACTTGTTAAAGGCTTTTCAAAAGCCCAATTAATGATACTATTACGAGCAGGTTCCCTCCTTTATCTTCTGGAGGTTCTTACAATTGAATTACAGCTAAAATAATGTGTGTGTGGTTTTTTTTTTTTTTAATTATTAATGCATATTTATCATGTAACTAAAAATTAGATTATAATTCCCTTAAGATCTTTGCTACAATTTAGATACCTGACAACTTGAATTGAAGAATTAATTAGTTTTAGAAAAGATGAAAACATTTCTAAGGAATCGATTCCAGCACTTTAAGTTAAAAATAATAATAAAAATAAAAGACATTTAAAAATAAACATGTTAAACAAAATAAATAGGGACTAGGCATTGAAGTTTTGGCTTGGCTTTGGGTGAACAAGCTGCTTTGTTTGGAAGTGCTTCAGGAGTAGCTGGAGTTTAATTTGTTCCATCCCAAAGACCAAACTAAGCAGTCAAATATAATATTTTATCTATTGAAACCTTCTTAAACCCTGAGCTAGTTAGTTCCATGGCAAGCAGATGTTATAGAATTGCTGTGTTGCAGCGGCAGATGACAAAAAGCAGGAGGATCAGCCCCTCTGAATGTGTTAATTTATTGCCATGCCATGCGTTATCACACACACAGATATGCAGTGCAGGGAGCATGCCACATGCAGAAAGACCAGAGTGTGGCTAAAGGATATATCTCCTTGACTTGCTTTTATTGGAAGGCACTGGATGGAGCCCTGCTTGCTCTCTGACTGGATGTACAGACAATAGGACAAGGCAAGGGGACAGACCAGTGGCTGATGGAAGCAGGAAACACGTGTTTAGAACCCCAAGAGAGAGATGTTGATCCCTGACAAAACTACAGCTTAACTTCCCTAATCGCAGAGAATTCCCAGAAGGAACTAGTTATTTCTTGCAGAATTAGCCAGGGTAGATAACAATGATTGATATCTTTGTCCTTTGCAGAGTTTGGGGGAGAATGGTGGGGATATTAAAAGGACAAATAAATGGGAAGGGAGCACAAAGTACTAGGTTCACACACAGACAGCCCTCATGTTCATCAGCTGGCAGCAGGGGACAGTCCCAGCCTCCAGCCACCCACCAGCCAGGGCGCTCATGAAGAGGGGCAAAGCATGCAGCCACAAAGGGCTCTTGAGGAAATATGTTTTTCTTGCTCATTTAGCATTCATCATTCTATTGCAAAGGCACACAGAAGGCAGGCCCTTGTTGCGAACCCTTCTCTGTACTATCTGCTGTTGAGCGGATTTTAACTTTCAAAAGGAATGAGTGAAGGTTCAGCAGGTTTGTGGCATGATATGCTGTCAGTAGAGACAGTCAATGTCATACATTGTTTCATTTGCTGAGTTGAAACAGCCCGTCTGTTCCATGCAGTTGCTAGATTGCCATGTGTTTCCAAAAGAGCATATTTCCTGTGCCGGCTGGGAAAAGGAGTATGAAAAGTTGTCCCTAATGATCTAAAAATTGTAAGACAGAGGGACTTCATGTAGGTGTAGCTCAGAGTAGAACATTGCTTTATTTTCCTCTCAGTCTCAGCTGAGAATTCATTCACTTCTACAGTTCATTTCAAATAGGGATTTCTTGCTACAAGAAAATGAGTCTACCTTGTATATTGCTTCTTTTCTAGTTGCACATGCTGTACAAATGTCAGAAACCATATTCTCTTCATATATCTGGACTGTTTGTTTGTGCACAGAAGGTTGTTTGGTTGTTTTTCATTTCTGCTGAGCTCTGCTGCAGCTGTGACTGCTGCTGTCCTGATCAACTTACTCATTCATTTCACCTTTACAGTGAGAAAATAGTCTGTAAGTTAATAGCTCATTGACCTGGAGTTGTTCACATTCCGCTCAATTTATTTTTTTAGCATAATTATAAACACTGATAAAAGGTAATGCATATACTCTTTAGTTTTGTGGAGGAAAAAAAGAAATTGTCTCTGTGCACAGAGGCATTTTCTTTCCCTTCTGGAAAGCAGAGTACTGTTAGTTTTCCCTTGGAGCTTCCTTCAAATGGGCATGGCAGGAGCCCAGGGAAATGTTATTCCCTCTTTCCAGCACAAGCAGTAAATCTGGTACCAAAAAATGCAGATCCTCTGAAACCTGTAATATGTCTTTAAAAGCCACCAGGGATCCCTGTGCCCCTTCATTATCCCTGGGACTGCTGCTGTGGTTCCTTATGGTCTGTCACTGGTACACACACCACCCAGGAGATAACATTTGCTCTTCAGCCCCAGAGGCTTCACAGCATAGAAATACCACAACGTTTTTTGTTAGCTGCAAGGCAGTGCAGTGCCTGGCACATGCTACGTACAAGGCCCTCAGGCTTCAGTGCCCTGCAGTGATCGCTGACCATGGGATGGCTCAGCCCCGACGTTGGGGCAGTGATGGGAAGGCTGTGCTCATGGGAAGAGTGCTCCTTGCTCCAGCTGCTGTGCTGCACAGTGCTCGGGAGGCCCAGTACAAAACCAGGTGGAGCTTTTTTGCAGCTCTAGTCCAAGCGCTTCCCTTCTAAGAGTTCCGTGCCCATTCTGCTTTTTCTTCTGACAGTTCTGAAGCTATGCTTTTTTTGGACATATGAAGTCTCCCTCTTAAAGAAAAAACAGATCTCACAGTAGAGCAGATTGTGCCATGCACACGAGGTTCAATGTGTTCCTTTGAGGTTACAGCCAATGTCATTTGGTTTGGTGGATACTATTTTAGTGACTGCTCTTTTTTGGAACTGTGCAATCACACAGGGGCATCTTTAGCATATAATTAAATGGTATCTAGTGCTATATTTTTCTACAGAATGAGTGAGTAAATGAATGAAAGAAAATGTGCTGGAGAAAGCAAACAAACAAAAACAAACAAAAAAAACCCCACAAACAAAACAATGCCCTAACAGCACTATTTCCTCCACTGAGTTAGAAACCTTGAGAAAATCAGATGTAGAACCAAATGTTGCTCAGACTTCTATTCTATCAGAATTAACCTCCTCCTAATATCTTAAAGTACAGGGCCCATTGAGTCATTCTATGGAAAGAGTAATTACTTTAAAACTGTTGTGGGACTTAGCAGCAAATAAAGTAGTCGTAGGGGGTATCATTTTATGTCTGTGTTGTTCTATGTTTAAGAGGTAACTATTTGATTATACAATGTATTTTTTTAATATGCATTGTAGTTACAAGGCTGTGTATTCAAAATAATTTTTAAAATGAGAAACTCATTTATTTTACTGTAAAATTCTCTAATTACAATGTTAGTCTCTAATGAAAAACGTAACAGTCTCAACACTGCATGAAATCCCTGTATATTTCCAAAATTCTGTGCCCAGGTAATATATTCATCCCTCCTACTGATTAAGCAGAAGTATCTTCCTGAGATTCAATTAAATATATGTATGCAGGCAGGTAAACTATGAAATCGGTAAATCCAAATTATCTAACTCTCCTTTTTTAGTCACTTTCATGCCATTCTTACAGCACAAGCATTCTTTTGCAGGTGCTCAAGTGCTGTGCCCTGCAGAGTAGTCCATGTGATTCATCCAGGGGATTTGAAACATCCACTCCATTGATGCAATTCCCCATATTTCTGCTGAAGTTAGCCAAGCACAGTTGGAGCTTGTCCTTTAGATGTTCTTAGACCTGGTCTCCATTCAGATATTGTATAGAAAAAACTATTAAAGCTCGGGTTTTGTCCCGTATTTTACTGAAAGTTATCTTTTGATAGGAAAAGCTGAAGGGAGAGGAGGTGAGCAGAACATTTTAATATGGAAACAGATTTCCACAGGAGAAAAAAGTCTTGATGTGCACCCCCTTTATTGGTGGGGGGAAAAGAAGCAGCCAACAAAACAGCAGTCAAATACAGTTTTTCAACATAAGGCAGTGGCAAACAGTTTCCAGTAACACAGGAATGCTCATTCAAGTTTCTCATGTGGACGTTTACATCACTAGATCTGATGAGTATGCATACATACTGGTATAGCAATATACTTGCACAGCCTTCCCATACTGTAGTAATAATACCAGCCCAATGCACCTTGTAGATAAGTCCTTTTCCATACACTGACTTTCATGGTGTGCCATACCAGTTTGGTTAGGTACTATCACTGGTTAGTAATATCACCTGTGCTGCCAAATGAGCACTGATAGGCTTGTTTGAGATGCAGACCAAACTGCAATTAGAGCCAAATCCTCTTTGTGTCACTAAAGAATTTTTCCCTGAGGATTCATTAGGAGGAGTGCTATGTATTTCTGGCTCTGAATGGTACACTGAGATTTATTGAATAGTATTAATTCAGATATTTTCAGTCAGGGATGCAGTGCATTTTCATAATGCCTTCTTGTATTCTCATCTTTCAGAGATGGTTCTGAGGCTGTTGTACATAAAGAGCCTGTTGTTCACCACCACTGTTATTTTATCGTAGTCTAACTCTTCCAAGGAAAGCTTTGGCTATGTAGGTAATTAAAGATTACTCTTATCCTTGGTACCTTTTTTGAATCCACATCACAAAATGACTGATTTCCCATGTGATCTAAACCACTAGCACTTAAAGTGAGATTTTGTATCTCATAGTTTTCCATCATGGGACAGTGACAAAGTTACGCTATATGTGTTTGGCTTGTTGTCAGTCCTTGAAGCAGCAGATCTCTGAGGGATGAGACTGCACTTTAGCTGAAGAATGGTCTTTTCAGTTCAGTTTTTCTTACAACCATAGCTCCTTGCATAATTTTTATATTAATAAAAAAATTTACAGAACATGAGTATACATGATATATCCTCCTTGGTTTTGACGCAGCGACACCGAAGAGAAACATACTAACTCAAGTTCCTTTCCCTCTATTATCCTTCCCTCTGTTTCTAATATCTTACTTATATGCTGTGTAGGTAGTACTCTTTTTAAAAACAGACGGGAGCTCAGGAGGTGACTCCGATATTTCACCTGTACTTTAAAAGAGAAAATGCAAAGTTCTTATCTGTAAATCCCTCGTGATTTTTAATGGAGGCTGCTTTAGGAACATTGAGGGAAAGAAATAATCTAATTGGTTTTGTTTTTCAGCTGAAGAACGGTTTGTTTCCATGTTAAATGAAGTAGTGAAAACAAATAGTATGCCATCTGGCTAGTCTACCTGGATACTTTACTAGGAGGTTTTCGGATGTTCCCTCTGCTGGTTCTCAGCATCTTAAGTTCTGTATTACTAATGTACTTTATTATTAATGTACTTTCTTTACCTTGTTGTTCTTCCCTGTCTAGGAGTTAACTTATTCCCTGAACTGAATTACAATTTGAAGCATCTGAAACTCTTGAAAATATTTTTCCTGGGTATTGTTGGAGTTATTTATTTTCCAAATTACAAACTCTAGTGTTTTCAGCATTCACAGTAAATTGCTTATGCAGAGGAATAGGCTTCCATGTTATCTGTGAAGCTGATATTCTCCAGGGACAGGATAACACTGAATAGTCTTTATATGTATCAGAAAGATCTCATTCTCAGAACAGATTGTGACTGAAAGGAAGGATTTAGCTGCTTTTAAAGTGCTTCATAAGATGTCGTATGTTTTTGTTTAGACCAGTTTTTTCTGCTGCAGTTTCTCAAAGGAAGCACATACTGCAAAAGGATGTAACATGGCTGGGAAAGTAATGAATTACAGATGTGAATATTTCATTAAAACAAAATACTTGGTGCTGATTTGTTATTTTTACACTGTTTTTTACTTAGCAGAAAACACAAATACTTGTTCACAAGTTATTCTGAAGAGTATTGTGACTATGTAGATGAAACCAGAATGCTTTGTGAAGAATCATTTATGACTATCTTGACAACAGTTTGTCATCTGTTACTGATATTGAATGTGCAAGACAACACTAGGATAGCTCACAGATGTGACTTTCTAGGCACTCTGCAGACAGATAACAAACAATTTCTCATGCCAAAATCCTTATGGCATTATTATTATCTGGTTAATTTTATTATTTTATTATTATCTAGGTAATTTTACTCAACGTGCAATAAGGAAATAAAAACAGTATCATGGGAATTAACTCACCTATCACACAGTGCGAATGGTGCAGTTATGCATGATTGAATAGTTTGCGAGTAATTCATGGAGTAAAGTAAAATAAAATACACAATTTATCACATAATTTTAAATAACTCAGATAAGTTAGAGGCACCTTACCCAGATCAAATTCATCAGCTACTGAGCACTCCGGTTTAGAGGGAGTAGATATGAGTTTAAAAAGAGAATGTTTCTGAACAGATAAGAGGACAACTGAGACCCTTAAACATACTTGTAAAGCATTTGGAAGTAGGTGGTGAAAATAAAAGAAGACAGAGTACTAAAGAGTTAATAGTAAGTTGCAGAAAGCATCTCAGGTAAGTAGGGGTCCATCAAATTTAAATGCAAAGTAGAAAAGAACAACATAATTTATAATTACCCTAGTTGAAAAATAAAATTAGATTGGTGAGGAAGTAGCAAGATGGCTAAGCAGCCATTGTCTTTGGTTTTATAGGGGAGACAGATGGAAATCTGACTAAATCTGGGATTGTATCCCCAGAGGCAGTAGCAGGGAAGCTAGAAAATGTACAGGCATATAAGATATCTCATTATAAAACATGAGTGTCCCTTGTAGGAACCTAAACTCAATATATATACAACTGTGCCTTTTACAATTGAGTAAGAAAATCAATAAAGTTCCAAAAAATCTTAAATAAAAAAATACTTGATCAAGAAGCAACTCAGAATAACTTCATTGAAAACCAAATAATCGAGAAGTAAACACAAGGACCTGCATACCAGTGGGAAAAAGCTCTGTCTTTTGAAGCAATGTTGTGAGAACTCAGTGGGGCCTTCCCAGGGACATAGATTCAGGTACTGCAGATCATACTTCAGTTGTAAGGGAAGTTTTCTTGACTGTACGTTTAACATGCAGTGGTCATGTTTTCATCTGTCATGTTTTCATCTGTATTTTTATAAAACTCAAACATCACTTTTGATAACCAAAGAATGAGGGAAATCTTCAGAAAAAAATGATTTTTTTTTTAAACTATAGACGAGTTTAGAAAGCTTTAGAATGTCATTGCATGTGTTTTTCTTTCTGCCAAATTATAGAGTGTTTTGTGGTAGATGCTTTAAAATAACAACTGAAGGCGTATGATAACCACACAAAAACATATACGTATATAGGATTGTTGCATTCCAACAAGTAAACGTTTGGATGAAGGACAGGTAACAATATATTCATATTCTTATAAAAAGTAAAGCTTAAGTAAATAAAGGAAGACAAGGAAGATTTCATTATGCATCATGTTTCTTAGGTAAATATGCACACATACCAATAAACTACATATATGTTGCACACGTATAATCTCTCCATCTTGAATGAAGAAACAAGGCAAGGAACAAGTTTTAAAGATAAAAATTATAACACAGTGTACTGATCTTGATAGGTTATTGAGACTTATAATATGGAAAACTTGCAAAACCACCCAGTAGGAAGTGCTAACAAAATACAGTGCAACAATGTGAAACTTTCAGCTGAGTATGAGACAGTAGTGTGGCCAAGAAGACCAATGGCATCCTGGCTTGTATCAGAAAATGTGCAGTCAGCAGGAGTAGGGAGGTGATAATTCCCCTGTACTCAGCTCTGGTGAGCCCACACCTTGAGTACTGTGATCAATTTTAGGCCCCTCACTACATTAAAGATACCAGAGCCCTGGAGAGTGTCCAGAGAACGGTAATGAAGCTGATGAGGCGCATTATGGGGGGCATTTGAGGAAACAGTGGATTGTTTAATCTGGAGGAGACTCTGGAGAGACCAGATTGCTCTTTAAAGTAACCTGAAAGGAAGCTGTGGCAAGGTGGGAGTTAGACTCTTCTCCCAGGTAACTAGTGAAAAGACTAGAAGGAATGGCCTCAAGTTGCAGCAGGGGAGGGTCAGATTGGATATTAGGAATAACTTCTCTGAAAGAGTGGGCAGGCATTGGAAAAAACTGTCCAGGGAGGTGGTTGAGTCACCATCCCTGGAGGTGTTCAAGAAACATTTAGTGTGGTACCATGGTTTAATGGGTAAAATTGCTGTTAGGTGGATAGTTGGACTAGATGATTTAGAACTCTTTTCCAACCTTAATGATCCTATGATTCTATAATCTTAAGGTGAAAAGCAAACACTTCTCCATTAAGTTTATCTTCAAATCTATGTGGCAAGAATGCTATTGCTGCCTTGGAAGGGCTGGAGTGCAAAGCAGATACAAGTCTGCCCACGGCCAGTTACAATCAAGAAAAAAACAAGTTTAGAGTGTCTAGGCAAATTACCCTGAGAAAGAAGACATGCTGAGGTGTCAGCGGTTTACAGAATACCAGTACCAAAAATCATAAAACCATGACATGAGGTAATCACTAAGAAATTTTTCCCATTATAAGAATAGTTAGTACTTAATGGAGGGAAAATATTGACCTTACTCTACCTGTGTTTCTCTGTTTTCTACAGATGGTTTCCCAGTTTCTGAAATCTCTTTTACTGAAACATTTCTCAGAAAAGCTAACATTGATTCTGCAGAAGGAGCTTTGTGGAATGAGGTTTGGAAGCATTTCTGCCTGTTTTCATTTCTCCTTTCACTTTGTTGTTCTTTTCATTTTGGCCTTATGAGATGACCTAAGAGGCAAATCCCCATCTGCAGCTTTAGGACACTAATGTCATCCTTCGCGTAGACCACCAGTAATATAAAGCCTGCATTCATTCCTCAAATGCCCTGTTGTGGTTAGATGCAGCTTTTCTTCTAAACAAATGAGAATAAAACTTCTTGAGCCTTAATTCTCATAAAGTACAATGTTGAAGTAAAGGAAGGTTTACTCATAATAAGTAGGCCTTTGACATATGCAAAATAGATTAGTGTTGTGGAGCTCACCAGTTGCCTTGTTTTTCTGGAGAAAATTCCTTGCCCTATATCTTTTGCAGGGTAAATCATGCCTATGAGGGATGCTCTAAGTCTCCCAGTCCCCATAATCCAACTCAGAACAGTGTTGGCCTTTAATATTGTTACTTAACATTTAATATAATTGTTTAATTTGGCAGGAAATGTTTCCCAGCTCTTGGGATTTCCCTACTGATTTTAGATTGCAGGTGTCCCTCAGAGGTTTGCTTACATGCACCATTCTGCATGAATCTAGTACTCTCAGTGACAAACTCAAGTCAATCTATTCTCAATAACTGATGTATTTTTTAAAAAAAAAATGGAATAAAGAGCAATGGGTTGCACAGTGGAAGGCTGAGATGAACTACTTTATAAAGGTCTTTACAATTATGGGTTAAACATCAGAGTCTCTGACAAGAATAGTTCAAAGGCAGAGCCAAGATACACTTTCGCATGAACTGTTCTAAGCCATATACAATTATCTGTCTACCATTTCATCTCCCTGTAGGAGGTTGATGGTTACCATTCACTGAAATGTCATTTAAAAAAAAAAAAATAATCATAAGTCTACTAAATGGAAATACATTTGCTCTGCAGAATGTTCTGGTATTCACACAGGTTCTTAAACATTTTCATCTTAACAGTGAGTGTGATGCATGGCCATTGTAGACCACCTTCCAATCTGAGATTGAATAACATCTCTATGGCAACCATGACCACAGCTTACATAGAAAAATAATATTTCATGAACATAATATTCCTTGTTCGTTACAATAGGACTTAACAGCTGGATATGAAGAGAAAAATTCGAATTTGTCCAAGCCTGATAGATTTGGAGCTTTTCAAATGTATTTTGGAGGCTATTACTCTAAATGACATCAAGTTTGCCTTGGAATGGACTAAAAGATAAACAAATATTAATATGTTGGCTATTGCTAGTGTGTTGTCATACCGGATATTCCTTCGGTGGATCATCCTTGATGGATCACCTGTTTGGTTTCTGACTTACCCACACCGGCCAGCCTTCATCATTTCTGAGCTGAGTTACTGCAGGGGTGACATAACGCCAGCAGCTCCTCCACCAGTGTCCCAGTGTGCCCAGTTTGAGCACTGTCCTTCCTACTGTTATCCATTCTTCCATGAGGGATTCAGATAAACTCGGAATTTCTGGGCAAACACACAAACAAAAGAAGTGTGTCATGTTCTTAGCATCCCTTTCTCTCTGTAGGATGCATCAGAAAATGTTTCAAAGCCACCAGCTGTTGCTAGTTAGAGTTCAGATCTCTGCTCCATGAGGATTTTGTAGAGGTAACGGACCAGAAGAAGGGCTATTTACTTCAAATTTCGTGTTCTAACAGGATGATTATTTCAAACTCTAAAAACGTCTTGAATTATGAAAGAGTCTATTGAACACAGGACCGCAAGCAATTCGGAACCGTACCAGGCGTTCTCCAAAAGCTGAGAAAAGACCCAGCAAGCAGGTTTTCTCCAACCTACGTTCAATGTTTTTATTTTGCAAAGGAATTAAGCACCGGAGATACTCCCACCCTTCGGTCCGCCCGCACCTGAGTGTCTGAGGCGGGGCGGCGGGAGCGGGGCCGCGGGAGCGGGGCTGTTTTCGAGCGACGGACGCATGCGCTGGGGCGGTGGCAGCGGTCGAGCCGCTGGGGTCCGGCGGAGTTGGGGCGCGCTCCCTCCGCCTGGGAGGAGCCGGACTGCCACGCCCGCCGGCGGCCGAGGTAAGGGCGGGCGCGGCGGGGACCTTGTTCAATGTCATGGCGGGATGGGGCTGCGGCGGGCGGAGCGCAGGTGAGGAGCGGCAACGAGGCGGGCTTCCGCGCTCCTCCGCAGCCTCGAGTCAAAGGGGGGAGAGTGCGAGAAGCGCTGCTAAGTAGGTCAGCGCTGAGTGTGGCGGTTCTGCGTCTCGAGGTGCGGGCTGAGTCGTCCCCGGTGCGGGACGGAGCTCCTCCATCCTCGCTCGCGTTGCTCGCATTGCTTTGGGACTGGCGGATTTCTTTAGCGAAGGTGGAGCTGACCTTTATCAAGGAGCCACCCTGGTGAGTTCGTGACCAGTGCAAACGCTCGGCATCACAGGTGTCTTCATCGCATGCCCCACGGTGCTGGGTGGATGCGCGCACAGCCGCGAGCGCCCTCGTGTCGGGGAAGTGGTGGAACTTTCCTGTCCACGCGGGCGTGCTGCTGGTGGACGGCCCCGCGTGGATTCGGTCTGGGAGCGAGGTGTTCACTTTGAGCTCGAGTGGCGTGATGGGGCTGCGATGCTCGGTAGTTCTGAAGCGCTGCGAAGTTGAAATAAATCTTTAAAGCGAGCGTCTAACTGCGGCAAACTGGTGCTTACTGGGGTATAAGGTGGCAGAAATAGTTCTGTTTGCACCCTCTTTGCCTCTGCATCAGTGGTATATTGCACAAGGTATAAAGGCGAGGTGTAAAACTAGCCCCGTTACTGTCCAGAACCCGCACGTTTTCGTGCCTGAAGGCAAAACAGCACTGCAAAGCCGGTAGGGCCGCGTCACTCTGCTCACGGTGAGACACGTGTGGGTAAGGACCTGAGAGCGGCTGCCGCGCAGGGTGCGCGCTGCGCGGTGCTGGGCAGCGCCGTGTGCCCGGGCAGGCGGCAGCTCCCTGCTACCGACCTGCCCGGTACGCGGAGGCTGACGAGGAGAGAGCTTCTGCGCAGAGCTGAGCCAGCGCTGTCAGGGTCTGCGAGGGTTATGCTGCTTCTCCTTTCCCATATGAGTCCTCTTGCTGTTCTCTCCGACTCGCCAGGTCAGTGCTATGCTTAGAGGGAGGAGCGAGGGAGATGGTTTGTTCTTTTTTTGCTTTTTGAGTAGTAAGGTGCTCTTCCGTGGCCATAAACACGTTCTGAAGCCTTCTGGTGTTTAGGCTCCTTGTATGCCTTTTCCATAACTTGTGCCTTCTACTGTGAACAAGTCTTGGTGTGACTGCTGTCAGACGGACATGAAATGGAATTAAGAAATTTATCTCACTTTTTTGTTTGTTTTGTTGTTGTTGTTTTCCTATTTGCTTAAATAATCCATAGAGTAGAAAGAAATTAGAAAGACAACAAACAATCTTCTTACGTGACGTCTTCCTAAAGTTACCAAGTTTCTGTTCTTTTCTCTGACAAATATTATGAATGAAGCTGCTTAAACTCAGAAATGTTAACAAAACTGAGGCAGTATCAGGAGATTTTGTGGTCTCATCTCCTTATACCGTGGCTGGAGTTGTCCCAGCCACTCTGTTCTGCACTGGGCTATGACACCAGAGGCAGTGGCTCCGTCACACCATCTCAGTCTCTCCTGATAAACTGCTCTTAGTTGTTCCCGTCTTGTTCCCCTCTTGGATTTCTTCAGTGAAGTTTTAATTGAGAGGATGTCCTCCTGCTTGACTACATTTGTTGGGGGATAACACGTTATAAGAGCAGGAAAAAGCCTTGCAGAAGATAATCTTTGAGAGGAGTGTAGGCTTGTTAGCTAATAAGCTGGGAAGTCCTTAGATTTCAAACAGCAGTGAGGGTTGCTGTATAAAACCTAACAGATGCTGAAGTGTCACTGCAGTCCTTGCTCTTCAGGTTATCACAAGGGACTGTGGTTTGAGAGTGCTTGCTCTATAAGTTTGAAAATCTATGAGATGAGACAGTGGTGTTGATTTAAAAATGAACATATGGAACAGCTGTGGTCGTCTCAAACCCTGAAATGTCTGTCAGGCTGTGCTGGGCTGTGACAGAAGTTCAGTGCAATGTTTGTTCTAGTGTGCTGAGAAATGCTGCAAAGCTTAAATCATTTATAGTTAATAGGAAGAAAACATTATCACAGTTTGGATAGCTTGCATCCGTAAGTTCTGTAGCCAGTTTGTTTTAAAAACATTAGTGTTCCTTCAGTGTGAACTTGTAGGGGATCAAAAGTATTTAATGTCTGTCAGATGTTGTGGTACAAATGGGAAGCTCTTAACATGTATGAGCCTGTATTGCCTCTGATGCAATGAAGGCAGAGGCAAGTGCCTAGATATCACAATATTGCAGTAGTTTAAAGGGAAATTTACCCAAATGTCCAGGCTGCACAGGCATCTTGTTTCCCCAGGCTGGTGAATGCACAGGGAGCTGAAGGAATTACAGGAACTTCAGTCTGAGCTATGACCCTAACATCCCACTAGCTGCCTAGGTTGGTGGGTTTGCCCCAGGAGCTCTGCTTGCCTAGCTCTATAGAGGTACTTCAGGAATTAGTCGAAGGGGGTATTTTCTATTCAAGTTCTGCTTACAAGTGTAAAATGCACAGATTCTTTTTGGAGGTAAAATTCCTCTTTGTACCATAGCTCCAGAGAGCATGTTTCATCTTACCGTGGGACGTTCACTTTTTTATTTTCTTAACAAATGAAAATGTTTTTAAAGCAAAATGTTTTAGATGCTTTCTTTTAAACACTTCAACAAGTCCTGTTGTAAAGATTTTTAATTAATGTTTTTCACAAAATTTATCTGTTTTCTGATTTTAAGTAATGCACAGAGCACATCAGGGAATTAAGATGAAAATGAAGTCTGCACAGTGTGACCATTTGGCTGCATTCTACCTTGTTGGTGAAAGTGCAGAAAAACAATATCTGGTGTTCCAGTACAATTCTTGGCATCAGTGACATGTTGGTAAACTACAGGATAACAAAGCACCAAGTGTTTTATTTCAGCATAATGTGTTTTTAATGGCAGGAGGTCAGGGTCTTACTGTGCCTCTTCCAATCCTTCCAAAACTACCACCACAATTTGCATTTCATTTCATTTGTTGAAGATAAGCTGATGTATTTCCATGAGTAATGAATCTTGACTGTTAACCTCTGCAGCTTTGTGTTTCCTTTGCAGATGAGTGTTCTAATCAGATTGTCTGCAGTAATTCCTTTGAATATATATACATTGTGAAGTGCAGAATCTTCACGTGTATGCTGTGCATTCTACATGCATCTGTGATTTTTCTCACATACGAGCTAAAGCTGACATTGCTTTCTATAAACATATTAATTGATGTGTTAAAAATTCATTAGAGAACCTGAGCTGCTTGTAGAAGTAGAAGTCTTGTAAACCAATCTAACTGTATCAGTGCAGTTCCAATCCTTCTCTTATCAGTATTGGCACCTTAATATTTTGCTGCTGTTGCATTGCCAGGCAGATCTTTCATGGACAAGTGGTGCTAATGCACATCTAGTTAAACTGCACTGTTCATGCTACTGATGATTGTTTGGGTATGAGTCTGTTAGGCTGTTAATGGAACATCAAAAATGCTTAATTCCTCAGTGGAATTACCCTATATCACTTTGTTTATTGGCTACAATGCTTTTAGTATTAAACATCTATAGTATGGGAATTTAAGAGGGGGTGGTTGTACGGCTTGTACTTATTTAGACATCTGAAGTCCCTTTTGCCGTTTCATTTATGTAGCTTTCTCTGTTTAAGACCCGTTTTATAGGTTTTAAAATGTTGCAAGTCAGTCTCAAACAGAGAGACTGCATAAGTAGGTTTCAATGTACAGGCAAAATTCATATTCTTCTGTGCAAAATGCAGGATCTGCACAATTGCACCTCTTGTTCATGATTTTTCAGACCTTTTCCAGGCTGTTCTGCTTGATGGCAGGTGATGGGTTGTTGTATTGGTAAAGTGCTCTGATTCTTGAGTATATTGGACAGTGTTTCATTACTCTTAGTTTCCTATTAGAGAACTGTCTATTTGCTGCAGAGAAGCCCAGGTGAGGAGAGCTTGGGGCATCGTATATGAATATAGTAGACTATCAGTTCTCTTTAGTTCTACTGCAATTTGATACAGCTTTGAAGATTAGTTTTTTTCCTTCCCCTCAATTGTGAAGCACACCATGCTAGTGCTGTTTGTCACACCATTTATCCTTAAACTACAATGTGATTTTTATGCAACTTGGCTTGCTTTTTCAGTGTTTATTTGTTTCTCTTGCAAGTATGAGCTTTGAAATGGACTTTATTTTCTCCAAGTCAGGAAAAGTTAAGATTTTGAGCATAGAGACTCGTTACCAGGACTTATCCAAACCAAACTCATCTTCTCTAGGATATAAAGTAAATGCTCTCAAAGTGCCTGTACTCTGCCCTGGTCAGCAAGACTTCCAAAGAAAGTATTAGAACCTCCTAATGGGATTTTATAATGGAAATGCTAATACAAGCCAGCGGATGAGTACCTAGTCTCTGTCTTTGCATGACTGCATATGACAAAGAAAAAATTGCTTAATCTTTCTTCCTTTGGCCACCAGCTAATAATTGGATGGTGAATCTTTTACTTGGAATTGCAAATGCATGTAAGTGCCTACATGCACTTCATCTTTCTTTTAAAATGAGTTTTAATACTTTACTAATTAAGAAAACCCCTTATAAATCAATGTAGAAGCTTTATGGAAGAACATTCTGCCTTTCTCTGTTCCTGCAGTCTTGCCTGCAGCATAGGTGCACTTAGTGACAGAGTCGTGTGTTGGGTAGGCTGGGGGCTTCTGCGTTGCCAATGCCATCTGATACTTCACCTGCTCCCTTGCTTATCAGCAAAACAAGCTTACTATTATTGGTGCACAAAGGCGCAACATAAACTTGTTAACTATTTGAAAATTAGGAAATGTAATAAATGTTATCTGTATACTTGTTGTTGAATATAATCATGAATCGTTTTTCCTTTCTTTCTCTGGGACTTCTAACCAGGCTTTGTTATCAGGATAAGTAATGCTTGCTTAGTGATAAAAACAAGATCTTTGTAACGCTTCTGTGAGGACAATGGGGGGACCTTCACCCTGTGTAGATGGGGAACTTCAATGTGGAAAGGTCGGCAGTAATGTCAGATGCCAAACTGGGGAGTTGTGGCAGCTGGTACGTCAACATTCAAAGTGATGTAGTGTGTGTTCATGGCAGCGCTTCTGTTGCCTTACGTTATGCTGTGACTGATCAACATGTATGTAAACTAGGGCTCCATTATCAAACTAAGGTCCGAGAAAAGGCATGCACAATTAGAGGTGGTGGAAGGCTTGATTTTAGTGACTTGCTTAGTATTACTAGCATCTATGTGGAAGAGATCCTGCTACAGATTCTGCATTGCAGTAGTGAGAAAATCTCTTGTGGTACCCTGCTTTTGTTTTTCTTTCTTTCTTACTTTTTTTTCCTCCTTCTGTACCAAATAAAGTGTTATTTTCAAGGGGTATGGTTTTTATGACTTTGAGTGTCTTGATTCCTCTCCAGTTTGTGAGAGGAGGAGGAAATATGATGTAATTTAAGAAGTCTAGTACTTTTTATGAATTTTTTTTATTTAAGAAAAGCAAACTATTGAACCCCTAAATTCAACTCTAAGGAATAATTTTGGTACATATTGCATCATTCATAAATGTTTAGATACAGAGCATAGCTTCTGAAATGGCTGAAGCAAGGGAGAAATTAAGTTCATAGTACTGTGTTAGAGCATTAGAGGTGAGGCTTGATAAGCTTTGATTTTTTTTATTTTCTTTCCAACTGGTATTTGCTCAGATGTGATCAGATCCTACTTTGGAGAACTTCAGCATGTTCTTTTAGGCAGTATATTCCTTTAAGAAGCAGCACAATCTCATTACAGGTAGAAGATTTGGGGGAGCAGAAGTGGAATGTTGATCCTCCCAGTCCTGTAGGTAATACAGAAGAATATGAGTTGCTTTAGAATGAGTAGGGATGTTTGATGCTACTGTCTTGTTCTGTATTGTTTTCAACTGCCCCAAATCAATGCTTTTGGAAGTGTATCACTTTTTTTTTTTTTAGATAGAAATCATTTCTTATAGATGTACCTGAGATTGTTGTAGCTTTACTAGTATGGTTGGAGCAAGTCTGACACCACTGTATGTGGGACCTCTTCATTGCAGGTGGGTGGCAGATTCTTTAGAACAAGTGATATTCTTGAAAGGCTAGACAACAGCCGCCCCCACTGGCAATTTCTTTTTCTTTCAACCAGATTTGAGGAAGCATTTCAAATCAAATTCTACTGTCTCTCCTCAGCATGTGGGTTAGTTTCTCCAAGCTGAGAGTAGTGCAAAAATAGCATGAGATCAGAAAATGGAGCTTCAGAAACTTCAGCAAACATCAAAGATATTTGCAGTGATGATCAGGAATAACAAACACTGACAGAACTAATGTCATAATTTGATTATATTGTCAACACTGTTGTAATACCATATGTTAGCTGTGTAATGTGATGGCTCCCAATTCCTTTGTAATTACAGTTTATTGTGTAAGTCATACAG
Source organism: Odontophorus gujanensis (assembly GCA_013399175.1). Classification (NCBI taxonomy): domain Eukaryota; kingdom Metazoa; phylum Chordata; class Aves; order Galliformes; family Odontophoridae; genus Odontophorus; species Odontophorus gujanensis. Next base: position 264,558 of record VXAB01005246.1, read on the forward strand.
GATTGGGAGGAAGAGCAAAGCATACGAAGCAGGAATACTATAGTGCTTCTTTTAACCCTTTCCTTTCACTTTTGCCAGAATTTCTCCACTTGTCTTAGCAGAGGTTTGTTTTTGTAGCGTACCCTTTGCACTTGGAGGAACCCTATGAATCTCTTACATTATTTCTAGCTCTCAAGAGCTTTTCAACTTTCTATCCCAACTGTAAATCAGAATATTGATCAAGTTTCTGAGCAGTAATTTTGTGAAAGGGTTTGAATTTCTTTCTCCACAATTCAAATGGGCATCTATATCTTGACAGGGACAAGAAAACTTCTACCTTGTTCAGAGGAAAAACTTTATCCTAACCTGATTTAAAGAATGTTCTAAAAAAATTCCCATGCTTGTAAGCACCAGATGACATGAGACAGAGGGCAGCAAGGAGTCTGGCCAATAGGAGTGTGTGGGGTCTGTAAGCTATGCATACAGCTCCGCAGACACTTCCCACTCAGAAGTTTATTTTGCTATGTGGTAGTGATAACTGTAGGATCTGTAACAAGGAGTTTGGAGTCAGCAGCTTGTTTCATGCTGAGCGCTGGAGGTCATGGCAGTTTTGCTTTCATGCACTGCTGCTGTATAAATATGTTTGTAATATTAACATGGTTTTGTATGGAGTGACTCTGTTTTTGCAGAGCTGGAAATCACATTCTGTGTGATGCTGCATCAAAGTTTTTAAGTGTTTCTGATTATATATGTTAGACTATTCTAAGTGTTCAATCCATGCCTGTCGTTTGTCTTTGTGTCGCTCCTGTCATGCTTCCTCTTCATTCTTGGCAAGTCATAAGAACCCTCAAATTCTTTTCATATTGATGACTTATTGTAACAAACAAATATACTTTTAAATTTCTATAAGGTTTAAGTTGCTGGCATTGAATCAAAGGATTATCATGTGTTGTTTAAACTGATCATTTCAGCTTCCACTTGAGTGGACTCAAAGGCATGTGCAGAGCAAGTGGGCCTTTGGAGGCTGCAAAGCTTCTGTCACTTGTTACCACTGCTTCACACCCTGGCCTGTTTCTTATCCTTCCATCAGGTAGCTAGATGTCTCTGCCCATTCCTTCAGGTAGCTACACTTCCTGACTTTTCTATTTTCCTGCCCCTGGAATGCCTTGTTGCCCTTAGCATTTGACCACTTTCTTCTTCCTCACTGCAGCCTGCCTCTAAAGTTGGAGTGGCCAAAGATTCACTGGGATATCTGAATAAAATATGAATCCTCTGATGGATAGTTGTCATATCATTAATAAAAAATGTCTTTAAGCTCCTTTTCCAGTCACTCAAGCATGAATTAAAACTATTTTTATAGTATTTCCCATACCCTTTTCTTAAATTCAGCAGAGTAAAAAAAAAAAAAAAAGTCCATTATTTTTTAAGGCATAGTTGTGAAAGCAGCGTACGCTTCAGAGTAGAAGAACATTTGATCTTTGTTATTTTAAGGTATTGGTAGAAAACCAAATTTATGAAAACAAGTTATAAGTCTGCTACATAAGCACTTGAATATGCCTTGCAGGAAGGCATTATTTTGATTGATGAACGTATTTATTTTAAAAAAATGCCTAAATTAATTTTCTTTGTATTTGATTATGATGAATTTCTTCAGTAGCTACAATCATTATGTCATAAAAAAGAAAATGGAGAAGGAATAAAAATAAAACATATATTCATACCTATATAAAAATCTCTTGGAGAAAATGCTTTTTGATTTAGAGGATCATCTTCATGCTCTATTTTTACATGACGGTGGCATAATAGGTTTCTTGCTCGCTAACAGAGGCTCTAGGTACTATAGTAATATTATGTGTGCTTAAAAGGGCTGTAATCTTCTTTTATTTCACTTAATGTCTGTGACAGATTTACCTCTAACCTTCAAAGAAAATGTTGTACTACATAATTACAGTGAATGAGAAATATGGACCCAGGAAATCGCTTTTTCTGTAGAAACCATAGCTTGTTGGCAAAGGAATCCTGTAAATATTCTGAAGTGTTCACAATTAAAATTAACTGCTAGATTTAGGTGTGTTTGATAAATGCTTTGCATTAGTGTATGTATAGATCTCTTGGATTGTGAATTTCTGTCTTTAAGAGCATAGGAACTTGGTCTTACAGGAGAAAACTGACTACATTCAAAGGCTGTAAACAAGGCTACAGTGCAACATGTGTTCAAGACAGAGTTAAGTGTTATTAAAAAAGAAACAGAAGATTTGTTCAGAGTTTCATAGGCCTTCTGTGCTAAGAAATTAACTAGTTATGTTTTTTAATAAAGTAATGGCCACTTCTTAGTTGGGGGAACCCTATCAGCTTGAAGTGTCTTTCAATATTTAAGAATACTTTACAGAAAATATGACCAATTTTAAAGCTCTCTGATGTGCAGCTATGCAAAATTATATGCTTAGCTGACCTGTTAATTAGTTCTCATTCTGTCTCATATTATTTATAGCTCTGTGACTCCCAGGTAAAAATGATGTATGACTTAATGGGGTAGAAATCTAGATTGGGTTCACACCTCCAATTGTTTAATGCTTTTCCTAGCTAGGCGACTAGTGCACTGGGAGGAGAAGAAAGCAGCTGTAAGCATCTTATTTATTATGGCAAAGACATAAAAGCCCATACTACTTAGGATGTTTGCTTCCTTGTCACATGTCCTATTCATTGGAGCGAGGAGGGAATGTGGCTTTTCCATAAAACACAAACGTAGCAGGTTAGAACAGAAATGCATGTTATCTTTCTTGCTCAAACTTACTTTAATGCAGCTATTTCATATATTCTCGATCTAGCTCTTTTTCCTAATATGAGACAATTAGTATTCCAGTGATAGGGTGAAAAACCATCTACAGGCAAACAATTTTTATTAGCTTGAAGCCAAGTGGCTTCTTTGTCTACTTTGTGTGCGAAGTAGTTACTGTATGTTGTGTTACTCTTAGGCCTGAATTTACTCTAGTTATGTTAATTTTGAAGTATTTGTCTTTACAACATCTTTGATATAGCGGTTTTGATTATTTTTTTTTACTGCAATACTGTAAATTCAAAATAGTTAATACTAGAATTTTACAAGATTTAATGGTTGTGGTAAGTCCAAAAATGAATACAAACTCATAGAGGCCTTCTCAGGACTTCTGAAATTTGCTACTTCTCCTGGAGTATCTCCAACAACCTTGATTTCTGCTAGGCTTTTGCAGAGGTCTGTTGTGCAATATCTAGTAGGGATCTTGCCTAAGGTGGCATGCCCAAAAGAGCTGTTTTCAGTGTAAGGAGTGTATGTGCCATTCGCAAAGTAACCCTGCAAGTGCTTGCTGTCAGAATGGCAAGTTTTGCAGTGCAGTCCCTCTTGTGATCTATACTGCTGAACTTAGATGATCAGCATCATCCTTTTAAGTCTATGCGAGAGCTTTTTAAAGGTCAGTGTATCAGGCTTGCTTCTTGGCTCTAAAATTTTGGAAGTGGTGGTGATTCTTAATTCCCTGTGTGGGTGTTCATTCACTTGTCTCTACAAGGTAGGCTAAGATCACTGCTAAGATCTGCTCTCAGTCGTGTGAGTGGGACACTGGGGGAAAAAAAAAATGGACTTGCTCTTTCTGGGTTAGGCCAGCAATTGGGAGAGAGACTTTGTTGATATGAAATATAATACATTAGCACAAGTGCCTATAAATAAACATATCTAGACATACGTAAGGTACTAACTATGATGTTGCGAATGTCTTCCAGCATCTCAGTTTTTCCTTAGGAATGTTTCATCCAATTCTCAGTATACTTATCACTCTTTAACTTGACATACATTCAATTATAGTTTTGAAGGTGATATTTTGTAGGAAATTGAAATGTTAGTAACCCATTTTTCTTGGTAAAAAAAAAAAATATATCCTTTTTTATGTACGTGAATACAACACAGAGGGTTACACAGATAATATTTTTATGTAGTCAGATGTTTGTGTACATGCTCTCACGAGTTGGTTATTACTGAACTGTGGGATTCTACTTCCCAGTATTGGTGTTGTCAAGGTACAGACACATTTATGTACCTGACTCCAATCATGCAGATGTACTTGTGTCTGTGGGTCCCTTCTTTCTGAGGGAGTTTGTCACATGGGCACTGATCCACCTGTGTGAGATCAGAGCCTAAGCGTATTACTCGCAAATGTAATTGGATGTTGGACTTGTGTTGCAGTGCAATTTCTTTTAAGTGTCACCCAAGATTATCTGAAGAACACAAATGATAGAGGTCATCTTAACTTGGAAAATCATTCTAGAGAGGACGGCTTTTTAAATCAAGAGCTGGGGATTGTGGGCCATTACCACATGTAATACTGTGCTCTACAAGAAGTTCTAAAATGTTCTTCATTGCTTAGTATGCTTTAATTATTCCTGTGAAATACTACTTTTTAATCAAATTATCTAAGCATCAGTATGATTACTAGCTGCTAGTTTTATATATTTGAGTGGTGCTTCTTTGCTGACAAATTTTGTTGACATAAAAAAGTTAGAACTGTCTAAAAGGCAGTGTCTGTGTGATAAAATATTTTCCAGTTTGAATGAAATACTCCTTTAATACTGCGGACACTGAATGCTGTGCTGGCAGTGTTTAGGCTTACAATGTTTTAGGAACCTTGGGATTAGTGTTTATCTGTCCCATAAAGGATACAAATCATTTAGATTAGAAGTAATCTGATTGTATTGAAGTACAAATTATAGCACAAATGCCATTCAAGTGGGTTAAGTGACCAGGGTTGGTAAACACCATATGACTGCTGATTGGTCAGTGAAAGAGTATTAACTGAAAGATAATGATGGATTTTAATCCAAATCTCTAAAGCACTACAGCTGTAGTTCCCAAATGAGTTGTCTCTCCAGCAGAGTTTTAGGACACTGGTTTATTTGCTTCCAACTATTTCTCTTGCGCAAGAATTAAATTGGAATATAATTTGTTACTCCTGTATAGAATACAGATATTCCATATGGCTTTCTTTGATTACATTTCTATCCCATTTTCTGTAAGTAAGATTGCTGTGGTTTTTATGGATACTGAAGAAACTGTGGTGTTTTTCTTTCCATGTACTGCAGTACTAGCCTGAACTGGATAAGGAAAATCAGCTGGTGTTCTTCCTTGTTCATGTTTATTATTAGTAAAAACTTTAATGATTGTACCAATCTTCCCCCTAGAATTTGTGCTTACCCTGAAATAAGCATGTTCATTAAAGGAATCGGGTGATTGACTGAAAAAGGAAAGTAATCTAGCTTTGTGATTCTCTGACCCATCTGTCTGAATTGGGAAAGTAAACAGCTGAGAAGATCAAATGGTCCTAAATTACTATTTACAGTCAAAGCACTCAGGCAAAGGAAGAAGAGTTAAAGTCCTTTAGAATGATACTGTTACATATTATCAATGTTTGTATGTGAAAAATGCAGGTGGCTAGTTTCACTCCTGTTCAGAATTCCTTCAGATCATCTGAGTTGCATTTTGTCCTTTCCATGTAGCCTTAAGTTCAGAAGCTCAGCTAATCTAGCAAGTAAGTGTAAGTAGGTCTGGGCCTTGCCCTTTGGATTTACAGCATAACTCAAAAAGTGGTTTGGAAGCCACTTCCTGTTACACAGGTTATTGGTGAACTTTGTAGAACTGAGATGTTCAGCTTACAGGAGCCCTTGATCATCTTTGTTATCGCAGTCTGTAATGTCTTTAGAAAACCATGACAAAGAACTTGTGGCCTGCCTCTTCTTGGGTTTGGACTCTGTGAAGTCTCTTATCTTAATTAGTTCTCATATAAATGCAGTAGATATTGCTTAGAGCTTGGCATGCAGTAATTTTCTCAGTAAAAGCTGAATAAAATAGGCTTCCAGTAAATGGAAACTAAGTAGCAGATATCGCTTTTTTCAGGGAAAAAAAACAAAACAAAACCCTGAGTATTGGTTTGTGCATTTGGTTAACAGGATGTCTGTTATAGTGCTCCTTCATAGAGAGGATAACGTGAGAGAAAGTGACAAGGTGCCCATATATATTATATATATTCGTGTGCTTGTACATGCTTGGCCCAGAATAGCAATGAAACATAGCAGTGTCATGTTGCACCTGCTCAGGGAGTTGTGCACAAGCTTTGGTCTGTGCTGGTGCAGGCTGGACTGACCTGTTAAATTTTGTTTCTGGTGTTAAAAGAGTATGTCCTACAAATGTTGACACTTTGAGTGTGGCTAATCCATAGGTGATCAGCTGTGTAAATTTTTGGTCATTGGCATTTGTAAAGCTGAGCAAATCCAAAGGTTGACATGGGCTGCCATTCTTCACACATTCCAGTTGTCTCAGGGAAATTCTGCAGTCTGAGGAAAGTAAGGTTGGACCACAAGTGTATGCAATGAGAAACTAAATAAAATGCAAATTGTCTGTCTCATAACTCTCTCCTGCGAATTTGTTTTGATCCAAAATGAGTCTTGAATATCTTCAGAAGCCAAGACATTTAGGTTGATTAGTATTAATTAGATTAGTCATACCGCAGTTCTGCTGTAGCGGTGTTGAGTTTGCCCTTTGTATACTTCTTTCTCTTTACTGCTTGATGTTTGGTTTTATGGTTGCTTTATTTATTTATTTATTTATATGGCTGTTTGTTTTCCTTCTTGCTCTCCTTTTCAAAATTCTCTTTTGATTTTTTCATTTATCAAAGAAGAGGTGAAGTTAAGGGTACAGCCCAATTTCCTGAAAAATATTTGTTGTTAATCTTGAGCACAGCTATAACTGCCATCTGAGCCAAAGCCCCAGTTAAAACATTACCAGGATTGAGAAGACTTGGGCAATATCAGCCTAGCTTGAGATCAGCCTCTGAATGGCAGAGGGCTCAGAATCCAGAACTGCCATCTCACTCCTTAGTGTCAAGTTTGATTTTTACTTTAAATCTCGGGAAAACTTTAAAAGCAAATGAAATGTGAAACAAAATCTTAAAAGTTGTTTGTTTGATATTTAGAGTTGTTAAATTCCCCATCTTTTCATTTGCGATGCTTGTTTGGAAGTGCTGGAACAGGATATCAGGATGCTACTGAATGGCTATGTAATTTCTGAACAATAAGAATGGTGACTAAATGTATTCCTTTCCAGTGAAAACTCCATATAGTAAAGAGGATTTTCTAAGGAGAGATACCTTTTTTTTTTTTTTTTCTGGAAAGTATATCTGTAATATTCATTGCAGGTGTATTTTGTCAAGTCTGTGAACTCTCCAATTGCTTTCCCATGTAGTTTCCTGTGGAAAAATGACAATCTGTTTCTGTTGGTGATTGAACTGGGCTTTGTCTGTGTATCTTAGGTAAAAGGCCAATAAATATTTAAAAACAATCAAGTGTCATTTAATTGGCAGTTTGTTTACTTGTTGAATCAGCCATTTAGTATAAGTGGAATGAATTATGATAGCTGAGGATTCTCACTGATCCTTTCCAGTCATTTAGTTGCTGTACCTAATGAATTGTGATGAAACAAATCAAAAATTGATTTGTGCTGTTTACAAGTATGGTGGTAAATCAACTGGTTATGCCTGAACTTCCTGATTTTTAGGGATATGGAATTTCAAAAGTGATGTGTTGTCACTTAGAATTCAGGGAGCTGCTCTAGTTGTTGCCCTTGTGGATTCAGATAGAGATAGGTGTAGAGAGTTACTCTTATCAGGGAAAGAGAGGTCCTAGTTTTTATGGGGAGTCTTCCTTAGTCTTAAAGACTAATGGAAGGGGGAGGTTGAACATGGGGAAAGTGGACATGCTTCCTGCTATATTAAAAAATACATATATATGTTTCCCTGCACGCGTTGAGGAAAGTAGAACTTTAAGTCAACCATCAGCACTGACCCAGAACAAGTGTTAGGATATCACCCATGAACAGTTTGTATGACCAAGGACAGGTGTGATTGTTGGAGCTTTGGAGCATCTTACTAGTGTGAATGGTGGGAGCTAAAGTCCCAGTACAGGAGAAGTGGCTTTAGACACAGTGCTTAATGATAAATGCTAGGGTATAAGGGGACGAGATTTGAAGGTCTTTTTAAAACCCTGTGTTTACAACAATAAACACAGCGGCAGTGCAGAACTTGATCAGGTGCCTGGCTAAGGGGACAGCAAAACTCTTGCTTAACTGCCAGAAAAAAATGCCAGCTCTGAACATTCAAAAATCCTTCGTCAGGTCCTAGGAGAAAAATGAAATAAGTTTCTCTTTAATTCTCATCTTGTTTTTGAGTCTTTAGGGTTCATGTTTTCAGTCTTCTCTGCAAGGAATTAGAGGGATATTAAAAAATTTTAAAAAAAAAGAGTTCCCAGGGTTTTTTTATAACTGCATGAACCAGGCTTAAGAGAAATGCTTAATGCTGCAAGGCAAGAATTTTGAGAGCTAGCAGCCATTAACTGGTTAGTGGATTTTCATTAAAAAGAGAGACATCAAACTGATAAATTAGTTTTTCTTAAGTTTTTCACACCTGTAAACAGTAACCAGTAACAGTAACAGTAAAACAGTAACCAGTAACAGTAAACAGTAACAGTAAACAGTAACCAGTAACAGTAACCTTTCCAAATGTTTGGTGTTTCAAAATGTTGCATTGATGATGTCAGTGTAGGAGAAGTATTCAGCCCACTGGATTGTTTTTAAGGCAAATAAAGCTCTGTTTAAAACTGTCTCTCTGCAGAAATTTCCTAGTATCAGTTGTTTAGCAAAGTATAACTGCATCACAGATGAACTAGATAAGCTGCTGTGAGACTGTAAGGTCCTCATCAGTCAGGTGGTCTACTGGAGCAATTGCTTATCACAAGGATGTATTGCACTAAAATGCACTGAAATCTCCTGTCCAAAATGCAAAAATATATTCTTTATTTCTTAATTAAGCATTTGGGAAGTCAAAAAAAAAACACAAAAAAACAAAAAACCACCAAATGTCTCAAGGAATGAGACAGATTGGACAAGGGAGAGATTTACTGAAACACGGTATAAGGGTCAGCTTTACTGCAATCTTGAAGTTGCAAAGGCTTTGAAAGGTGTATGACTGGAGGGAAATATCTCATGAGACTAAATTGGACTTTTGAAAGGGTAACTTAAGCTGCAAGCACTATAGTGAAAGCTGCTTGCTGTGCACCTTTCAAGTGCCAAAAATAAGTATTCTGCTCATGCTGCCATCTTTCTGGGGGTTATATTTATTCAAAGGAGATTAACAGCCAATTTTTAGTGTGACTGCCTTCATCAGAAATTTATCCCTTCTCAAAATGACATTTTTATAGGAGTAGTATGTATGAATTTCTGTGAAGACTTCGGATTCCAATGTGATAGGTAGAAGAATGTTTCTATCCCTAAGGAGCTTCCAGAATTGTGTTCTTGGCAGGATGGTAGTATAAAACTAAGTGCAGCTGTGTAGTTTTGTCAGATCTTTGTGTTAAATTACTTTATTGTGGTATTGCATTTTAATTATACTATAGATATGTGGGCATTTTTAAAATTCTGTGCTATACAGATTGGTATTTGTGATCCATGCAGTAGAGGAAGAAGTGTAGAGTGGCTGAGACTGGTGCAAGACTAATGGTTGTGCAAACAGTAATTCAAAGGAGTAAGGAAACTTCCTGAGAGCATGGAGAAACTCCACCTTGTACCCTTGTTGCCTTTGATTGCTCTTCTGGATGGAGAGGAATGGCAAAGACTTCTTTGCATGTACTTGTCCAGTTTTCTATCTTTAAATGGCCTTCATCTTTTCTGAAGAGGTAAGCTACAGCTTGGAGGTAATGTGCTTGTGCTGGCTGGAGTTGCCTGCCTTCAGCCTTTTCTGATAGGCTCCCAGGAGTGTGCCTGTGGGCACAGCTGTGCTGGTGTGGGCTGTGGCACCAGGGACTCTTGGCAGCCCAGGTCCCTGAAGAGACCTCTGCAACCCTGAACTCGTTACTGTGCAGTACTGGTCCTCAGTGCTTCTTCTCCATTGTGTGCTACTCTGGTGTTAATAGCTCACAGGCAGTTTGGATGCATTTTGGAATTCCAGTTCCTAAGGGGTGAACTGAAGCAGTATTCATTTCTCCATCATTGTGGACAAGTGTTGTAACTTTTACTCTTGTGCAAGGATTAATTCCCTGCCTCAGTGAGAGGTTTTCAGACTGGTGGCTTGGGTACGTTAGAGGAAAAAAAAACAAAACAAACAAAAAAACTGATGGATGTGGTTTTTTTTATTTGCTCCACTTTCTTTAGATCTTTATTTATTAACGTACAAAAAGAGATTTAATGAAGTGATTGAAGAAGAATGAATAGCATTTTTTTTATGTAGTATGAGTGTTTAATGGGCCTTGATTGGGGAAATTACTGTATTGTTAGCCATCCATAAGTAGATGTGACAGGTGAAGGGAGTAAGAGGAAGTACGTGTGATTTGTAAAGCAGGCAGAAGAGGTCACACTGGTTCTGCTTTTTAATCGTCTTTTCTTTCTCCTATGTGTATATAGTGTGGCAGCACATGAGCAGGAGAATGAGAGGAGTTTACAGAGATTTAGGAGTAGGGAAAGAACAAGAAAGAAATCCTAAGGTGGAGAACAGCTGTCCAAATGACAGCAGTAGAGAAATGCAAGGAAAGGAGTCAGAAGAAAAAAAAAAAATCCTGTCAGCAAGAAGGAAAATGTATAAAAAAAAGTTTTTCAGGCCAAAGAAATCTGTAAGTTCTGCAGAACTTAATCATGTTTTCTGGTCTCATTTTCCCTCCAGTTCCCTCTGTGCTTGTGAGCTGTAAGAGCCTTTTGCCACTGACGACAGTGAAAATCCTTTGCTGCTCTCAGGGTGTTAGGGGTGGGCCCAGCAATGCCTTGTAACTCGTCCTTGAGATTTACTGTGTGTCTGTTACAGCACAACTTACCCTTCTTTTACTGAGCATTTTGAGAGCTATGGACTCCTGACCCATCTTATCTAAAATAAATTTAAACTAACCTAGCAGGTCTCAAAAACTTGACAGCAGATGGCACATGCTTTTGTTTAGCCCTGCATATAAAATCTTGGTGGGTGGTAACTGCCTTAGGACAAAATCAGCATCCCACCAGTCACCATCTGGGATGGCAGATGATATGTGGGACTGTCATGAATAAGCATTCTGATGTTTGTAAATGTCCGAAGGAAGACACAGCTTGTTAGCACTTGCAGTTGGTATGCAGTCAGCACTGCAAAAACCTCATGTTCTGCAGTATTTAGCACAAAAGAGAATTTGTGCATCTTGGGTCCATTTCCATCATATGGGTGAGTATGAGGTGATTCTTCTTCCACAGTGTGCTAGTTTTGATGGTGAACTTGCATGGCACTTATGGCAGATCGTTAGGCATTATTGGTGCTTCTGTAATAAGAATAGCTTTTCTGATTCTTAGTTTAAGTGTCAGAGATGATGTTTAGATGACTTATGTCGGATCATACACAATGTCAATAATGTTTGTGGCTCTGTGCGCTAAACTACTTTGTTCTGATGTGCGTATTTTGAGAAATACTATCTACATCAGTTGTCTTTAGGCCACTTGTAATTAATGTGACAAGACCTTTATGTAGGTTATGTAGGCTGGTAAAGCCAATCCAGTAGGAAGCTCTGGGTTGTACTGAGTATAAACATCTTGAAGTAAATCTGTGCATCTGGCGTGCAGCTACTGTGGTTAAGGCATCTGGTTTTTAAGTGTTAAAGCATGCTTTATTTGCACTTGGTCTGTGTATCTGCTGAAAGTTTAACAAAATGGTTTTTTCTTTAGTGGTTCAAACAGCTGACCTGACTGTTCTTTTGGCAGTACTTCAGGATCCTTCAGGTGCACAGGATCAAAATGGTGCGGGGTTTGAAATGTTTGTAAATTTTAATGCTGTTGGAATTGCCAGTCATATAAAGCTTTTTGTGGATGAGGGTAATTTACTGTCTAAGCCTCTTCAGATGTTTTCACTACTTAAGTACAATATCCAAATAATATAGTGATGAATTATTAAAAAAAAAACAAACAACTAAACAAAATCCCACGTGAGTCTTAAGTAATGCTTTTCTGCTTTTCAGTATAATGTAAACATTAGAGATATGTCCAAAAGGTTTTCAACCCCAATTCATGCAACAATATTGTCACATTTGCAGGAATGTAGAGGAATGAGGAGGATTTGTCTTTTGAATTTGTGTGAGCAAATGCACTCTGACAGGTTCTTTGAAGAATTGAGGGGAGAGTGGTGTGGATTATCTGCAGCCTGGAAGCCCATGCATATGCTATTTTTGGATCAAGGTGTGAAATGCCAGCAAAAGCAGGCTACCTCGCTTTTTATGAATTGAAGTGTGAATTTTAGTGTGGAACAGGATAGGCAGTCAGAATGGATTTCTGCAAGCAACAGTCACTAAAAGCTAGAGGTTAGCAGACATCTGTGCAAGCACAAGTGGAATTTGAGTGGTCTCCTATCTTCAGCAATGCCAGGGATCCCTCTGTGCTTTGTGTCAGCACAAAATATGCTTGTTTGTGGCTCTTTTATAGAAAAATGGAAAGTGATAGGGTATCTTCTAAGCAGAGCCAACTTGAACCTTGTCCATTCCTGCAGATGACTTCAAACCAGGTGATCCCTTCAGGTGCTCTTACAGGCTATCACTTTACCAGCTGGGTAGTTCTCTTGACCGTAAATCTGAACTTGTTAATAATACAAAACATGTGTCTTTTTACCTTTTTATATAAAGGAGCATGGTTTTCAGTATCTTTTCAGTTCCAAACAATCAGTATTTTATGTGGCAGTTGACAGTCTATTTAGGATGGCTTAGCTGGGACCATCTCTTGAGGAGTGTCGTGCTGGTCTTCACTGCCACAGGCCATGCTTGCTGTTCTGAGCAGGATTTTCTCCCCCTCATATTCATAGTACAGTCAAGCAAACTGATGTGTATCATGGTGTTTTTTTTATGTTGCTTGTTCATACTTAGCTATTCTTTCTGCACAGTTCTCTAAGTCCTTTCTCTCATGTCTAAGAGCTTTTTCACAGTATTACCATGCTTTATCCTGAATCAGTGATTTTTCAGTACAAATTATACTCAGCTTCTAGTACTGTCAGACTTTTGCTATAGACCTTTTGCATGAAGGCTGTCCACTCTGCCTGCCTTTCTGTTAAGGCTTCATTTTATTGATTAGGTGAATTCTTGGTATTTTGGAGATAGGTGGGAAATGATTTTTGCGCTCTGTGACCAAAGCTTTACATATTACTCAAATGTGATAATGCTCAGGCAAGATAAGGTAACAGCCAGGTACAAACACCCTGTGGGAATCTCTCATTGTGTCAGTGGATTTTGATCTTTATTCCCACAAGTTTGTGCCTAGAACTTTTCTGTAATAAAAATAGGTGCTTCAGTGGAAACACCTTCTATTTTTTAATAATTTTCTAGTTACTTAAAAGTGATTTTACTTTATATTGTGGTGTTAGATTTTGTTTAAAAAGATATTCTGTAATATTCTAAAGCAATTTTTTTCTTAAAAAAGAATAGGTTATTTGAATATCATATTGAAGGCAGATTCAGATAAAGTATTTTTCATTCAGAGGTTTGTTTTCGGATCTTTTGAGTTGTAAAATCTGGCTAATTAGTGTTTTATGTTGTTCAATGTAGATTTTTTTTTTTCCTGTGAATGAATACAAGAAGAATCCTTTGATTGAAGAGAATACTTAGGTGAAATATCTGGGTAAATGCAATAATACAACAGAATACAACTTTGTAGTATTCTAAAGATTCAGAAAATTCTTAGAGACAATATGATACAATATATCTTGTTAAATTGGTAATTGATAAAATGTTTTCTAGTTTAAAGTAAGCAGATTGTGAAAACAGGGAAAATCAGGAAGACATTCAAGAAAATGCTTGAACACCTTATTTATGCTTGAGAAAGTTCAGCAATTTTATTATTTTGAACTACTTTTGTGGAGGTGTTGTTGCATCCTACTTTTAATTTTACGGAGTTTTTTTTTTCTTTCCCTATCTGCTTGGCATTTTGGTTCTATTTTATTTTTTTTTCATTTCTTCCTGAGTATTGCTTTAGAATTTCAGAATATTTGTGATTTAGGGCTTTGATAAAAGATTAGATTTTCTGGATTAAATAAGATCTAAATATGAACTAATAATGGGCATCAGTGATGTCTGGTTAAACGAAAGTGAGTTTTCCTGGCAGATGTACTCTCTTGTAGACTTACAAATGTGGAGGAAGAGGGCAAAAGTCCTGCACTGCTATAGGCTGGTTGTTTGAGTGTCTGTGTTCTTCAACAATTAGATAAAAATTCTTAATATAGATCATTTAATATGTGGTTGTATGATTACAGATTCCCAAGAAGTAGGTAACAACTTGTCAAATGGGTCATCAAGTAAAACTGTGTTACAGTAATACAGGAGAACTATTTACTCTTTGTATAACACAATCCAAGATTACTGCTTGGACTCCAGACTTGATTGACCTTCTTGGCAGCAGTCAGATATATCATTTCAGGGTGGGATGCACTTAGGTGGGTGAGCTTATTTGGCAAATAAGCTCATGTGTAAATCTGTTCTTGTTAATGTCAAGAAAGACAGAAATCTATAAAGGGACTCGAGGAAAGCTTGTAAATAGAAGATGCTACAATCGTGGGCAGATGCAACTGTGGTCAGTCTAGGACAATCTAAATCCAGAGTGATTTTTATTTACTCCAGTTCACTGAGCTCTCAGTCTAGTACATTAAGTCTAATTTTAGGTTTCCTTAAAGTGGACAATTTCAGGGCTGGTAGAACGAAGCAAAATACTAGCTACTTGAACATTTTCCATTTTATGAATTACCTTGTACTGAACAGCTAATGTTTGTGTTGAGAAACAACCATCTGTTTTTGTAGTTTAAAAGAGAATCTTGTTCAAATGTTAAATATTCTGAAATGTGTTAGTGTAGAGGCTGTCAGCCATTTGTCATGCTACACCATTCAAAACTTGTACAGGAATAACAAACTGACTTCTTATTCTCATTTATATACCAGTATCAAAAAAACTTGCTGGCTATAGCCATATTTAACTGTGTTTGGTTGATGTGCATGATTTACTGGTTATTCTTTAAGTGATGCAAAGAATAAAAATGTATCAATTCTTCTGAACCGTTCAGTTTTTACTGTAGCTTTGAAACAAAATGTGTGCTTTGTGGGCAAGTAAAAGAAGTAAGAGTTGGTGGACATAGAAGTTGAAATAGTAAATAGCTTGACAAGTGGGGACGCTGCAGAATGTGATGCCTCCTTGAGGAATTTCAGAACGAGACAAAGATTAAACAGGGCAGTTCTGTGTTTTGATTTGTACCAAAAGAAAGAGGAACATGCTGAAAAGAAACTGGTCCCTTAAACATATGGGAGATTTTTCAAGGTTGGCTTCAAAATAGTCTCTAGTGCTTTTTTAACGCTGTAGGATACTGAGCACAAGGCACTATGCATATGCTGTTCACCACAGTATCCCAATAGAACTTGTTGCCCAGATGGTGTAAACCATATGCCTCTCCATAGTTTATCTATGTTTGGGTAATACTGTCTAAAAATCTAAGAAAGGTCATAAGATTTCTCCGAAGCTGTTCTAGTGAGTTTCTTTTAGACAGTGCATTGGATGTATTTGAACTGGTTGGGGTTTTTGTTTGCTTGTTTTGTTTTGAGTGTTTTATGGCAGGATTGAGGAAGTGCGCTCCAGTGTGAGACCCCAGATTAGGCACAGATGACTCATCTGTCTGCCTATATAGCTTTTCCTCATAGGAGGTGCTTATGAAGTATTGAAGTGTACAGCACAAGGCTATATTGATTCTCTTTTTTTTTTCCCACTTGTCTGACTAAACCTTTCTGAAAATTTAAAAATTAATTGGCTTTTTACATTGTTATATTTCTTCCTTCCGTAAGTCATTTGACAATTTCCAAAGGTTAACAAAGAAAATTCTTTGCACTACGTGAATGGCTAGAGTAAGTTTTTTATTTTGCTTACCAGGCAGAGATCCACACAGGGCTGGTATTCTAATCATATTTCCAGCATGGTGGTTCTTTGAAGTATGAACTAATTAGGAATGGGCATTACAAAAGTTTAGACCAGCACTTAG
Organism: Odontophorus gujanensis; assembly: GCA_013399175.1. NCBI lineage: Eukaryota > Metazoa > Chordata > Aves > Galliformes > Odontophoridae > Odontophorus > Odontophorus gujanensis. Next base: position 280,607 of record VXAB01005246.1, read on the forward strand.
GAAAAGAATGCTTCTTGTAACCATCACTAATTCATTAGGGAAACCAAAAGCTTAATTCCTTTGAGTAAAGATTTGCACATTTTCACCTACAGCAGTATTCTATATCTAATACTTCTTTGTAGCTCCGCGGAAAGCACAACTCTGCTTAGAAGTAAATTAGCTAAATTGAAAGGCTAATTGCCCTGGGCTTCACATATAAAGAATGTCCATGCTTAGACTTCTCTCTCAGCTGAAAGAGGCTGAGCAGGTGTGGTTTCAGAAATCCAAACAGGATATCTCATGACAACTAAGAATCTTAATGTGGTGTCATAAATCACTAATTTATTCTTGCTGTGGTATTGCTTTCAGAATGTATTCAGACAGATCTGTTCTGTACACAGAATGAAGAGTGATGGGGAAAAAGTTTTTAGTCCAGTAACATCTTGGTGAAATATCTAAGAGCTGTTATGTGAGGAAGTAGTGTGAGTATGACTTTGATCAGAGTAAAATGGAGTATGTCTGGTTTGAAATAGAAGAACTTAATGTCATAGAATATCCTGAGTTGGAAGGAACCCAAAAACTTCTTTCTGCAAGAGAAAGGAGCAGAATTACAAGTACATGTGAAAGATGAGTATGTCATATGGTCCCTTTATGAACCTGGATTTTTTTGATCAATTGGATGTTTTCTAATGTACAGAGATGTTCTTCATTTCCTGCTTTTTTTCTTGTTTTCAAGTTCTCACTTTTCAAATTTTAATTGGGTCTAGTTCTCCAAGTAATTGAGTAAATAGAGCTACAATGATATGGCATTATCTTTGTAATGGGTGAGCCACTTCAGGGTGATTCATGGTATCATGGTTCCCGATAGAGTATTTGAATCTGTGGTTGGCATCTATTGACTGCTGTTGAGACTTAACAAATAGTGAGATGTATCCAGGTTATACAAAAGTGGGAGCAAATACGAAAGTGGGATCTTCGAGGTCCCTCCCAACCCAAGTCATTTTGTGATGTCTGAAACAAATTAGATCTGTTAGTCTTAAATGAAAGCATTAATGGGTTATGCATTAAATAATAAACTTTAAAATACGTGTGTTGACTTTTGAGCTAGAGCCAGTTGTTTTTAAAATGAAGCTCTTCTGTTGCCTTACTCAGAGCAGAGAATTTGAGACACAGACTCAGGAAAAAGGAGGATGATGTCAGTAGGGAGCAGAGTCAATATGCAGTACTTGTACTAGTAACTGAACAAAGGTGAATTCAACTGTTTTTAGGACCCAATCCCTGCAATCAGCTTTGTCTAGGAAAGGTGCCAAATCTGTTGCTCTATTGAGAGACAAAAATTAAATGACTCTCTTGGATGACAATCCTGTATGTAATAATGTATTTTTATTATTTTTTTGGGGGGTGGCATTACGGCATTTCAGAACAAGACAAAGATTAAACAGGGCAGTTCTGTGTTTTGATTTGTACCAAAAGAAAGAGGAACATGCTGAAAAGAAACTGGTCCCTTAAACATATGGGAGATTTTTTTCGAGGTTGGCTTCAAAATAGTGCAGGTTTAAAAGTTCACAGTTTTGATATATTGATGTCCAAGTCACAAAGCTGGTGCAGGTTTGGTTTGTTACATGTTTGGAACAACAATTTTTGTGTCTTCTAAGTGAAGATATACACATGTGCAGGTGCTGCTCTGGAAGTATGCCTCCTGTTTCATTATGCTGGCCCATGACAGCAGAGGTGGATGTTGGTGGTATGGCAGTAGAGGCTGAACCTTCTCACCAGTATTCCTTAACATTTTGTTGCCATGTGACAGATGGTAGCAGAGAAGCAGGCTGACAGAATGGCATCTGACATGGAAATGCATACGAAGCGAAGTGTCACTAAATTCCTCTACATGGAAAAGTTGGCACCCATTGACGTTCGTTGACTCTTACTGAATGCATATGGACACCAAATATTGGGTGTGAGCGCAGTGAAGCAGTTGGTGATGTGTTTCAGCAGTGGTTACAGTGAAACAAAAGGTGAACCTTGTTCTGGACAGCCAATGCAGATTTTCATGAGCACAGTATGCAAGCTCCTGTTCATTGCTGGCACAAATGCATAGCTAATGGTAGTGACTATACTGAAAAATAATGTTTTGTAGCTGAGAATTTGCTCTATCAAACAGTGTTACCGTGTTCTTTGTTGTACTTTCCAAGTAAATGAATAGGAAGCATTACTTTTGGAGCAACCTACATGCATTGGCAATATTTTGCACATTCTAGAGAAAGCATATTTGCATTATAGAAAAGCTTTGCTCATTTAAATTACTGTTTAAAGCTGAGCTAAATGTAGAATCAGCTCTCATAAAACTAGTTAGGAGATACTGTATGTAATATGTATAGATGTATCCTCTTAATTATGAACTCAGTTGTTTTGTTTGAAAATCACACATTCTTTAAGGACTCATAAAATGTTTTCTATAAAACTCTTATTTTTCAAGTAAGTATTTATGTAGAGTTAAATACAAACATAAGCAACTGGTAAATTTGCCCAGACTATCACAGATGTACTGACCTATTGTTGCATTTCACCCATATGATAACTTCTACTGTTTCTCACTTTTAATGAATATGGGTTGTTTTTTTAGTCTTAAACCTAATTCTAAATACTTCAATATCCTGTAGATAACAATTACTCTAAATGGACCTTTTTCTCTTTGTAGAGTATGGCAACCATATAACTTCTTTTCATTCTCAACTCACTGACTGTAGTCTCATGTAACTACCTGTTACATGATAATGTTAGTGAGCTGTGAAAAAGCCTCAGGAACTAAATGACCCTATTTCCAATCTGACTCCCAGTGAGTAAGAATAAATACTATCCAGAGTTCTCAATCTCTGTAGTGAAAGGCTTTTTTAAAATTTTTATTCTTAATGGGGAAGGGGGAAGAAAAAAACTTCCTAACAACTTGAATTTATGCAAGTTTAGAGGTTAGGAAGAATGTCCAAGTTACATTTGTGAGGTTGGTTTTGTATAAGTTCATGTAAAAGTCTCATTCATAAAAGTGCTAAGCATTCAGGTAACCTTTCTTTAGAAGAGTATCTCCTGAGACATGCATCTGCATTCATGTTGAGATTACGCTGATTCAGTGCCAACCATTTTTGTATGTTAGAGCCAGGACATTTCAGCAGAGATTTTTAAAGGGGTTTTTCCAACCAAAACTTTAAAGAAGAAAGGAGGTAAAATTTGAAGACCTTTCAGATATTTTTTTTGTCTTTTAAGTGTGTGGGTCTTTTTGTTGGTTTATTGTTTGTTTGTTTTTTGGGCAGATATATACACCACAGAAACCAATCAGTTATGGTAGAAGCTATATTGTTGTATTAAAGGTGCCTCTGCTGTGAGGTCATAGCGGATATTTGCCAACATCATTTTCACTTTGAAAGACACTGTACAAGGCTGCCTGTACTGAACTATCTTTACAAATGGCATTTTAAAGATGTCAAGTACTTCACAGGATCTACAGAAATGGTCCAGAGTTGAGCAGTTCTCTCTGAGAGCAATTTGAGACAGGAAAGGAAGGTGTTTTGTGACTGTGCCTGCACGTTCACAGTGTGTTGGACCATTCTTGGCTGCAAGACAGGTTGGGAAGATGCCTGCATCAGTTTCTAAAGATGGTGCTGTTCCCCAGTTAGTCCCGGAAGCCACCTGTGTGCTCATTCAGTGCAGGCATGGAGTTTTCTTGGCTCATTGCAGCAGGCAGGAGCATGGCTTTGCCTCTGATTATGTCGCATGTTATTTGAAGTGTTTTGCTGTACCAAATGTTCAGGTCTCACATTCCAAGAAGAGGAAGACTGGGATTTCTGCAGGGGAACAGACAGGCTTCTGAAGGCTGGTTGGCTTTGGTCCCTGGCTGCAAATGCAGGTCCTCTTCAGCCTCGGATCCATCAGAGCATGGAGCTACTTGTGTTCTTGCAGCTAGTCTGAAGATGCTTGGTGCAGGTACTGGTTCTGAAGTGCTCTGCAAATGCTGCCCCCTGCAGCTGTGGGGAGGTTAATGCTTTCTGCAACCATATTTCCTTTTAATTTAGACAACTTCAAGCAGTCAGTTATTTTGAACGTTCAGCTTGTGATTTTTCATTCTTAAGTAGTAGCAAGATATTGCTTTTTGTATTTGTTATTTGTTCTTTATTAATGTAGCCAAGACGTTGTTTTGTATTAATGTGAGTTTAAAACTGTTCAATTTGTGTATTTTTTACTTCTTTTTGTTTTGTGTGAAGATGGATTTTCTTGCTGGTCTGGCTACTGGGGTATTGCATTAGGGTGTAGATGCAGTGTTCAAGTCCTTGCTACATTCTTGCTTTTTCTGGGGGTATCTACCTGAAAAAAAACAGTTTGGGTCACCTTGGAAATGCACTTTTGAGGAACTCTTCTCATTTTTCCCTGCTCGCTTTGCTTTGGTGCATCTTGCATAGCAGTCTCAGACTTTGCCAACTGAAATATTCATTGTTTTGGGTGAAATTAAACTAAGCTGTGCTACCTGAGAGTGTGTGTCCCGTGATCCAGTGACAGTTGCTTAATTCAGTGCCACACTGCTGTTTCCCAAAGTACCTGCTTGTCAGATTGCAGTGCTGCTGGAGGCACTCCACTGTAAGCACTGAGCATCTGTCCCTCTGATCCCCATCACTTCCCAATGCAGATACAAGCCTCAGCCACTTTTAAGTGCATCCACGCTAATGTAGTTTTATAAAGAGCTTAAAGTTTAGTGAATTATTGAGACAATTATTGAATTACATATTGAATCACTACTTGCTTTCCGCCAACAAAACTATGAAATCTGACAAGCTGAGTTTTTTGTTACCTATTTTATTAAATCTTTTTTTCTATTGTTAGAATTTAAAAGACATTATAATGTTATTTTTTCCCCACAGCCCTTTACTTTAGAGAATAAAAATTACAGCAGCAATGTAAAACTAAAATGATAGAAATCAGAAAACAAAGGGTGCAATGGGAAGTTGTTTATGGTTTAAAAATGTACTGAAAAGTAACAAATGCTGAAGCTTTGAGCAAATTAAGTTTTCAGATGAAAATGTCATTTAAACTCAGCAGAGTTGAGGATCTTGGTTGCTTGCCATGAAATATGATACTTCTGCTTAAATGATTTAGTGTGACAGCGTCTGGCCTAGGTTTTCAGGATCTGCTCCTATGTGTTTTAAAAAGCAATTAGGTACCTGAAACCTGCAGTAATGTTTTTTATTTTTAATATTTGACATACATCTTAATGAACGTACTGTTTTTGTTGTTGTTGTTGTTCATTTGATGACTGAACTGGGAGCTGTGTGAAACAGATACATGACTACAAACTCCATTGACTTAAAATACTGGAAGAATATCTCATGCCTGGGGAGGAGTTTGTACAAACACTAGCATTCTAAGCATGAGCTAGAGTAAGGAATGTGATGATGTACTCCATCGCTCCATATCAATAACCCTTTAACCTTAAACAAACCATTTGTGTACCTACAGACTCACACAACTATATATAAATATTTTTTATATTTTTTATCTTGCGGGAACAAAACTAAGAACAGGTTCTTTGTTTGGTGTAGTTCATTTATCATGATGACTATTTATTCTCTAGGGACAAATGCATGTTTCAGATTCTTCAGGCTTTTGTCCAGGGACTGTCATTTGCTCTTCATTTGCTTAGTTCCCACAAGATGAACTTTCAGCTGGCATTTCTCTGTATAACAGCTGTAATAGTAAAGGAGTGGAGAGTCAGTTATAGACATCTACACAGACTGCTATCATGGATGTCTTAATACTTGTATGAGAGCTTAAGTTTTGGGTGTAAATTACTGGATAGTGTTCATTAGTCTCATTGAACATTTTACTGTCTTCTCAATCATTCTTTAATCATTAAGAAAATTATTTTGGTTGAATAATTGTACTTGGGGCAGCAGTTAATACTACGGGCACAGGGAAGTCAAAACTTGTGAACCAGTTTGTAATGAGACAGAAGAAATGCATTTGCATTTGTGACAGACTAAATGGGTTTGTGTGCCCAGAGAAGAGCAACAAAGCTGGTGAAGGGTCTGGAACACAAGTCTTATGAAGCGTGGCTGAAGGAACTGAGATTTTTTCAGCCTGGAGAAGGGGAGATTCAGGGAGATTTTATTGCTTTCTACAATGACCTGAAAGGAGGTTGTGGTTAATTGGGAATTACCCTCTTCTCCTGGTAACTAATGATAAGATGAGAGAGATTGGCTTCAAGGGGAGGTTCAGAATTAGATTAGAAAAAATACGTCTGAAAGAATGATCAGGCACTGGAATGGGCTGCTGAGGGTGGTGGTGGAGTCACCATCTCTGGAGGTGTTCAAGAGATATGCAGATGTGTAGTACCCAGGGATATGTTTTAATGTATTTGGTGGTCTGTAGGCTGTTGGATTTGATGATTTTTTGAGGTCCTTTCCAACACTAATGACTCTATACAAAGATGATCTTAACCTCTGCTGGGGTGGTAATAATTAACCTGCTTTAAAACAGAGAGCTTGCAGCACGGAGTAATGAGTTCTGAGTTGTCACTGGGTGTGGAGTCTAAGATACCACCTAGCTTATTTCTTGCCTCTGAGGAGTGTCACAAATGCGTGCATTTCTCTATGAATAGATGCTCCTGCAAGTGGAATCTTATGTAGTAGAATTGTTTTTTGGTTTGTTCTACATTTTGAAAACAAAAGTACTGATTTGGTATTAAGCATTACCAGTTTGCTTCCAGTAATATTTTTCTTTCTGTTTTGCAGGTATGAAGCGTCCATTAAGTCCTGAACGTGTCTTTGAAGATGGGATTATGAATCAACCAGCTGTTCTACAGAGCTCTGAAGAAAAAGGATTGAAAAATGACAGACAGGACTATCAACTAGGCAAAGAAAAAAAGAAGATACTATTTTCCTTCTGCGAAGTTTGCAATATACAGCTGAACTCTGCAGCACAAGCTCAAGTTCATTACAATGGCAAGTCTCACCTGAAAAGAGTGAAGCAACTAAATAATGGAAAGCTCCCTACAAGTACAGCTCCTGGCACCTTGTTTGCAAGTACAAACACAGGTACACGATCAGTAAGAAATGTTGGATTTTGGTCAAGAAATTTAAGGAAACTTTTAAACTCTACCTTCCCCACCTAGCATAACCTTTAAATGTAATATAGATTAAAACTAGCAATTAATATTTTGTCATATTGAGAATTACTTGTGTATTTCTTCTCCTGTGAAGCTGATTTTATTGAAGCAGTATTATGTCAATGCATGATTAATGACTGGGTTGGGCCTTACGTAGTTGAGATTATGGTATATTTAAAAGTAGTTGTACTGGCTTCAAAGAGTCATGCATTTGTCATTTTTTTTATTTTCCAAAAAATGAAGTTTCAAAAGAATACTGTATGTGCAGGATAAACTTTTACAGAAATATACTGGTAGAAAAGGAGGAGCTGTGGCTATTAACTTTTCTGCTTTTACTAGTCTGAGTTTTAATTACTCTCATTCAAGTGAATAGTAATTGGAAACTGTACTAATTAACTGGGCAAAACAAAAATCCCCCATTCATACTAGGTGTATTTTGCCCAAGCAGTATGAAAAGTTGCAAAGTATATTAAAACACCAACTCTTTATTTTTCTCTTTTTTTTTAGACTTGGCTTATATTTATTATGAGAAAAAAATGTATTCTTTCCTTATTTCTCTAAGTATATAGATGCAAGAACGTACTGCACAAATAATCTGAATTTCTACAGTTGTAAGGGAAAGGATATTGTGACTCTGCTTCCCTTTTTATAAGGGGTCCTGGTACGCCAGATGGTCTGTTGCTTTGATGTTCAGTGTGTAAGGATTTTGCTGCAGGATTATCCTTTTCCTGTGATGTTCCCAAAACACTGAAGAAAATTTGTTAGAGCACTTTGAGGATGCTTTTCTTACTGGTAGTTGAAGTAGGTATTTTCTTTTTTTCCCCTTCCATTTACTTTGTTAAACAGCATTTGAGTGGTTGGGTTTTTTATCTTGTTTTAAATTCTGTAGTGTGCAAGAGGCTGTGGTTGATCTTAATGTGAGATATAAATAATGCTTTTTAATAGGGGTACAGCAAATCATACTTCTGATTCTGAGACAAATAAGAAAATGCTGCAGCAAATTTCAAGTTTGGTGGAATACGCACTCTGGGACTACCATATGGCACAGGAGTTAAAACTGTTTTGTTTTTTTGTTTGTTTGTTTTTAGCAGTATGCTTTATTCATTTTTCTATGTATTAGATCACATGCTACTTATTTAGAACCTTACACTAATCTACCCAGTGCATGTTGAAATAGGTATGCTTTTTTCATACTGAGACGTGTAGTGTCATAAGCATTTAGAAGAAAAAAACGTCTTACATAGACAGTTTACTATAATGCTTAAGAGACTCTAGAGGAACGGCGTTTACTAAAATGTTATTCTCAAAGAACATCTTTCAAAAATAAGTAGAAATTAATTTTCTTATAAATTGATATTATCCAGGCTCAGTTTTAAGCCATCTCCTCTGGAGTGTTATTATCCCTTTTAATGGGAGTCTGCCTTTCCATTTCTTTGGCTAACATTGTAAACAATTAATTGTGCAGATGGTGAGAGAACAATTCTATTCATCTCACCTCACCAGTGAACAGACTTGACTCCACGTGCGAAGAAAGCAAATAGCCCTTCTCATGCTTCACTGTTACAACTACATACCCTCCTGATGAACCAGTTGGTGAGCAGTTGCAACTTTCTGCAAAGGTTCATGCTAATCTATGGTGAAGTTTTTCCTCTGTCTTCATAAGATGAATGTAAAATAAATAATATTCCTGTCAAGGTGATAGAGAATATGCAGAATACAGAGACCAAGTTTACAGACCTGTCTGTTTTGAACCTGTGCAACAGAACTGATTCATCCCTGTACCACCTCCAGCCTCCTTGGCTGCTAGTGGTCTTTCTTCCAAACACAGATGGACACAAATGAGTCATTAGGTGCATTTTCATTTTCCTTCTCTTTTGAAGTCCCTTCTGTGACAAGTGGTCCCAGGATGTTATAATGCATCCTTTTAATTTTTGGCCTCCAATATGTTTTACAGTTATAACCTCAAATTGTTGCTCATAACTTTGTTATAGTCCTTATTGGAAACTTTCCTAAGACTAGGGACCTGGAATCCCAGTTCTTGGCAATAATACTCTACAGTATACAGATGATGGGATGTGTATTTGGACTTAAAGTATTTCATAACTTACAAGCTAATTCTGAATAATAAGGGTGAATTTGTCACAGAATTTCAAAAGATATTATTCACCATGACTGGAATCTACACAGTTTTACTACTTGTGCCTCTACCTCCAAGTTAGTCTCTTCACAACAATTTAAAATTGAAACAACAGAAGCAAAAATCAAAAGCTGTTTTTGTTTATATTGTACAAACTGCAAATTTGAATGAATCAAGAAATGAACCATCTGAAACAAAACACTCGGTGATGTCAGTCGTCAAGTAAGTGCCTCAATTTCTTTAGCTTGGTGTTTAAAAGTTGGGTGCCTGGAGAGAGAAGCCTGTACCGCCTGGAAGGCGTTTTGTGCTGCTTATTTCATACTGGTGGTCTCCCTCCAGCAGCCGATCTCCGAGGGCACGGGTCGGGGGCGTGCAAGCCGTGCCCGCGCCCAGCAGGTGGGGCTGCAGCCTGCGCCGCGTTCCGCAGCGATGCGTGCTGCCCGCTGCCGTCAGCCTGCCTGTTCAGTCTGCGGGCTGAGCGATCATGAGCTGTTTGTTAATGTGTGCTGCAGCAGGTTTTTAAACGGCGCCGTTCTGTTCGTCTCAGTTCTCCCTTGGAGAACGCCGGTTTTGCTTCACACACTCCGCTCCGCACTCGATTGGTGTCCTGGGCCCATCTAGGCACGGGAGGAGAGCAAGGGAGTATGGAAAAGTTGGATTTTTGTTTTAATCTTTTTCACTTTTGGCAACAGAAATTAGAGCTGCTTTGCTGTCTTATGTGGTGCTGCGTTATGTGGGAAGTCTGGGCATCCATTCAAGGCAATGGAGGCAGTGAGGCTTACAGATAAAGCACTCTGAATAGCGTCAAACCTCTTGGCTTGCCTGTGTGGCTTTGAGTGAAGAGGAATTGTCTTGGGTTGCAGATTAAAAAAAAAAATAGTATAAATAACTGAAATTATTTATATATGTATATATTTATTAAAACTTCAAAAATAAGAAGGAGAGCAACAAAAACCTGAAAATCGCATTTTGGGCGCACATACTTTACAGGATCTGTGGCCTATACAGGTAACTTATAATACTGGGTTTTCAAATTAAATTCTTGACTTAGGAAGTGCCTCTAGCTATGCCAATGACAAGGACCTTCTTAGAGATCTCATTTAAACTAATAATTAATTTTCTAAGTATCTGACTTAAAGAAAACAAGCAAACAAACAAAGACTACTGATAAACTTCAAGAAATGGTTCTGAGAATATTTCAGGTAGCCTTTACATGTTCATGCCCACACCCAGTAAATGTGTGTGAAGAAGACTGTTTTACAGAATGGTAAAGAAATCACCTTGACAAGGAGTGAGCTCAGTGCAACTTCAGAGAATCAGCAATGAGGAATGAAGAATCCATTAAGAAACCATGGATTAAGTTATGGTCTGTTGCAACCAAAGGAAATTGCAGCTTGTTACTCTTATTTCAGTGGAGTTTTTCCCTGTTTTTTCTGATTGCTTGCAGAACCACATCCTAAATGGACAACTTTGCATGTAGTGTTGAATCCAAAGCTGGATTCAGACTTGCTTTCTGCTGCGTAGCTTAGTTGCAATCTGAACTGCTTTGTGCCAGTTTAACAATAACAGAATTTTTACTAGCTTTAAGCTTCTTAAACTGGACCCTAAAATATGTTGCCAGCACGTCTGTCATTTTTCTGGAATAAAATAAAGTAAATAAGGATAATCTAGTTTATATTACAGAAGATGTTTATTAATTATTCTAGCAAATACGCAGAGAGATGCTAAGCAGCAACCTACAGTGTCTTGAAAAAATTTGGTGAGCTGTATCATCCTCAACTCCTGTGTATGTAGCTATGGAAGAAGTGTGCAAGTCTGTGGAGGATAATGGGAAAACATTATGGGTTTACTCTTTGTTGTATTGTGCCCAAACCTTTTTCATACTTATGTAAGACTGGCTTTTGTTCTGCTTTTACTCTTCTGTTGCCTATAACCCTTTTAGGAAAAGATGCTGCTGAGGAGACACAAAGTGGAGCGGTGACAGGGAGCATTCTTACTCTGTCTTTGTGAGAAAGGGAGTTGCCCCTTTTCTTTGCTGTCTTCCTCTGGGCAAAATCTGTCTCTTTGGCAGAACCAAAGATCAGGGACTTGAAAGAAGTGATAATTTAATTCCTCTGATATAATTGAAAAAAATGAAGTTATACTCTTGTAGTGTAACTTAGATTAGTGAGCTGTTGAGAAACCTAGTATTTTACTTCTCACAGCATTGTAAATTGACTTCTTTCCTTATCCTGTGTTCTTCTGAACAAGACTGCATTTGGTACTCCGCATTATTTGTTGCTTGAGAATCTCCCACAATTTACTTAGGAAATATGTACTGTTAAGTTAACATTCTTCTTGGAACATGAAACACATTTCTGTTAAATGATGACTATTTTTCTAATGATTAGTTGTAATTCGTTGCTCTGAAATTAAGGAAATTTGGATTGGTTGTATTCTCTTGATACTCCTTACAAAATCTCAATGATGAGAGTGAATATCTAGGGACAGAGCTGGCATGAAAAATGGTCTCATTTTCTAGTAGTGACTAACTGTATCCATAGTGTTTTGTTGTGTTTGAGTAATTGAATTGTGAAAATACAGGTAAAGATTAAAAAAAAAAAAAGTCAGATTGTTATTAGTAATCTGCAAGAAAATATTGGGAAATTTTATCATTGTTTCATTGAGGTGGGTATCATTGAGGTGGCTTTCTATTTTTCTGCTGTATTTTTTTTTAAGTGATGATTTAATGTTTTACTTTAAATCAATATAAAGTGTAAGAGAAAACAAAACAAAACATGCTTGTTTCAAGTTATCAGTGGATATTAGAACACTGATTTACCTGCAGTGCTCGCGTCATCCTCTTGGAGGCAGTGAGTACATGAATGACACTTGTATGCAAGTTTGGTATGTGAGTAGCCTGATGGGGAAAAAAAGTGCTTATGGGAGGATTTGTTTTAGGTGGAATGGGGAAGGGTTTCAAAATGGAATTGGTTACAAACATTGCCACTTGTTGCACTAGCCCCTAGGACATGAGTGTGTGTAACTATATTCATGCATCAAAAACTCTGCAGAATTCCTTTGCTGGTGGTTTATAGCCTCTCTTGTGAGGCAGTTATGTTGTGGTAAAAGACTGATGTTAGAGATGTGAGCTCTAGAACATCTAATTACTGACGACAACAGCAACCAAAAAAAAAAAAAACCACCAAAAACCTGTTCACCTGCCATGGTTTTGCACTTAGAAAGTGCAAAGTTATCATTTTTATTCAGTGTGTCTTTTCAGTTATGATTGAATACAGAAATGAATGAAATAATTAAGAAGAAGTTAGTGGGGGTTTTTTTTGTTTGTTTGTTTTGTTTTTTTGCTTTTTGTGTTGGTTTTTTTTTCTGCATTACTTTTTATTATCCTTCAAAAGTAGATCAGATACTCTGTATAGTAAGAATCCTTGTCTGGGAACAGATCGTGCCAAAATTTCTTTCACAGATGTCTCATGACACAGTACTATGTTTGTATAACTGTGCAGGTATTATAATTAAAGCCCCTGTGTCTTTCTATTTATTTGTAAACTTGATTCATAAATATATCTGATTCTTATTATGCTGTGTATTTAAAAATCTTTGAGGGTGTGAGCGTGCACAGTGGCACATGCCATCTTACCTTTTTTGGGAAAGAAAACATATGAAGTACCTGAAAAGACAAAAGGATTTACACTGTGAGAATGCTCTGTGGGAGTAGGAGGAGGATGAATTTAATAAGCCATGGAGATTTTTCATAGTAAGTAATGAAAAATTATTGTTCTAGAAAGGCAGAGGCATTGTTTGTGTAATGTCATGCTTTTAGGAGATGATTTTTTTTTTTGTGGTGACAAATATTTAATCTGCCAGTCTGTACAGATAGGTCAGTATTCTGAAATTCCTCTGGACATTTATGCTTCTCTTTAGCAGGTATTGTATTTGTATAAATCTAATAGGCTTTGTTAGTTATGTGATTAAAAAGTACTTATTTGTTCATCTGCATAATTGTAAATTTATCTTATTTAGAAAAGCTGTAAGGAATCATTAATTTTTATTGCCGGATTTTTTTCCAGTAGCACACCACCACAATACAGGCTACAGCTTCTCCTCTTGTCTCGTGCTCATTGTAAAAGAGACAGAGCTATTTTTAACGTTTACACAGCCTAGATAAAATGATTCTTCATTCTGTGTGGTTTGGAGCTCGATCTGTGTAGTGTTTCATAATCATACCCTTTTTATGGTTTGTTTGAATTTGATCAGTAGCTGATTTCATGCATTGATAATGACTGCTTAGGTTGCCTGTTTCTCAGCATAAATTCACCTCAGACTTCTACTTTGACAGTGCTCTGTGTTTGCGTCTGCATGAAGATACAGAACTGAAATTGCTTTGCTTTCTTTACAAATGACTCAGAGTGTGCTTGTCCTTCCCTAAAATGTTGCCAGCGTGTGAAGGATTTTCAATGAGCAATGCTATAAGCCAGCATCTGGGAAGGTTTGGAGCTGCACTGGTGTGCCAGTGCACTGTGACAGAGGAGCAGGGTTGAAGCCAAGGCTCTGTAGCACTATAGATCATATTGGTCACATACTGGAAGTTTTATTTGTGTAACTTAGTTCCATTTGAGCTCGATAAATACTGTTGCCATAATGTGGGGTGGACTTCCCAGTAGAGGTGAGTATGTTTTGTTTGTTTTTTTCTTTGATTAATCTTTAATGAATTGGTTTGTGATATGATATTAGTAGTGAATGCTTATATGTTTGGCAGTATTTATGTGTGCATGTCATTTGTATTTTAGTTACTCCCATGCAAATAAGAAAAATAACAATGTATGTCATGCATAAATTTGTTCTTATTTCAATATTCAAAGTAACTCTAAATATGTGGCAAGCTCTCTTTCCTTGCTTGCTGTTGGCAGAAGGCATTTTTTCAGTAGGTGACTTCTGATGCGTTTTAAGTGTTTTTGAAATGTGTCAGTGGTGCTGTTATTGTTACAGAAAGAGACTAATTAACAGTGTGACTAAATACCCCTTGCAAGAGCTTGCTTTCTGGCTTGTTAAATCTCAAATTATAGTTATAATGACATGCAAAGCTCTAAAGCTGTTGGATTTTTCAGATAAGCTATGAAAGTGAAGAAGGAAATAAACTTTATACTGGATTTGACAAGTTGTCTATGTCTGTCACTGTTAATATTAAAAGTTATGACCTGTCATGCTCAGGATAGCATTCGATAATTCATTTGTACTGACAGCTTGCTTTCAGAAGGGTATAAAATTACTGTCGCTTCTCCCTAATCAGTTAAATTTGAGATTTAGTGCAGTAAGTTTAAGGGAACAGATACTGTGCTGAAGGTAGTCTGTGAAGTTGTAGTAGTAAATCTTTAAGCTGGAAAGAAGAATTATCAAAAACTAAATGAACTTTGTACCTGTTTTAAAAAAGTTTGAGAAATTCATCTATAGTAGAACACTCAAAATGATTAAACTCATTAAACACTATTGTTCTGCTAATATGTTGAGTTTGTTGTGAGACCTGCTATGATTGTATTTGGATCTTCTGATAGTAAATATTTTAATAAAAGAAGGGAAGAAGCTGAAATATACTTATTAAAATGTTTTTCTTGCTTGCTAAAAATGCCTGTGCTTTCTTGGTAAAGGCTGCTGTGTTTTTTGTAGTTTTTTTATAAGGAACTAGGACAGCTCATGCATTTTCCTGCTAAATATATTTATGAGGCAGCTGTTTTATAGCTTTCAGCTCTGAAGTTATAGATAAGTGTGTATTTGTTTGACAGAAGATTCGAGAATTTCCATTTACTGCCAGTACATGTAAAGCTTGGCTAAGCAGACTGCATCAGACACACACACCATTTGTATTAGCCAATCTGTCTTTGCAAGTCCCAGGGCCACTATCTTGCTAGAAGCCACTGTGTGCTTTTGAAAGCATGAAATTAGTTTTATACTGAGCACATGGTTTCTCATTTAGCAGTTCTTTTTATGGTAATGGTCAATTTCTGGTTCAGTGCCAGAATTTTGGTGTTCTGTCAAAGCTGATAGCTTCTGCTAAGGTGTTCTTTGGAGATAACCTTCCCTCTCCCCCCCCAACAAGAAACACAGGAAAAAAACCAACAGACAAAAACCAGCAAAAAAAGCACATTGGTGGGGGGGATGGGAAGAATCTAGGGAGATCCTAGTAAAGGAAAGCCGTTCCCAGTGACCTAGACTATTAACATTTCAATTAGCATGTTGGAGTTGTTTTGTAGTTTTTCGTATGATATTCCTAAGCATGTGTTTGTTTTGTGGTGTAAAAATATTAAATTGTCACAGTCTTAAAATTCATATAAAATTTTTAATTCACTTTGCAATAAACTTCTATTGTGACATGGAAAATTACTATCCCCTGATGATGTCTTACTTTGTGAGTTTAATCAGTGATCAAACACAAAGTGCACTTGATGCATGTCTGTGAAGCACCTTAAACCTTCAGGTGATACATTCTACAGTTGCATTCTAGAATGTGCTACAGAGTCTATCTGGAAAGTTTTAGGAGTTTCTGTAAGCTATTAGTAAATACTTTTTTTTTAAGTCTTCTGTAATACATATTATTTGTAAATTGATTAGGCAGCTGTTTTTTAACCTGTATTTCATTTTTAAAATAATACAGTAATTTGAGTTGGAAAGGACTCTAAGAGGTCATCCAGCCTAATTCCTCTGCAATGAACAGGGACACCTACAGCTAGATCAGGTTGCTCAGCGCCCTGTCCAGCCTGACCTTGAGTGTCTCCAAGCACAGGGCATGCACTGCCTCTGTGGGCAACCTGTGCAAGTGCATCAGTACCCTTAGCATAAAAACCTTCTTCCTTATATCCAGTCTAAACTTTCCCTTGTCCTGTCACCACAGACCCTGCTAAAGATTGTTACCTTTCTTACAGCCTCCATTTAGACAGTCAAAGACTGCTCTCAGGTCTCCCCTGAGCCTTCTCTTCTCCAACAGCCCCAGCCCTCTTAACCTGTCCTCCAAGGGAAGGTGTTGCATCCCTTGGACTGCTTCTGTGGCCCTCCTCCAGATGCCCTCCAGCAGATCCATATCTTTCCTTACTGAGGACTCCAGATCTGGACGTAGTACTCCAGGTGAGCTCTCACCAGTGCAGAGAAGAGGGTCAGGTTCAACTCCCTCACCTGCTGGCCACATTTCTTTTGATGCAGTCCTGGATAGTGTTAGTTTTCTGGGCTTTGAGGGTTATTGCATTGCTGGTTCGTGTCTGGCTTCCCATCCACCAGTATCCCAAGTCCTTTTCAGCAGTGCTGAAAATTAAGCAGTGCTCAATTTTTTCATCCCTCAACTTGTACTGGTAGTGGCAATTGCCATGACCTAGGTGGCTTTGTTGAATTCTATGAGGTTTTCCTGGACCCACTGCTAGCGCCTATCTAGGCATCTCATCTCTAAGTTGTCTCAACTGCACCGTGCAGCTTTGTGTCATCTGCAACTTGCTGATGGTGTGCTTGATCCTGCTGTTGATGTCATTGATAGAGGTACTCCTCAGGAATGCTGCTCATCATTGATCTCCATACACATTGAGCTACTGGCTGCCATTCTCTGATTACAGTCTTGCAACCAGTTCCTTTTCCATTGAATGGTTCAACTGATCAAATCCATAGATTTTCAATTTAAAGAGAAGAATATTGTGGGGGACTGTCAAAGACCTTACTGAAGTCCAGAACAGTGACATCAGTGGCTCTTCTTTTTGATGCAGTTAGGCCATTGTTGAAGGCCAGTAGGTTGGTGACCTGCCCTTGGCAAAACCATGTTGGTTGTCTCATATTACCTCTTTCTCTTTCACATACCTTAGTGTAGCTTCAAGGAGGATCTGTTCCATTATCTTTCTCAGCACAGGGGTGAGACTGAATCATGGGAGAACATTCTAGCTTTGCTGGATTAAAAACTGTTCTTTTAATAGCAGCTACTTGTAGTGAAAAATGAAGATGATTAATATTGTACTGTTAAGCTTCACTTGGATTATTTTACACAGTTTATGTTAATCTCTATTGTATATTAGGAAACTTTAAACTGTTCTGCTTTTGATAAGAGTTTCCATAATTTTGACTTGGTCCTGCAATAACTAGTCTTTATTATATATATTTTTTTCATGCCAAGTTATGTCAACTGTGAGCAATATCTGTGTTTTGTGTGGAAGAGCCAGTGGACTCTAGAACATCTGTAGTACTGAAGAAAAGTCCTGATCAGTTATCAGTAATATCTTTTAGGGAGAGAAGCTGGAGTTCAACCTGTTAAGAAGTAAACTGAAGTGAATATAGTAGTTTTTGGTTATTCCATCATCATGGAGGAAGAAGTGGAATCTCTGGAGACTGCTGCTAAAAGTCTCTTGGAAGGTAGTAGAACATCAGTTCAACAAAGCCCCTTTTTCAAAGTCATGGTTTTTGGAGCGTCCTGTAGTCATGTAGATGCAAACTGACAGCTTGTTTTTTATACAGCTTGAAAAAAATGGTTGCTGTCATTTTAGGACTTCTGAATAGATTTGCTTGCTATTCTCCAGCACATGTTTAAAGGCTACCAGGCACAAAACATCATTAAGAACATTTGGAAAATGATGTGTGACATGTCACTACCATGGCATATAAAACTTGTTTTATTTCTTTAAGTACTTTAGCTAGGATGCCTTTCCTTGTCCTTTTATTCTATGTGAGATTCTTTTATACGTGCTTTTTATAGCTATAAATATATACTTGTCACATTTCAAGCTGGATAGTTCTTTGTTCCAAGACTTTGTTGTTTGTAAGGTACTTTCAGCTCCAGAGATCTTCCATCTTTTTCCAAGTGTCTTTATTGCTGCATATTTCCCTTCCTGTCATTTCACATTTGTACATAGTGAGAGGCAAGATATAGAATGCTAGTTAAACTGGACAGAGCTTCTTGGTAGGGAGCTCTACAACTTTAAGAGGACATTTCTGAAACAGTTTACCAGTTTTCACGTGATACCGTAACTTTGATTTCTTCTCATTTAGAAGATCCTTTAGAAGACACAAATATTAACGCATGGGGTCTTTCATTTTTTGAGTGTTGTGGGGATAGCAGCTTCACTACTGCAAGTTTTCTTACAAGAAGATCCTGAAAAAGAGGATACTGTATGCTGAAAGGAAAAAATAACTGGGGAAGTGGTTTAGAGTTATAAGCAATTCCATGTTGATGACTTGACTTTGTGTCTTGAGACTAGGCAAGCACTGTGTGGAAATCTTGAATTTGCTTTTTTCAGTGAAGGTCATTAATGATTCCTGCCAAGAGAGCAGAATAAGCTGACACTGTCGCAGCCCTGTTGAAGCCTACTGCTGAAGCTGGAGTTTCAGTATGTTGTTCCCTGGTGATAAGCAAGAGAGCCAGGCAGAAGCTGAGATGTTTTGGAAGCTTCACCCAGAATGTTCAGCCGAGAAGCTGTGCATTCTCTATACACTTTGTCTTGCTGGATTCTGAGCAGTGCTCATAACATGTCTTTCAAGAGAAAGTGAACAGAATAACTTTCCTTTGATGTAGGTTTTATGTTCCAGTTTTTTTTTTTTTTTCTGATGGGAGGAAAGCAGGGTACTTTCTGATCTGTAAAGGTGTAAGAAAGTTGCTTTTGTATTACATCAGCAGTTGGGAAAGTGAAAGGCTAAATTCATTAGCTCTTGGGTCTACCCTGGGTAGAGCTTTTGTCTGTATGTGATCAGTGCAGATCTTCAGATTAATGATCAGTGCTTTAGTGCTTTTTCAAATTAAGGATTGACACTTTTTTATTCATTGAGTATGTTGTAAGAGCAAGGTGAGTGAAAAAAATGTCTGTGAAAGCTTGATGGGCAAACATTTCTTGCTAGGCAATGTGAAGATGTCAGACTTCTGGCTCGATGAGAATTTTTGGTGTAAGGCATTTCATAATGACACATAGTAGTTTCTGCAGTGTCTCTGAACAGCTTATGAGACCTATGCTCTGATCAGTGCACAAGCTTGAAGGATTGAAGGTTAACAGCTCTTTACATGTCCAAGGAATTCTGAGTTCTGTGGGTTTTTTTTTTTGTGTATTGTTTTGTTTTCCCCTTGTGTTAGATTTGTTCAGTTCAATGCTATTTATACTGAGCTAGAGTAAGGGGGAGAGAAAACGAGTCCCTAGTGTACTGGTTAGAATCTTTTCTTGAGCAAAGAACCTATACAGGAGGTCTTTCCTGGTCTTTTAAAAATAAATGAATAAATTATGCATAGAAATTAGCAGCCTATGTGGTTTTCTGTAAAGGGATTTAATACAGAACAGTTATATTATTATTTCCCTTCTCTATTCAAGCATTCGTTAATAGCATGATTAGAATAGAATTCAAAACTTATCAGCTGGAAACTTGTGAATTTCACTCAGGGATCTCCATTTCCTTCCTTTCTTTAGAAGAAATCCATGAAGAGTGTTCCTAAAATTGTTTTTCATTGTGCTCAACCAGGATTTTAAATTTTTACATGTGGGCAGTCAACTTCTCACTCAGCATAGAGTGTTCATAATGATGATATCCTGAAGAATTTTGTTTAATAATAGGTAGAATGAAATCATGGTCCTGGGAGTCAATAGGAAAGGTCTTTCGTTTTTTGTCAGCAGAACAGACTCAAGGAGGCTGTGGAGAAAATTAAAAGGTGAGGAAGATTTCTAGGATTTAGAGTGGCACATCTGGATAAAGAGTCATGGAAATCACTTCATCAAGAAAACACAGACTAGTTGGAAAGAGCTGAAGTTTACTGATATGAATTGCAATTAGTATTATGGCCAGATTTGTTAGTGGCATGGCTGGAGCCTGGTGTGTCTCCAGTAAGGT
This sequence comes from Odontophorus gujanensis, assembly GCA_013399175.1. Taxonomy (NCBI): domain Eukaryota; kingdom Metazoa; phylum Chordata; class Aves; order Galliformes; family Odontophoridae; genus Odontophorus; species Odontophorus gujanensis. Next base: position 300,694 of record VXAB01005246.1, read on the forward strand.
ATATGATGGTAACAATCCCCACTGTATTAAGCAATCATTGTATTGGCCTCTTCTTTGTTTATTTTTTTTTAAAGAAACATAAGTAACACTTGGTACTTGTGTACCCAGATTACTTCTGAAAATAAGATACAAGCTTCTCAGTCACTTTGGCTAGTAAGCAGGGCACAGGCTTTAGAAATGCCAAAGCCAAAACACCAGAAACTTATTTGCTGATGACTAAGTTATCATGGAAAAAAACCTGTGCTTTCCTTTGTTATGGATATGGTTAACAGGAATGTTTATCTGAAGCTTATAACAGCAGACTCTTTGTTAACTATTGACAGAAACAAGATTTGGCGGAAACATCTAGAAATATTTTTGTTGCTTCTTCATTTTGTTTATCATTTGCTAGCATTTGCTCATTTTAATTATTTCTCTTTTCTAGCAAGTATTTCTCTTTGCAAGGAATATTTTTGCTCTGTTTATTTCCTCTTTCCTCAGGAGAAACAAGTGAAAACACTTTGTTTTAGAGATTACTTAATATTACTTCGATTGGGGAAAAATATTTTGGTTGACTTTGTTCTCTTTATTACATAGCAGACTTCTATGCTGAAACCGTTGTTACTGCATGGTATCTATGCAGTTGGTATCATTTTGTGAGAAATATTTTTGGATAATCAGTGAAGCTTAAAATCCAAATTAATGAAGTAATAATTTAGCAACTGTTTATGATGTATGTGTAATCTAGTTATGATTTGTAAGGGAATATTTACTCATGAATATTTGGGTGGAAAAGTGATTATCTAAATGCTTTATAATTTCATAAGTTATAGAAAATATTTGTTGCAAAATAGGCAATGTTTGATACTTATGGTGTTTCACATTGTTTACCATCAGTTACTCAGTTGAGACAGAAATGTTCCACTGCTCTACAAGTATATCAAGATGCCCACTATCAAAGTGAAGTGATAAAAATTAGAAAAGAATAATGAACTTTTTAAGTATTTTGAGTTGCTTTGTATTTGAGTAGCAAGAGATTAGTATTTGAATAAATACAATGTACTTCACCTTTTAATCTGGGTTTAGATACAAAATTTAATGTACTGATCTTTTATCTTTAAAAGTTCATTTTATGCCTAATAGGCATGCTATTAAATTGAACAGCATTCATAAGCCATTAAGAATGGCTTTCTATATAATAATTTTATCAGATGACTTAACTTCTGTTGTTTTGTTTTTGGTTTTTTTTTTTTCAAGTAAAAATTCTAACCACCTTCACTGAATGAAGAAGAATGAAAAGCTTTGTGGATTTCTTTGATTGCTAGTTTAGGTTTGCCTGGATTGTGGTCTTTTATGTAAAAGTAATACATTTTGAGGTCTTTTAATTTATTGAAGACCAAGCATCACTCTGAACTTTACAGACCTGTTTGTAGTTATGGTTATAGATTTCATTCGCACTTAATGTCAAGATTCCAGTGGCAGAAGGAAAATGCAAATTTTAGTAAAGTTCTTGTCTGTTGTACTTAATTGCATTGGGCATCTACCCTGGCAATGTATGGCATGTTTATTGTCATAACTTGCATCTTTTTTTCCCTAAATACTTAATAGGTTATGGAATGACAGACATTCTTAGACTCAATGTAGTGACTTTTCCCTTTTTAAAATTTTTGCTCCAAAAGTATATTATAATTATCCAGACTTTGAGTGAGTGGATGATTTGGACAAATAAAGCCCAATTCCATTATTTCTACTTCTCTCCTCATTTGAAAACCTGGAGTTACTTTGATAGTGAGCTCACTACTCTGGTTGCCCCAAGTCTTCCTTTTGCATTGTTGATGCAACTTATCAAGGTAACTTTGGCTGTTTTAAATAGCTAAGATAGAAGTGCAAATGACAATATTGAATATTGCAAATGACAAACATGAATTGTCATGAATTAATGGAATAACTAAACAGTGGAGAGCAAGGGTGTGTTCTTTCTGCTGATTGCTGATTAGCAGCCAGTTTGACTGCTTTGAATGTGATTCCTCCTGCAGCAGAGGTTTTTGTTCTCAAGACGGACAGCTGCATACTATGCTGAAGGGAGCTGCTCCAGCCCCTCTGAAAGAGGGATATGCTTCATTTGTTCAACGCTGATCTCTCTGTAAAGTCACTGCAGGAAAAATGCCAGGGATTTGGAAAGACTGGATGAGGTACCAGTGTATGTGATAGAGAGTGCTCACTGAACTTGGGTGAAAAAATAGCAATCTTTAGTGTCCTGAATTGTCACAAAATGTGTAGCTAGAAATGTAGTGTAAAATACACCACAATAGCAAGTCTTGATGAGTGGTGTTAATCTGTAAGAAACTCATTTCCTATTGCTAATACACTACCTCATCTGAAATTGAAATTCTTCTATTCCTGTTATTTTGTAGACTATTTATTGAATGAAAATGTAGTTTATTGCCTACCATTAATAGAGTTCCAGGGTCAGTAGGCATTGTTTTGCAAATTCAAAATTTCAGGCATTATACGGGTGTGAGAGTGACATCCAGTAATGGTGTAGACACACAGTGGAGGGCTGCTTGAAGAACCACTTTGTTTTTCCTTTTATTTTATTTTTTTCCTCTTTGTCCTTGCTGCTGGATGCTCAAGGAACATGCTTGTGCCATTGTGAATGAGAACAATTTGCTGCCGGAGTGAAGTAAAGTCTGAAGGGACATCTACTAATTAACTGAAAATAATGAGAACGATCTTTCTGTTCCACAGATCAAAGTGAACTTATTACCAAGAAGTTTAGAAGTCAAGGATTATGTAAGCTATGTATGGTCTAGCCTCATTTTCTTGCTATAAACAAAATCAGAATCAAACTCATACCCACTGGTTCTGAAAGATTCTGAGGACTGTAGGAATCACCGAGTCTTAATCTTTATTCTTTTAATTCCTTCTTTAGAATTCTTTCTCTAGTATGTGACTGTGTGGTGTTAAGTTCAGTAGCTATGCAATTGAACTAGAACATGTTATTTAGATAAACATCCAAGATCAATTTAATGACTTTAGGACTTGATACATTCAGTTACTCTGCTGAATTGTTTAAATTACCGATTAACTTAACATCTGAGAATTACATTTTAATACTAATCTGAATTTTCTATATTAGAAGCCAGGAAGTGTCTTTGCCTGCCTACTATTAGATCACCTATTAGATACATTACTTTTTTTGCCCAGGTAGCTTGGACAAGTCCATCACTGTGTGTATTAAGTGTGCCATTGCAAAGACAAATTAATATCTGGAGGGAGTATCTCTTACCTTTTCTTTAATAACTTGGTCCATACCAGTGATCTCAGGAGCTCTCTGATGAATCAGAATTACAGCTTAGCCTCCTCAATGGCAAAATGGTCAGTCCTGGTTTTTATTTTAGGTCTTCGCAGTGTACTCTACCAGTGGCAGATAGTCTTTCATCTAGAACTGCTTGTATGGAGCTCTCTTTCTTATTATTGAGTTAAGAGTGTGCTACGTTTTCTGGACTTCTTTCCTTCCTCTCCTGCAGTGAATTTTCAGCTGTCAAGGTCAAACTTTTCTCATAGAGCACTTGTGAAGGGATGGTTGTTTTCCAGGTTGAATCTGCTGCCTTTGGTATAGTCAGTTCACTTAGTTCTTCCGTAGAAATTAGCCTCTATTTCTAACGCTATATGTTAAATATAGAAAAGTGGTTATGCAGTTTGTTATTGTCCAGGATAGCATTTTATGTGTGATTGTGCAGTGGTTTCTAGCTCTTGAGCACGTTACAACTGTTTCATTTTCTTTGCAGATATGTGAAGCTTAATATCAAGAGGAGTCTTTAGTTGCCTTTTTTATATCACATTTAACATTTCATATAACTTTCTCAGTATTAGTTTCAAAGACTTTTATTTACCTAAAGTGTATTTTCAATAAGCAAACAAACGGAATACAATATCTTCTGACTATTTTCTAGGCAGTTTGTGAAGACAAGGCGTGTGATTTACTTGACAGAACCTTTCTTATACTTTACCAACTTTTGTAACTGGTTACCCACTAGTCAATCACTTAAATAATTTCATAGAAACTTCATTTCATCACTGCTAGTACCTGGTATGCTTGCTGGATGTTCCTTGGTTTTTTCCTGTTTTGTCTGGATTCTTTAGAAACAATATCATGGCATTTGATGTTCAGACTATTATCCTTGGGGTGTCTTCAGTTTATTTGGAGCATGTTCATAGCACCCACATTCATCCACTGATCCATCCACAAAGCCTTCTTCTTTGTAGTTGTGGGAGGAGTGGAAGCACAGTGAAAGCATATTAATTTTTTTCGATTACTAGTTCCTTCCTGTTTGACTTAAAATAGTGCTTAGAATTTAGTTGCACAGAACCTCCTGGACAACATGTCCCTGTTAACAGGCTTATTCTTAAGCCTGTGACTGTAAAGCATGATGCTAATCTTTCTGTACTTTGCAAATTGGTGTTCAGGATTTCTGCCTCCTAAGAGCCTGCTGCCAGAATATGACATTTTCCTATTAGCGAACTTTCTCCCAAAGAAATAGAAATGAAAAAGCTCTATACGTTTAAATTTTGTTGTGAATTTATTTATAGGAATTCTGTATCACTTGCAAGCTTGACTTTTAGTGTAATAATCTGGTTATCTAATCCCACACTGGTGTCAGGGTTATCCTTGATCCATGTGTGTGCCTCTACTCAGAGTGGAAGGGTTTTGAGAGTGCAGGCCATTGGTAGATTAAAAAAAAAAAGTTTCAGTTGAGTGTTTTCATAAGGAAAAATATCAGCTAAGGTTGTATTAGAAAAGAAGGAAGTTATTTTGCAGCAGTTTCTACTGTGGGGACACTCAAAGTAAAATATAAAATGAAACTCTTCTGTATGCCATTGAACGTCTGGTATGAGTTGCTCACCTCTGAACTACCCATGTTTTACCTGCCACATGAGCCCTGCCTCTAGTTCTCTGCAATATAATTACACCATGCCGGTTACTTTTTTTCGGGAACAATGTCTAACATTCTTGTTAGTCTCAACTGAAAAAAGTATGTTTTCTTTTCACATGATCACATGGAAATATCTCCTCTCCTTTTTTTACATTTTTATTTGTGTCAAATTTCAGAGCTGCTTTTATTCTTGGCAATGAGGTCAAAATATGGAGTGCTTCACTGTGATTTATGTTCCTTTAGCTGTAGAATGAACTAAAGTATAACATGTATAAAGTTTTTGTTTTTAATTAAATAACTACTCTGATTTATTTTATTGTTTTTTATGAACTTGATGTTGCCTGTTATGCTTCATGTTTCAGCATGTATCTGAGTACTCTGAAATACAAAATGTTGGAAGTTGCTAGTAACTACTGAACAAAAAAATGTCCTTTTTGGTAAATACAACATTCATTGCAAGTGAGAATTGGGAAGGAAAGTATTTTGATCTCAGGTAATGAGATTGGCACTGTGCCTCTAAAATGACAATGCACAGAAGTGTTTTTTCTTTTCTTTGTCATCTATTATCCACAAGTACATCTGAGGTTTCTGGTCTTTGGCTTAAACTGCTGTTAAGTTTTCATTATAAATGTGTCACCTACTAGAGCAAATGGCCCATCAGCAAATATTTATTAATGTTATCTTCTCCCAGACACATTTGCATACTAATTTCTAGCTAGATTTCCATGCTTTTAGTTGTCAAATCTATTCTGCTTCTTGTCAGCTTCACCATAGGGTTTGAAAATGGTAATAAGAATTGTTGGGGACATGAAGCGTGGGAGCCTAATAAAATGTCTTTAAAAACAAAAGCCAGAATTGATGTGAGTAATAATGAAAATTACCTGCCAGTGAATGTTGAATAAGGGGAACCTTCATATGGAGGTACTATGTATTTTGATTTCAAAAATGTATATTTGTTCTTATAACCTTGTAAAGCGAAAGAACACCTTGACCTCCTCCCGCCCCCCCCTCCAACCACACAAGGAACAAAACATAAGACAACAACAAAGACTTCACTATATTTTAGATTACTTTCTGGTATTTTTATTTTTTTTTATCATCTTCAGTGTTGTCTTTGCAGAGGACCTGCTGCGATCATCTCTATAAAGGAGAAGCATTTCAATTCAGAGCTGCTTGTCTTTTATGAGATAACAATCAACTGAGTAGTTCTTTGTATTGCAGGCATGTCTTAAAATCCATGGTTATGTTATGCTAGACTTATGTAAAATTATGAGAAAAAACATTTACCATCCAAATTTTAAGATCCACTTTGAAACAATGCCTGATGGCATTGGATAAAATATCTAGAAATAATCACTTCATAGCAAGAAAATCACTTGGTTTGTAACACAACCTCTTCAAACCATGGGCTGTGTAGGGAATGTTGCTAGGGAATGTTGCTGTCAGGTTTTCAGCATCCCGATTCCAGGTTCTCAATGATATATGCAGAGTCCAGTTTTCATACTTACTGTAACTGAAACTTCTGTTATATAGGAGAAATATAAACCTACCATTGCATAAGTTTGGAGGGTTTTTTAAATGTGGGTTTGTAAACTACGCATCACAATCTGTCTGTGTATACTGCCTGTTCATTCTTTTAATCTGTTAAGTGTTTTAAAACTACTTTTTGATTATGAGATACTGGGATGGTGTTAGATGTTTGGTCCAAACATCTTAGTGTAAGGATTTATGAGAGACTATAAAAGTTGGAGTAACTGCTGACAGGTCTACACTGTCTGTCTGGGATGCCACAGTAATGTGAAGGAGTGAGTAGCAGGATGATTTCCCTCAAGTTTGGAACCTCTTTTTCAGCTCTCAAGTGAGGAGTCACTGAATGGCCAATTTTAGGATGCTGGATGAAAGAAATTTAATTTTAAGGGTGTTTTCTGAAGTGTGCAACAGAGCCAATTTCAAAACGTACATTTTTAATACATATTTTCTTGTCTTTAAAACATGTCAGATTTGTGAGCAAAACGTTCATGTTGATTTATTTTTTCCTGTGCTACATGAAGAAAGAAAAGGCACGCTGATAGGTTCATTGAAGTAATATCTTTAAATGTGTTGGAGATCTTTAAATAAAACACTTTGTAGAAATACAATTGTTATTTTTTTGTTTTCCCATTAGTGATCTGTCGCTGCCTTGAGCCACTTTCTTGAAGTGATTGAACATTTATTTTTTCTTTTTCACATCGCACCTGGTTTTATGTTGAGTAATCCTGCTTACGGAAAATATAAATGATTTTATTTCTTTGTTAGTTGTTTGTGTAATCTTGTACAGATTTGTGAAACAGGCTCGGATATATATTTGGCATTGCTCCAAGTGGAGAGCACTTGGGAGTAGACTAGAACAGTTTTTCAGGAAACACAGTGCTTGCAGGATCAGGGCTCATGTTTCCATTGGCTGGAGAAGTAGAAACATCAGCTGGAGTCATTACCATCATTGTCTTTAGAGGTGCCTGTAACTGATCTGCTACTTTCCCAGAATGAGCTGCTGAAGCCAGTAAATAAGGCAATAAAATATTTCACGGGTAGTAAATCTTACACACCAGAAGATAATAAAATCCAAAGAATTCTGAAAAGAACATAGTTCTTTCAAATGTTAGGAGACTGAGTTGTGTGAAAAGGGTATGGATAAAGAAAATCTCTATTATTTTTTTTAAATGGTAAAAATTGTATCACAGGAAACTTCTGAAGGGCTTTTAAACAGTTCCCTTTACTGCTTTTTTCATTACTGAAATAAGTTCTAAGCAATGTCTTTAATTGTTTTCACTTTCAGTGCTTGAATGTGACTAAAGGAAATACCTGAGTGCAAGAACATATCCCAAGGAGATATTGGAAATAAGCAGAGTACAGTATTATAGAACTTAAAAATGAGAAATCAGGTTCTGTATACAGTTCTATGGTCATGTAGAATTGATTTAAGGTGTATTTCTTCATTAATGGACTTTCAGTGGCGAAGGCGTGACATAATATATTATTATAGCAATTGTTCAATGCATTATTTGATTTTTAGTCTTTTATCCAATGGGTTAAAATAGCAATGTTTCAACTTAAAAAATATAAGGATAGATATGCTTTTGTGTAATAATGCGCACATGAAAAATCCAGAAGTAGCTAAAGATAATTCCCAAGTACAAAAATGAGACAGGCTGAGAAGTACAGTGCTAGTAATCTAAGCAGTGATAGGTGATTACATTGAATTGCAATTAGTTCCGAGTTGTAAATATTCATAATCAGGGCATAAATTATTTATTTCTCTTTTCAGTTTATTTCCTTTTATGCTACAGCATAAGAAGAATATACTGGGGGATTCAGGACTGCAGCATCGACTAAGAGCACCAAATATTTGAGTCACTGAGACATACATCTGCCTTACACGTCTTTCATAAAATATTTGCAGTATTTTAATTACTGCAGTTCAAAAATGTGTGTTTTTTTTTGTTTTTGTTTTTTTTTCTGTAGGAATATTTGGAAGTACATATTTCTATCTTATTCCTGGTGCTCAAGGTCAGGTTGCATGGAGTCCTGGGCAGCCTGAGCTAGTGGATGGTGACCATGCATGATAGGGGAGTGGGAATTAGGTGTCTGTTAAAGTTTCTTCCAGCCCAAACCATTCTGTAATAATTCAGATCTTTGGCTGACTCAAATTTGGATGCATTTCTATGATATCCTCAAAATATTTTTTTCTCCATTTGTGTGTTGCAACCATAAATAAGACTACAGTTTTGTTTGTATGCCCACCAAAAATTGTTTGCTTGTTACCTTTGAGTTGTTGATATGAAAGCTAAACAAGTGTGTGTAAAATTTTGTTCTATTCATTTTATTACACACTCATGATCATTGTCATACTATATGGGCATTGAGTATGACATCTCGGAATTACTTTAAGAAGCACTGACCATTTGTTTTGTGTAATTCTTACTTCAAACAGGAGAAAACTGCAAAGAAAGAAAAATTATGAAAGTATGAAATATATAATGATATATGATAATATGATGTATATTGGGATATGTGTGGGGTGGTGGAATTAGGAATAACAAATTTGAACGCTTGTATCTTGTACTTGCAACTTTGGGGTTGAATTATTGTTTGTTTGTTTGTTTTTTAATTAATTTAATCCTACTAACCTCTATGGCTTTTGTCAACCACTACATTCACTCTAATTTTTGTCATTTGAAAATAATGGTGTGACCATTATAATGGTAGTCAACAGCTTGGACATACATAGGAAGATTTCTTCCAGAGTGTGTTCCCTGTGAACGAAGGTGGCTTCTACTGGGGGAATGGATATTTGCTGACAGTTTTTGGGTTGTACTTGTGCTCTGGAGGACTAAGCTGGTCCTTATCTGGAAAGGGAGAGGCAGCAACTGTCTTCATTGTTAACCATATTAGATTAAGACTTTTCTGCTTCTCCAAGTGTTAAGAGATTGCAGAGCAGAGATCATAAGGAGTCAGAATGTGCACCTGCTTTTTTTCCATCCAGATGACCTGGGTCTAGCTGATCACCCTGCTTTTTGATGCTTCTAATTAAAACCTGTATCTCTTTCCAGTGCAGTAAGTTGAAATTTCTGTCTAGATTGTTTTGAATAGGAATTTTGACACAGTGTATTTCACAAAAGAAAGTTGATTTTTTTTTTCCTCTTTTACATGTATTGAAAACATGAACTTGGTAAGCTAATTCGGCATCAGTGGTAGGTGTTACTGTCTACTCCTCTTATGCTTTTTCTGTCATATTAAGCTTATCCTGAAAATGGCTGTGGGAGGGTATATGTAGTTAGCACGCTTTGGTGACATTGTCCCTAGTGCTGGGGACATTGGTGGTTTTAGCCTGTTTGTAGGGAATACTACTGTTCTGAGTTTGTTAAAGATGATGGGTTGGTCTTGTTTACATAGCTTGTTTGCGTCTTTAACATGTCCTGCATAACTGTCTTCAGATATTCTCTGTCCTTCAATTATCTTCTCAACTTAGCAACTGATTGAAGTAGAATTATCTCTTGCAAAATTAGATCTGTGAAGAAGTGTTCCATTGAAGCTTCATGAAGCTCAAGAATCACACTGTCATATGAAAGTATTGTGCACAGTTTAGCTGTTGCACAAAAATAAACTGTAATTTATGCCAACTGCTACTATTAATTAGTTTTTGAATTCTGTTTCTGAGGTAGACTTACAAATCCATGTGCCATAGAAATCCGCGGAATTTTGCCTTTGAACCTGTGTGAATGGTTTACAGGCAGGTTCGGCCCGGTTCCGTGACGATTGGTGCGGGGGACCCACGGACCCACGNGAGACCTGAGTGGGTTTTTTTTGAAGTTTTCTGTTGCCAAGCTGCTTTGTACTGAGTGCTCTTCAAGAAAGGTTTCTTTGGCTCACTTGTTTTCTCCTCCAGAAAATATGTTACCGATTTCTTTATTTGAGATGGTCATGTACAAAGAATTGAGGAGCTTGAAGTTTCTGCTGTTGGCCAGACTGCACTGTCTTCACTCACATGTGGAAAGTATTAAGCTATGTTAGTATATGAATGTTAAATTGGCAAAAACCTGTGTAATATTGTAAAATGATACTTTCTGGATGGATTAGGTCTTGATTTTTCAATCAGTAGTTGTTTTTGTGATAGACCACAGGAATGACTAATATGATAATCTTAAAAGAAAAACTTGATGCTACAGGGCAAGGTGGCTTACAACCTCTATTTAAAAAAAAAGACACAAAACAAAAACAAAACAAAACAATCTTGTTTTTCTTGCATAATAATATGAATCTTAATTCATCAGTTAACGTGGAGAGCACCTTTTTCATTAAATATCATCTTTGGGTTATAGTTGGGGAGAGGGAGGAAACTATTAACTGCAAACTTCTTCATGGTTCCCATCAGCTGTGTGAATATTAAAACTAGTTCAACCAAGACTACTCAAGTTCATCCTATGCATATCAGCTTAATGGTTAAACTAAGTGGCATACATTTGAGTTTCAGCAAGGATTAATGTGGCAAGATTTGCAATGCAGCAGAGCACTTGAACATATGTTTAAGTTTTTAACAAGCTGTCTTGATTCTTTCTAAGTAAAACATGGGTTTCTCTGCAGTTACTCAAAAGCAGTAAAAGCCAGTGCAGCCTCTGAAACTCTGAAGCCTTACCCCTGGTACTGGCATCGTTGGGATTGTATGTTTTGGTAAGATCAAACACTGAGGCCTGTTCTGTGAGATGAGTTGGGTTCTCCAGCTGGTTTTGGCAAATCTTGAGTAAGATTTGAAAAATTTCATGTTCAATGTGTCATAGTTGGAGGCTTCTTAGAACAGGTGTAACTTAATCTGAATCCAAATTATATCACCTTTTTTTGTGATCTGTGGGCTTTTTTCTATGTTTGTGACTTCGGTAGACCATTTACATTTATAAGTGATAACAGAATCACAGAATTATAAGGGTTGGAAGGAATCTGTAGAGATCATCTAGTCCAGCTGCCCCCCTGCCAAAACAGGCTTCCTAGGCCAGTTTGCATAGGTGGGCATCCAGAGGTGGGTCTTGAACATCTCCAGGGAAGGAGACTTCACAACCTCTCTGGATAACCTGTTCCAGGGCTCTGTCACCCTTACTGTGAAGAAGATCTCATGCATGTTTTTGGGGAACTTCCTACACGTCAGTTTGTAACGCTACAGTGTGATTTATTTTTTTTTTTGAAACTTTCTGTAGTCAGCAACAATATGAAGGGGTATTGATATGATTAAGCTTTACACAATTGCTGGAGAATGGCTTCTAATGTGTTTCTAGATTCTGTTTTAATCCAGGTTAGCCAAAGGAGAGCGGGGAGTGTAAGAGGTTCCGTGTGTTGCTAATTTACTTAATTATCATCTGTGTTTCAGGTACAAGCATAGGTAGGATATTTTCCTACATTTCCTGTATTTATAAGTAAGGCTCAAGAGTTTCAAGAATAATGGGTTTGTCATTTATTTCCCATCCAGCACATAACAAGTATGTGTGTCTGAATCAGTACAAATAGCTGTTTTTCTTCTGAAATTATAAAATGTCTTGAATACATATTCTTTTTTTATGCTGTTTCTGTGGTATCCAAATAACTATTTTCAGATTGTGCCTCTTGCAGTTGTTGTTATTGAAAACCAATTCAAACTTGGATAATGCAGTATTGGTTTTCATGCTTTTCATGCTATATACTTTCCCATATACATGAAATGAGAATCAATTCATATGCATTATACTTTGTTTTTATTTGAAATTCCAGGGTTTATTAGTATTCACACTGAATAACTGTGGGCCACCTAAGCCCTACTGGGATGTGTACTGAACACAGCTGTATCACAGTGCAGTCCTCCTCCATGTGAGAAATGGTACTCTGGAAAAAAACAGAACACTGACACCTTACAAAGCAAACTACAGGTTAAATTGCAACCAGGGTAAATATTTGAATAAAAAACATGGAGAAGAAAGTGCTGTAGGGACATCCTAGCAATATCTGAAAAGATCCCAGAGGGACAATCCCATTTATTTTATTCTTATCGTGATGACCTTGTAGTTTGCATTAATGGTTTCCAAACTTGACTGAAGAGTTTGTAGGACAGTTCTGTTTACTTTTCTTTCTTCTTGAATGAAGATGATGTAGAGCTGGAAAAAACAGACTAATACTTAGTTTGTTCTCTGTATCTTTAATATATATTTTAACATGCATGGATGTAGGAACAGTGAAAATGTACTCCTATAATCTGGACAAGACTGAAATGTAGTTCATCGGTGTCAAGTTATATATTTATTTTTAATGATCTGAAAGTCATCTGATACTATAATAAGCCTAATGACTCTTACTGAACAGAAATTCTTGATCAAGCTGTATTTTGAATTGGAGGAGGGGAAGAGGGAGTAGGCTCAGACTGATCTAAAAGCCAGGTTACTTCTCACTAAGTCATGCCTCGTGTCATTTCTGAGGCAGAATATGTTTATGCATATCTGCAGATACATTTATCTAGCGAGGAACCTGTTCCACTTTAGGAAAGCAGGGCTGCAGAGTGATCTGAGAGAATGATCTTTGTGACAGATCGTTAATTGATTTTAAAGTAGTCACAGTTTCTGTAACTTCAGAGATAAAAATGAGCATGCTGTATTTCTTGTAGCTGGTGTTAAGATACATTTAAATTTTAAGTTCCCACATGGCACGCTGAACTTCACTTCCATACATAATGCTGTTAATAGAAAGTTTATCACTGGGCATTTTATTGCTGAAAAAGTTGTAGCTCCCTCATAAATGTTAACTGCCAAAGCAGTCTGCATAAAATCAACACTGAGTGATAATATAATTGAAATTTCCCAAGCAGTTTTATTTGTTTTAAAATTCATGATAATGAAAAATAAATTGGATCTCACACTCTCAGCATAATTACGGACTTTGCCTGTGACTATTATATGAAAATTTTCTTAAATTTTACACTTACTTTCTCAAAAGAATTGATGTTAGATGAGCAGGATTTTCATTCTGCTACTCCTTTAGTAAGCAAAAGCAGCTCTAATTCCCAAGCATATAGCTGATGAAAGAACAGGATTTACCCATTTTGGGGATGTTTGCTGAAGGTATGCTCTTTGTGATGAGGGGAAGTTATGTTAAAGCACAAAGTATTAAAGCTAAAAAGTTTGAGGGGAAAAAGAAACAAAACAACAAACATCAAACAACAATGACAGAAACTACCTAATCTATAATTACAAAAATGTAATAAGATTTTTTTGAGGTTTGTGCTTTGAATCTAAATTATGCAAATACCTGCTCTCGAGAACTTGAGCACTAGTATCCTCTTCAGTTAGGTGGCTAAGTGTGCTTAAGCACATGCTCTGTTCCATGCTCTTGAACAGGCATGGAATAGAAATAAAAGTAATAATAAAGCAAAACAAAATAAAACCCACACACATGCACACACACACCAACAAACAAACAAAAACAACGTATTCTGAACCAGTATTTGGCAAAACTTATTTTATTACTAGAAACAATATATAAAAGAAATATTATTTCTAATACTTAAGTGTTAGTGACACTAAACAGAACTGAAGGGGCAGATGTGATTATAGCGAATACCCAACATTATAAAGTCTTTTCTTTTTTTCCCCAACATTCTGTATCCATTGATTTCCAAGTTGATACATATTTCTGTTGTCCTTAAAGTATCCAATCTTTGCTTATGAACTTTTAAGATAAAATTGTTCACTAACAATTATAAAATGTCTCTAGTTTACCTTTCAGTAAATTGTTCAGTTAAATATAAATGATTTGGCATTATTTTACCGGTGGGCTTTTTTCTCTTTTTTTTTCCTGATGCTTCTCATATGATACTGTGGTTCCTCAAACCTCTCTTAGATATCTTGGTAAGCCTTGATGCTTGCATGCCCCAGGATGGATATTTACTTGGAACTGCGTTGGATTAGGTTCTGCTGGAGTTCTGTTTACTTTCTATTTGATTTTTTTTTTGCCATATTGCTATCAGAAAGTAAAAAATTGACACAGTAAAAACCCCTCAGAGCAATTTTGTTGCTGCAAATTGGCCAACAAAATTTGCAGTGACTTCATTAAATATGATTACAATTATTCTAGCACATCCTGTTCCACGTTACATGCTGGTGATGTATGTGTAATGTGTGTTATAGCACCCTGTGTGTCTGTGACTCGCAGCTGCATGGGATTATGACTAGTCTAGAGAACAGTAAAGTGACACTGCATTAAGCAAGAGTAAGTACTGTGTCAGAGATATTTTTCTTGAAGTCGAACTCTTCTCGTGACTGTGCAATCCATCAGCTTGCTTGTTCTAGTTCCTCCTCTGTTCACAATTTTGTCATTACCTTCTTATTCTGTTAGTAACAATAGTAATATATCCTTTGATCACTTCAAGATCAAGATTGTTAAGGTTTGAGTACTTACTCTGTTTTTCAGACATTTTGGGGAGAAAAAGTGGACTTCTTTGCAAAGAAAGAGATAAAATCAGTTATGTGGGTTTTGAGGTACAGCTACCATTTTATTCTGGTCTGTAATGCTTCATCTTAAGCACTGGAATAGGCTCCCCAGGGAGGTGGTTAAGTCACCATCCCTGGATGTGTTTAAAAACCGTTTGGATGTGGTGCTCAGGAACACAATTTAGTGGAGAGTTGTTAGAGTTCAGGTAGTATGGTTAGGTTGTGGTGGGACTCAATGATCTTTGAGGTGTTTTCCAACCTGAGTGATTCTATGATATAGGAGAGGAAATTATTTATGTAAAAAGGCTAGTACTGCATTAATAAAGTTCACACAAGTATGGTAAGAAATTGTGACATAGTATATTATACTGAAAATTGATATTGCTTAGTTTCTGGAGGATTAAATTGTTGCTGGGTGACACAGAAGTGGGACATACAAGATGAATAAAGGATCTACCACTTTACCTTGCTGTTTGTGAATCAATTCAATAAACTTCATGAAAGACATTCTTATGTATAGTGGTAATGCTCTCACTTCCAGGTTAGTATGGAAGGGTTATTATCTGGCAAATGGCACCTCTGAGGAAGAGGAGTATAAGGTTGGCAATGTTAGGTGCTATAGCAGGGGATCATACTCCATAAGCATTTTTCTGTTCGTATCATAACAAGAGAATAAAACCTGGAAGCCATACTTTTTTTTTTTGGTTAGTTTCTCCACCTGTTTCAGTATCTGAAGCTGAAACCTAGAAAGTTGTTTCATATTTGCTTTTCCAAACCTTGATTTTTGTGTGTTTTATTTCTATAATTTGAATATAAATGTGGATTTCCAATGTTATGTTCACATGGGAGCTTCAGGGAAAATACTTAGAACAATAAAGGTCTATAAAAAAACCACTTAACGGGATTGTTCTTGGACTTCTTAAATTTTATTTTCAAAGTTATAAATATTAGTTCAATATTTCAAATGGTGCTCATTAAGTCATAAGAACAATAGTTTTTCCTCTCTTAGTCATCTGTATCAAAAGTAGACTCTTCAGTTGTTTCATATTGTCTGGAGGGATGTGTTGGCAGAATCTGTTATCAATGTGGATGGGAACTTTCCCTTCTATTGTATCTGTCTGGTTTCATGCTATTGAGTTGTATGCCTAGGTCTTCTGGTCTTCTATCTATTACCAGTCAAAATTGCTCATCGCCTATGGACTGTGCTATATGTAGTGAATGTGACTTGGAACTTAAGATATGCTGTACATGCAGAACTGTGGAAGTCATTGGAGAGTTGCAATGACTGTTTTGAATGAGGGCAAACAGGAGCTAAGTTCTTTGTTAATCGCATTATATTAATTTACGTCTTTAGTACATTTTTGGCATCAGTAGCTGATGTATTTATATTATAAACTTTATTGTGACGTATTGTGAAACTGGTTAAGATTAAGGATGTTTGGGTTTTTTTATACTGAGATTTCAAAAAGTGGTTGGAATGATCAGGGCTAGTTATGCTGTTCTTCAATCTTTGTGTTTGGAGTCACAGCAAGTATTTTCAGATATGAATGCTATTTTATTCCTTTCTTTGTTCACTGGATTTTACTGATAGAAGCTGTCGTCAAAATAGAGCTTTGAAGCTGCAATGCATTTTGTTGCCAGTCTTCATTTAACTTTATAATTGGTCAGCCTTCCCAAGGAAAATAAAAGGTTATATGAAGGATTGAGACAAAGCTGCTCTGGCATTTCTTTGCATCTCAGATTTCCACCCAGAACTAAATCTGGCTCCTGTGCAGAAGCAACACTTGTCTCATTAGTCAGTTTTCTTCTTGTCAGGGGCCAGTAATACTGACTAATACAAATGGGCATGAACTATCAGGGAGGGGCAGACAGGAGCCTACATGCGTGACTCTATTCAAATTCGTTTAAAAATAAAATCCTGAGTTACTACTTAGCTGACACCTTATTGAGAAATATGAATATTTTGCAGTTCTGTTATTATTATGTGATGTTTATTTACATTGTCTAGAAACAGTTTCTTGTCAGGCCCAATTTATTCTTGGAGAGTACATTCTATATATTATATAAGGACTATTTTGGCATTTCAGTTGGGACCTTTCTGTTATTTGTGATGTATTTGAGAATGGTCTCACTATGCCAGTCAACCCCCGGGGAGAAAATGTGCTTTGTGACAAGATTGATATTAGTCTATCTTATTCCCTCTGATTTTGAAGGAGTTAAAAATTATAATAAAAATTAAAATTCCTGTACTTCTTCCTGAGGTAGTAATTTTCTTTTAAACAAAATATACCTACTTTTAATGATGACTTGAGATATCAGCTGAAGTGCTAATTTACCTGAGTGTCCTTCTTCAGTCTTTCTCTAGAGATCTCATTTTTTTTAAATAAGAAACCAAAGTCAGTTTTTTGTTAATGAATTTCTCTCTAATGGTGAATTTTTGGAAGAACCTTGTAGGTAAAGATGTTATTTTTATATACAGAGAGTGAAACTGAGAAGAGGAAGTCTTAGTGAGTTATCCCAAGGTCAGACATTTCGTCTTCCATTATGTCTGCTTAACTTTTGCATGCTGGTTAAATTTTTTTTTTTACCAGCAAAAGGTAAAGAAGATATGACATACTCAGCAGAGTAAAGATCAAGGGGGAAATGCTAGAACAGTAAATATTCTTCTTAAATAAGTGCATGTAGGTTGAGAGTGGGGGAGCTCCTTTCTCTTGCTGCCCTTCTCTTAAGTTCAGGCACTTAGACTTTAGTGCACCTTGTGCTGCTCGGTTAATCCATTCCCAGGAAAAGGACACTTGTGTATTGCAAGGAAAAGTGAAAATGAGATAAGAAGAATTGCAATCCACCGTTATTCATACCTCTGAAAAGAGGAAGTGTGAACTAGCCTTGCATGCTGCTCTGTGCAGCCCTATTTCTGAATGCTTGTCTCCCTTGCAGCACGGAACCACCTGGGTAGTGACCTGGACTTGCTGTAGAGCAGAGCTACAGAAAGTCACTGCATGAATCAGAAAGTTTGGGGAGAGGAAAAGCTTGTGAATTTTCAGGCCCTAATTAATATGCCGAAGCACTCTTAACACTCCTAACTTGTAGGGCAAATTTAATGGCAAATGAAAATAAGGTTTAAATGTTTCTCTGTCATGCTTATAGATAGCTGCTAGCTCCATCTTCTGCCCAATAAAGCATTGAACAGGTCAGTAGATTAGAAAAATATTAGTCAAACAGTTTCACTCTTCTGGTATTTGTATTTAGATAACAACAGTACTGAAATAACAGAACTGGAATGAGATTTAGAGAAAAAAAATATATGAATATGCATGTCTAGTATTAAAAAAACAAACAAACAAAAAAAACCCTGGTACTTATGCACTTTCCATATAATAATTAAAAGCTCAATTGTGTTTTTATTGGCATAAATCTGTCCTGTCATGCATTGCAGTATGTTGACTCTGTGCCAAAGAGGTGGCAGGCTGCAGTGCTAATCTGTTGAAGTACATACAAATTTCTATTAAGAAAATCAGTGAAAATATATGTCATTCTGATGGGGCAAACTCAGATGGCTAATTAAATTAGCTTGCTTTAAATTCATAACAGGTGTCTGGAATGACCTTACTGCTTTCAGTTCTTTAAGTGTCTCTGCAGAACTTGGATTAGCTGAGTGAATAGTTCGGGTAAAGGAAGAGGATCCTATGTGAACAGGTTGTCCCAAAGGTATAAAACTAGTATGTCTCTGACTTGCTGGTGGAAATATCATAGCTAAAAGATAGTAAAAGGTAGCTAAGATATCAATAAGAAGCTTAGGGGTTAATCTTGTGAGATTAGTGCTTTATCCAGACTGGAAAGAGTGGTTGTCATCTATATTCTGGGAATAACCTTCTAAGCAAAAAGCTTTCTGAACATGATGTGATTCAGAGATAGTATTTCAGAATGAAGTAATTGCTCTGAGATGTCCCTGTGATTTTGACCTGGTAGCCCCATACGTTACAGAAAAACCATGTAATGTTTTAGAATAGTTGGCTTTGAAGGCTACACGGAATGGTATTTTCCATCGAAAGTGTAGGGACAGAGGTCTGCCTTTGAGCCCAGGGTTGTGATGCTGTTCCTGGAGGTGGAAGGGAGGCAGGGTTTTCTCTGCTCCTATCCTAGAAATGCAGCCTGGAAATTTTCAGCCAACCTTCTGTACATACCACACTTGTTCATACACAGCTTTATGAGCATATGCTTGTATTTGTAGTATATATAAATAATTATGGAATCTTGCAAACTTTCAAAAAAACATGTGCATCTGTGAACATGCAAACCTTTGGGGATGGATTTTAACAGGTACAAATCTGCTTCTTGTTCCAGTGCATTGGTACAGATGCTACCTCTGCAAAACCTGTGCATAATTTGATGGAAAGAGAAGACTGACTGCCAAGAGAAATTAACCCTGTGTCTTGTTTCAGTTAAGCAACTTAATTGGCTTTCTCACCTAAAGCTGAAATAAAAAGGAGCTACTATTTGTCACCATGCTCAGGGAGAGACTGATCCACTTGTAGAGTAGCACACTGTCTGTTTCAGAGGGACAGACCCTGTCCTAACATCCAGACATTCAACTCCCTGCATGCAGAAAGCTTCCCCCCTACAGTGCAGAGCCCTGGATCTGCTTCTTAGACACATTCTCCCCTTCCAAAATACCCTGGTGTGGATTCTGGTGTCCTGATGACTCTGTTCCTTGCAGCTCTCTTCCATTCTATGATTTTCAAATTGGCTGTGCTGATGCAGCAGCGTGCATTCACTCCATCTAGCCCTGCAGTGAATGTCCTTGCTTTAGTAGTAGGGTAGTCTGCAGAAATACTTTGTAGGTCTAGTGTGAAACACAGTGCAAACCCGGAAAAAACCTTGAGAAAGAGGAGAGTTAATTGATGTGTAGGAAGACTGAACAAAGAGACCAATGATATACCTGCCCAGGGAGATTGATGAACGTCAAGACCAAGAGAAGGAAAACTGAGAAAGTGGCAGATAGAGAAGAAGGACTGAAGGGAAGGGGGCTTTGGGGAATGTGCCTTTCTAATTTGAAGAGGCTGTGTAGGGGAAGACTAGATCCAATACAGTCGCAGAACAGACGTTTCCCTTCACATTTCAAGAACAGAGGTGGAAATAGTGTTTCTTAGCTTGTGCCAATGAAGCGACTCAGCCGCTGGAAACAGGAGGTGTTTCTCAGCATCTGTTTTACAGCTAGAGCTTAACACGAATTCAGAGTGAGTTGCACTGTGTCATAGTTGAACCCTGCTGAAACGCCCAAATTATGATGAGACCGTACAGTCTTCTCACACTGTATTTTATCAGTTTCATCTGTTTTCATCTGTGGAAATTTCCTATTCTGGCTTGGCATTGAATGAGGATGTCCATTTGGAAGAAAAAAAGATAGAATTTGAGCAGAAGCAGACATAAATGTCTCATGTTTGCCAATAAGTACCCCTAATAAGTGAAACTGTGAATCAGATGTGGTAGTTCTTTGCACAGTTCCATTTCTTTTCTTATTCTTCTTGCATCAGGATGTTGTTATTTTCATATGTCAGCACTCAAATATCAGAAGTTAATGGTGGACCATGGCTAGGACAAATTTGAGAGAAGCTCTAATATCATTCACTCTGAGTATTATTAAAAAATAAAAAAGAAAAAAAGAAAAAGAGAAAAAAAACACAACAACAATAACAAAAACTTCCAGTCAAAAATATTAACTTAAAATGAATCAGTATGCCTGCCTTTATCTTTTTGAAAATTTAAATGAAACAAATCTGTATATCAGCTGTTTTTTGACTATGCTGTGCTGCTGCTTCTGGTTTAAAATTTTGTTTTGAAACATTCTAGAGGGACAAAAGGGACAGATGACTAATTGGTCTGAAACAGTCATTAAATTGGACTGATGGGATTTAAACTATCAGTCCTTACTGTAATGTAACACATCCTTACCAGATGTGTTGTTCATTCTTTTGGCTTCATTCTCTCACTAAAACTGCCTTTATACTTCCTGACTATATTAAATTTTTAGGCGTATTAATCCTTGCAAACAGTATGCATGTTTTTCTTTTTCTTTTTTTTTTAATTCAAAAGCCTCTTACAGTCATTCGCAGGATTTGAATGTATTTTCAAATTCAGTGCCCCCAAAAATTCTCTTAAACTTACTTTTTCATGTCAGTCCAAATATCTTTCAAATTTTTTATCATCATCTGACATTTTCTGTGACTGCAGCCATCTCTGCCTCCATTGATGATTGGTTTGTTGAGGTCTCTTGTCCCTTAATGATAGAGAGAAACATGCTGATTGATTCTCATTTATTTTATTTAGGTGTTTGTTTTCATCAGCATGCTCATCTCCCAGAATCCTTACAGTATTTTCAGTTTTCTGGTGTCAAAAAGTCAATGCTTCTCAAGGTACTTACAGTTCTTTTCAATGCATTCATGATAGTGGAGTCCAGTACCTCCACTATGCAAGATAATGGCTCTTACTGGTATCACCATATGCCACAGTGAACTTCTCTCTGCGGAGAGGTAGGAAGTTCTTTTAGTGGCTCAAATCCATTCCCATAGTTCTCTTTTCTTCTTTTCTTTTTCCCTGAATGCCTTCTTTTTATTTTTTTTTATTATTATTTTTTTCCCCATGCACAAAGTTTCTCATCCTGAATTGCACAACGATTTTGGAAGCAAGAGGGCACTTGTTCCTCTGTGGCAAAGTGCTTTGTAAATGGCATAGAACTATTACACCTCTTGTTTTATTTGTTGTTCTCCTTTTGATTTTGTCATTCTTTCTTCGGTGTTGTCATTACTTTCTGAAAGTACTGACTGTTTCAGGAGCAATATCACTGGTGTTTATCTGTTGTGATGGGATAACTGTTTTCCATCCCTAATAAAGATGTCTGAATAGGTCTTTTTATTATTATTTCTAAAGCACCGGGAAACAACATTCTTAGTAGAGATGATTCGCTGTTGTATAGCGGAGCATATCACAGGCATTTTTGGGGTAAGTCACAGATGTTTTAATTCAATACATAAACTAGATGTACTTGTCTGTATCCTTTCTGGTACTGCTTGCTTACATTGTAATCTCTTAGGTCAGAAATTCTTTCTTAGCTTGTGCATGCAGCATTCAGTACTGCAGAGCTTAATGTCACTCGGCACCTCTCAGCATTATTATAATACATAAAGTTAAAAGTCATCAAGGGATGTTTTATGGAACGTTTAAGGCTAGCTTGAAGCTAGTTAAGCTCTATGATTCTTCTTTATTCACATTATTTATGAACTCTTTTATTGTTAACATTAGCATAAGTGTGTATCTGAATTTTGAAAGTTTAAAGCTGGAGTAGGTAAATGCATGATTTAAAACTTCACTATTTTCAAATAAATTCTTATGCCTAAACTTTTCTATGGATTACATGGATATCTGATGCAAACAAACTTGTAGAACTAGAAGGTGATGTGTCTTTCAGAATTGGTGATCACTGCAAAAAAAAAAAAAAAAAAAAAAGGGTTAAGGATCTGATGTATTACATGTAAAAGTTTTTGTTGTACAGTGTTTGATAACAAAAGATCCAAAGCAGAAAATAAGTTTGTCATTTTTATTTTCTGACTGTAATTAAGTAATTACTTACTGGGGTGATCCCAAGACATTTTCTCTCTTCTGAACACTATAATGACAAACTCAAATCTTTGGTCAGATTCTCATCTGTGCTTGACAATGTCTTCTGACTGTTCCTGTGTATCTGTATGGTAGGGTCATGCCATTATACCGCTTTACTGACTTCTGTTTTGCACCTTCAAGCTAAAGTGACCACATAAAATGCATTGGATTAAAATGCCTCTCCATGGCAGCCAGCATGTGAGACAGGGCAGTAGTGTTGCCTATTGGAGCTACCTTGCCTTGGTTTAGAATACTGCCTTGAGGTTTCAAAAAGCGTGGATGATTTGGCACTTTTTATGCTTAGTAGAATTTGGATTATAGTTGTGAATCCTTTATTATAAGATACAGAACAGTTGTGGGTCATTGAAAAAGGGTCTTTTTTCATATAGTAGACACTAGTTTAAGTCAGTTTCTCTGGAGAGTGCTTGTAGTTCATCAGTGTGCATTGCAGTATCCATCTATCCGTTCATCATTATACATTCATTGAGATATTCATGGTATTCATTTTAGTTGAGGTCTTAACATTAACACTCTTCTGTACAACATGTAAAAATGTTTGCTAGATAGAGATGAGGATTAAGAATTGTGATGAGCACTACCATAGTAATGCAATCCAAACTGTACTGAATTTTTTCTGTAGTTCATACTACATTAAGTAGGTATAGACCATTTTTCTCTTTTGTGAAAGTCTACTGCAACACTTCTGTATGCAACAGCAGATGTTGTACTGAAGATACAACCTTGAGAACAAGTATAACAGGCATGAAGAGTTGTTCATGCACAAAAGGAAGGGACTAAGCCTAAAGGATCCAGACATGGTCATGCAGAGAAGTATCTTATGGGTTGGACAGCAGGATGCCATTTTTACAGTTTGACATTAATTTCTGTGGAAGTTGTAAGCACAAAATTTTGAAATTTTGGAAGGTTGAGTGGCTCAGTGCTCAAGCTGAAAAAAAAAACAGGTTTGCATATACTGTTCATTTTTTTTTTTCAGCAGAATCCTGACAGTACAATTCTTAGAGTCCCTAAGTGACAGTCAGAATATAAGCCCGTTATATTGTTGCCTGCTGGAGAGACTTGCCTGTATCAAAGCAATTTGAGAGTTGGGTGGTAAAAAGAATAGAAGTCTTAATGCCAGTTCTGTATAGGTATTGATGGGTTCTAAGTTATTTTTATTATTAAAACTTATTGGCAAGCTATAGTAGAGAAGCTATTATAAATGCTCAAGCTATCATTTCTTCAGTAGTGATGTGAGGTATCTGGAAAATTCAGGGTATGTGTGGAAATTTAAACATGGGTGAAAACATACTGCTGGAGCAGCTTATCATTAGAGCTGTTTGTCAGCTCCTCATTCATGGGCTGTGGGAGCTGCTTGTGAGCAAGGCCTGAGTGTGCTCACCTCCAGCTGCTCAACAGCTGCTTATCCACTTGTTACTATTCAGTCTCAGTGTGCGTGCTCTTGCACCCTCCCTTTACCTTCTCGAGGTTTGTGGTAGCATGTACCAGGCTGCAGTGAATGTTGTACCTCATTATATTCTGGAAGGTAATCTCCTGATAGCTAGATGGGGAAAAAAAAAATTGTGTTCATTTTTGTCATATTTCATTTACCTTTGTTCTCTGCCTTTTATATTTCATTTGTCCCTAATGGTTTTGCTTTACTTTCAGCTCTGCCCCTCTGCCTTTCACTATCTTATAATAACATTTTGCCCTGCCTTTCATTCCATTCTTCTCTCACGTAATATGCTGTGGTCTTTTACACTTTTTTTTTTCCCCCTAACCTTTCTCCTCTGCATTCCCCTCTTTCTCTCTTTCTCTTTCAGTACCTTTTCTAGCCTATGTTACTTCTTTAGCTCTTTAGTATCATCTATAATGCAGCTGCTGCGTGACCACTCCAAGCTACTGCTTGGAAGGATAGTGTTCTTATTTGGCCTTCCAAACCATCTACATGGACAAACCTGAGAGTACTAGTGGCTTATAAAGGTACTCAGATGAAACTATCAAGCATTGCTAAGAAGGAGTAGTAGTTGAATGAGTGGAGGAAGCATGATTGCTGGTTCAAGGCTGTGTAGCCCTTGCCATTTTGTCATACTGTAACACACAAATACACTGCATGCTTACAGAATGTATGAAACATTTCTGTGGTTGCAGTACAATTTTTTCTTTTTAAAGCCTCTAGACTTCACAGAAAATACAAGTAGTAGTATTACTGTCAGCATGAGAGAGTGTAGTATTTACTTGGGAATACTGGTCATCTTGCTAAGTCATCTGAGTCTATATAAAATACACAATTTCATAGAGGTTTGGTGCTGCCAATCCCAAGTGCGCAATGAGAGTGAGCCACATCTTCCAAGATCACAAGATTTACTTAAAACTCAGGATTTAATTGGGTTTCATTTTTATTTGTCTTATTTTGTCAGAACTGATTCATTTTTTCCACTGTTTTTCTGTGATCATTACTGCTAGCAATGCCCCTCCTCTTGTCTAAAATAAATAAATAAATAGGAAAGGACTCTTAACAAGAGTACCAAAATTTTCAGGATGTCAACAAAATCGAGCATTTGCTGCCAAGTCATGGTGGCAAGTTCTTATCAAAGTAATGTCCTTTTTATTAGAGAAGATAAGGAGTGGGAGAATGAAGAAAAACTAAGAAGGTTTGTCTAAAGTTTAGTGTGTGCTGTTTTCAGCAGCCAGTAGTTCCACCCTGGAGAAGGCTGTCGTCAATGGAACAACTTCTTGCAAAGGACTTCATACAAATTAATCTGTTTGGAAAGATTTTCTCTAGTATTTCTAAGTTTGAGGAAATTTGTTCCAAGTAGTGTGCTTTTAAAAATCCTATTCTTTCTCTCCTCACATCCTTCAACTTTTCTAAAACTGAATGAGGAAATCAAATAAATCTTATCTCTCTACATCTAAGGTAAAACACTAAGGTAGAAAAATGTATACAAATCTTGTTTCATAATTGTCCATTTCTCTATGAGGAATTGTCTGATATTATGTGATGAAAATTTGTGCAGTTGTAGTAAAGATCTTTTCCTAATGCTCTTGGGTTTCTTGGTGGTGTGTGTATTTGTTTTGATAAGATTCTTTCTATCAAGCATGTTTACTGGGATTGTCTTGGTAAAATTCTGAGGCGTCAGAAGTTCTACTTAAACCTCAGTTATATTGAGTGTACTGGCACATCCTGAGGTGAGGAGGTCCAGAACAGGGACACCTCTTCTTATTTGGAATTTATGATTCAAGTCTCAGCTTTCAGATGACTCAAAAGTCTTTGACTTTTGCAGTGAGAAGCTTCTTCACAGCAGAAGCTGATTGTGACTGTGCGGAACCGGTCTGTCATGGTTGTCAGTGAACACTTAAGTACTTACTGTGGTAGCAGTAGCCTTCTAAGAACTTATATTCCACATTCAAATTAGTGTTGGAGGTGATTTTTGAGGCGTTTCATTCCAGATTTTAAAAAAGTCCCAAACCTGCTCACTGCTGGTATTTCTTTAAAGGAAATATTTTTTCTATCTAATGAGACGAATTCAGGTAATGTAATCAGTGGGAAGAAATAACAGCCATTCACTTCTGCAGAACCTGAACTTAGCCTACCACTTATATACTTAGTTGTGTGTAACAAAACACCTTGTGTAATACAAGAGTTTTTGACTTGCTTAAATATAGGCAATGAGCTAAAACCCATTTCAGGACAGCTGTACTAAAATGCATCACTTTAAAACTTAACTGTAGAGACTACTTGTTTTGCTACCTCAGTTCGAGGTCGCACCAGCCCGTGATGTCTCTGCTTCACTTTGGTGTAGTCTGAAGAGCTGTCATTCACCAATGAGAGTGAAGTAAAATATTCCAGCGGCTTTATGGGGCAAGGCACATTTCGAGGCAACTCGAATTCAAGCCCTACTCAAAACTCAAGCAGACTCTAGAAGGAGTTTGTGGGAACATTCCCTTTGCTAGATCTATTGAACAGAGTTTTCTGTTCTGCAGAACTCACTGTGGATGAGAAACATGCTCCTGGGTAAGTAATTCCACGAGAAGGTTGAAATCTGTCTCTCACCTAGCTGCATAATAGAATGCTGTATGCTTACTCCAGCCATATGGAAGGAGAAACACATCGTGTTTTGCTGATTTATTTTTAATAGCAATGCATCAGTGAAAGCTGTAATTCTTTGCTATAGTTTAGGAGCTGAGCAGTTGAATTAGGAAATACTGGCTTGTGAGAACCTGTGATCTATTTTTCTAGATACTTTTTTTTATCTTTAGGTAAACTAAATAATAATAATAAAAAAAACTACAAATACCAAGACCAGCATTTACTTTCTCTCTTTTTTTCCCCCTGTTCAGATGGTAATCATGATATTTTCTGAAGGAAAGCTGTTAAGGAAAATTCTTGTTAGTAAACCCATTGAAAGAATGTATTCCTTAAGTATTGAAATTAATTTGTTTCTTCCTTATGAGCATGCTGATATCTGACTCTAAAAAATTTAATGCTTGATTTTTGAATGTCTTCAATTTCCTTTTAGCATTATGCTGCTAGTTGACTGATGCTGTGTTATTTATGGCTGTTGAAACTATTATATAGTAATGACATTTGAAATAGGAAATGTGTTCTTGTGTACTTGAAACAGCAATTGTTGTGCTAATGAAATGTTAATGCATCACAGGTTTCAGTGTACTGCTTAGCAGTGATGTTAAAAATGTTCACAGTGCTTTCAGTAAGTTTTTCTTCAGATGTCTTGTTAGGTCAAAAACAGGTAAGTGCTCTCCTTCTCAAAGTCCTGCTTGTAGTTAGGGGATTTTACCGTGTAGAAAACACTGAGCAAAACACTGTACAAGGAGCAAATTGTGGAGCAATGTGATTCATATTATTTTTTCAGATGTCAAAATAAGTACTGACATAATGTTTATATGCTGTGAATTGAATGTTATAAGACAGCTACTGCTCTGTGTAAGTATAACTGTCCTTTGGCTGTGACAAATCCAGTTTCACCAGCTTTCTTCGTTTTTAAAAAAACAAATTTTTTCTTTCTTTACCAAAAAATACATAATCAATTTACTGTCATGTTTGATTGCCACCTTGATTTAACATTCTGAAGACAAGCAAATGTCCTCTGGAAATATTTTTAAGGATTTATTACTGATATAGTATTTAGCTTAGTCCAATTAAATTGTATAGATTTCAGCAAGATTAGTTGCATATTTGCAAGTGCTTCAGGGCTGCGAATACAGCATGGAAAACTTCTGTTCTGTAAATAATGTGAATTTTAACAAGGGTTGAGGAAGATGAATGTTGCCAGATGAGGGAATAATTCTAACACTTGCTCGTGGCAGAGATGCCCTGACCCAGCTTTCTGGGAGGCAGGCACAGGGCTCAGAGTCATAGACACAAGAGCTGTAGTGGGCACGGAAAAGGGTGTCTGAACCAAGGCTCTGAGCTTCTGGTAGGTGTCTGGATAATGAATGCAATCCAGAAGTACATAGGTACTTCACTATTGCTTTCCTTTCTGCAAGTAACTTAAATAGATCTCTGCGTGATATAACCAGTGTTAATAGTAAGGAAGATGTTCAGAATGGGCATTGGTGGTGGGCAGAATGGACATACAATTTGCATCATAAGTTTGTATTTAGATATCCCAAGTGTGTGAACTGATTTCTTGATTTCTGCAAGCAGATATTTGGTTCTGTTCAGTACTTGAAATTTGGGGCTTTGGGAAGAAGGTTATTTTTGTGTGTTGTAATGCTAAAGTGCTTCCAGCAAACTTTAAAATCATTGCTTTCTGTAGTTTTAAAGAACATTGAGATCTTCTGGAGGGACTTATTCAAATATCCTTATAGCTGATGGTATGCTGCTGTCTTTTGAATAAATCCTGAATTCATCCTAAACTGTTCTATCCTGCACTGCTTTAAAGAAACAGGAGAATATAATAATTTCATCACTGAAAGCAGCTTAAAACTTCAGGGGGGAAAGGGTTACTACTTAAATTTCAGATGAAAGGAGTGTTTTGTGAATTCATCTGTGTCATGTATTCATACCTGAATTAAAATGAACCACGATGCACTGCAGTTTCTGTGGAACGTTACATAAACTTCCCTGTTCTGAATCAGGCATTGGTTTGAAATGTGCAAACAGAACTGAAAGAATCTTTGCAGTAGTTTCTCCACAAGCAGGAAGCCTGATATTTACACTACAATCAATAAGGTAGTGGACACAAAGACAAGCAGTGCTCTCTCCTACAAAACTTGGTTTGACTGGTAAAAAGGTAGGATCCATGAGAACAACAATTTTCTTTTTAGTTAAAGATGTTTACAGTTAGGGATGGGTTTGGATTGAATTCTGCAGAATCTTGTTCTCTGAGATTTGAAGTTGTGCAAGTAAAGCAAGGGATTGTTGGAAGTATATTTGAAACAGATTCCTCCTGTTTTAATTCCTGAGATTTTGATCAGCCCTTTCATTAGCATTTTTGCGAGACTCTGTAGATTAATAAAGGAAAAATCTGGTCCTTATATGGCTTTCCTTGATGTAGTTAATTTCTTTGTACGTGATGCAACTATAGCTCCCTGTAGTCCTTTGTTGTGGTATTTATTTCTGTTGGTGCTGGGTGCCTTTGGGGGCACATTCTGCCTTATTGCTGGCAAGTAAGCAAGAAGATGCAAGAATACAGCTTATCTCAGAGCAGGGATAAGAAAGGGGGCAGGAGTCAGTATATTATTTCTAGTTGTTGTATGAGTTGCAGAGCAAATATTATTAGCTGACAAAGTCAGCTGAAATTTTCCTCTTGAATTGGAAAGTTACTGAATCCAGGAACTTGTACGAGGAAGCCAAATCTGTCTCAGTTCCTCTTTTTTCCAATATCCTTATTGTGAAGACTGAAAAATGTTGTTCCCAAAACTCTGTAGGTATGAATGATTGCCAGTGGCATTGTGCGATGTGTGAAGAATGAGTGAGAGAGAGAAGTTATGTCAGTATATTAAAGATCAAGTGGATAGGCTTAGGAAATTCTTCTGAATCTTGATTGTCAACCGAAATGTGAAGAGTCCCCCCCAAAAAAGTTTTAAGAATTCTTCACAATGGACATTATCAGGCAACCTTAACTGGATGACGTCTACCAGTTTTTCTTCATATATACCCTCTGGTGTATTTATAATAGTTGTTCTCTGAAAAGAGTTAAAACTAATGGACTGACTATAGACTACTGGAAAATGTGATTTTTATGATAAAAATTACCCTCTGACCCCCCCTAGTTACTCTAAATGTGTTGCCTACTGTAATAATCAAAGCCAGAGAGTGAAGTTCGTCCTTATACTGTGAAACCCAATTTAATTTCCTAGTCTTTACAGTTGAAATCTGTTTTATTAAGTGGTTTTATTAATGGTTATTACAAATGAGAAATGAAGCTCAGGCTTGCCCTTTTCAAAGGGCAATGCTACTCAGAGAGCTCTCTGGGCACTGATCCAACCCAGTGTCTGATGTTCCCTGATAAAGCAGATTCCTTCACTTGAAGACACAGTAATTGATATAACAGTGATAAATGCAGTTATCTATAGGATATGAGGCATCTAAGCAGTATTTACAAGGTACTTTTGATTATTTTCAAAAACTACCAGTTGGGCAATTCAGATCTTCATATCTATGCAGAGCACTGCTTTGTATTGCTTTCTTGTTTAGCATCACATTTGTTTGGATGCTAAACAATACCACACATTTGCCTGTGTGGTACTAGATAAAAAAAAAAAAAAAAAGAATGTGTTAAAATAAGGCTGGAGAGAANATTGAAGTTTTCATGTTTACTTAAATTATAATTGAAGTGGTTTTTTTTTCCTCTGCTTACAGTGCCTTGTTCTAAACTGAAGGAGATGGCTAAAAAATCAGATTGTTCTTTCTGAATTTTATTGGAAACTTGAAGAAAGAGAGCTTTCAGAATGGAGAAATAAGATTTCTTTTTGAACTCTTCCTCTTTGTGATTTTACAACAATACATGTATTGTTAAATGTCAAGGCACTTGCTCTATGTAAAAGAATGTCTAAGTTCAACTCATTATATTTTGCTCCTCATTACCTCTATTATTTGTTCTTGCCCATGAATGCATACTGTCATACATTTTATGATATTACACAAAACCACCATGTTGCTTAACAACTTAGTATCTGTCTTAAGCTTATAGAATATTTTAATTGAGCAGTATTCCAAAATAATGTGCCCTGCTCCTCTCCCAACGAAAATGTCTCCAGCAACTTCTATATTAGCACACAGTTTGGAATGCTTTGGGTTCTATTCATTGTTGTAAATAATTAAAACAAACAAACAAACAAAAACCAACAATAAATCTCTGTATATAACATAATTACTAAAATACAATCATGAACATTTAAGTTGTTCTTGCTGACGTGTATCAGAAGACCTGTCTCTGTAAGTTCTGCAGAGTTGAACCACCTTGCTTCTTGCTGATCTAAGTCATGTTCTGTTTTATGAATATTGCACTTTAGCCTCTTTGCTTTGATGACATTGGAATAGATTGTAAGTAGCTGCTGTAGCTTATTGGAGGGACGGGCAGTCTGGAAAAGCTCAGTGAGAAGTAATTATATTTGCACTGAAACAATGTGTGTTTTTTTGTTTTTTGTTTTTTAGTTGGGCTGTGAAATGTAACCGAGGTGTAGAGGGAATCTTTCTCATTGCCAATATGTAGGAGATATCACTGCAAGCCTTTGCTACCAGATGTACTATCACGTGATTGTATACTCGAAGTAGACTACTTCTGATAAGTTCCTCATCAGTAATGCTTGAAGATCTGAATCTTACAAATCATAGAGTCTTAGGATCATAGAATGAGTTGGAAGGGATCTTAAAGATCAACTCGTTCCAAATCCCTGACATAGTCAGGGTTGCCAACTACCAGGGCCCATCCAACCTGGCCTTGAACGCCTCCAGGGATGGTACATCCAAAAATTCTCTGGGCAGACTGTGCCAGTGTCTCACCACACTCTGAGTGAAAAATTTCTTCCTAACATTTAATCTAAATGTCCCCTCTTTTAGTTTAAAACCATTACTCCTTGTTCTGTTACCATGCTCCCTGACAGAGTACCCCTCCAACTCTTTTGTAAGCTCTCTTTAAGTACTGGAAAGCCAGTATAAGACCTCCACAAAAACAGACCCAGATGGATAGTGACCTAAGCCTCTGTATCTTCATGTTGAAAATAATATAAATATATATATATATGTAAGGACTCTGTCAATACAGCAGCAGTATAAGATTACTTTTTAAGCTGTTTTTCTACTCTGCTTTTTTTTACTGACCAAGTTCCAGTTTATAATAATTGGATTGGTTGCTTACATGGAATTCTGTAGTAATATTTAACAGGTATTATAATTAAGTTGGTCTAAACTATACATGGTAAGGTTATCGCCATTTTCAAACATTTCATGAATACTGTATAGAAGACTATAAGTTTGTTGATATCGACAGCTGCTCCTTAGAGATTTGACTTATTGTATGTTAGTGTTTGTCATCATGTCATGGTGGCACAGCTGAAACTTACATAGAGATGACAGTAATTGGCCTAAAAATAGTTCTGAAAAGTTCTTTGAAAGGCTAGTATCAGCCTCCTGGCGTGGCAGTTAGTAGCAAAGGAGCCCTGTAATCTATTTGAGTTATGTCCTCATGCAGAGCCAGAGTACTGCACATATGAGTATATCATAGAAAAATTGCGGCTGACTGCAAAGATTACTTCGTCCCTTATGAGAGACAAATGTTAATTTAGTTATAAGACATTAGCATAGGAACTTTAAAGATTTAATCACTAGCAAAAAGAAGACTGAGTCCAAAAGAAATAAAACATAACAAAGACTCATTATAATTCATGAATGAAAATGTTCAGAGATAGTTTTTTATAAATTTATTGTTGTCTCCCGTCCCATCTTCTTGCAAAACAAAGAATCTTCATTTACTTTAATCCAAGAGCCAGACTATTTTCTCTCAGGCAGTCCCCAAATTCTAGAACTAAGGGAAAAAAGGTGTTCCTTTACAAATAGGAAATTTGTTAGGGTGTCTGGGATATGTATGTTACAACTTAGCTATCAGCCTGTGAGTTAATCAGTGGCTGAGGGAAGGCAAAGATGTCAAAACATGTAGGAGGAACATTGTGGAAACAGTGGGGCTGCTGGAAAAAAAAAAAAAAAAAAAAAAAAAAAAAAACCACCACAGGATACAGTCAAGAGTGGAGTAGGGATACCACTGAAGGTGCAAAGGGAGACTTGACTACAGGCATGCTTATAGCTATAGGAAACTAAGGACACTATATACATAAAAGGAGACTAATTCAAAGTGTTCAAAGCTTTTAAAAAGATTGCGGAATAAGGCTAGAGATTCAATCTTATGGTTTAACTGAAAAAGTAATTTCTGTGCCATGTGGAACTTTGATGTTACTGACAGAGTACCTGTTCTAATAGTAAAAGGTACAGGAAATATTTGGAGATGAAGAGCACGGTGTCCATCGCTTTTTACTGTTGTCTTTATAGTTTAAACTACGTGATAGGCTATGATGTTAGACCACTGACTTCTTCAGGATGTTTCTGCAATATTATTAACATATTAATTACCATTAAACTGTTAGCTTCTAATTCTGGTTTTGTTGGAAATTCTGCCACTCACTACAGTGGAGTGAAGAGCTGATCTCTGAAGTCACGTATTCCATTTGTGATGTGCATTATAAACAGAAGGCTGATCAACTTTGCTATGGTGTATCAGGTGCCTGTACTGCAGATCAGGCTGGGATGTGGGACACTGGCTTCACCTTGAACGGTGTTCTGACTGGTGCATTCAGTTTTTTACTGTTTTGTTTGTTTCAGGAAATTCTGTCAGCTAGTAAAAAAATCTCATGGACACTAGCATTTGTGAGAATAGAAGTTGGCTCAGAAATCCATAAGATATGATTTTTGTCTGAAAATGAAGGATTTAAAAAAAAAAAAGTGAAATTTAAAAGGGAGGTCACTTTCTATTTGTTTCTGTATATTGAGTGCAAAGAATGCCACTGGGAGAGATGAGTGGTTTCTGATTAAGTACAACTCTAATTGTAGAACAAAACTGGTCAGCTTTTTCACTGAATGCAATCTACAGTAAATGATGTAAATTCAGCAATTTTAAAGACTACGAGGTCACTTCATGGCTCTGTGCTCTTTAAATTTTAAAATCATGCTAACTATCACATTAAAAATACATTTGATAGCTTGTAGCGGAAATGCTAAGTCACAGCCTGAACTAGTGGTTAAGCACTTGTTGGGAAGGCAGCACAATCCAGGGGAGCTCAGGTGCATGTAGTGCTTTTGTGTGACCAGAAGGGATGCAGTTAGGAGCCACCCCTTCTCAGACCTCATTTAAGGGTTGGCAGTGGAGTTGAGAGTATCCTGCTGGATATATCTCTGTGTACCTGAGGCCTTCTAAAAGTAAGCAGCTCCTTTCCATCATTTCTGTGTCTGTAGCTGCTGCATTTGTGCTTGTTCTCATTTGCTGTAGGCAGAGACTTTGCCACCCTGCTATTAACTGTTACTTTCCATCACGTTATAGCATTACGCAGCTTAATACTAGACATAATACTGAAACACAAATGCAGCTAATTTCAAAATACCTGAAAACAGGCTACACTCACCATATTCATTATTTTCTGATCTTTTTGTGGAAGTACCAAGCCTGCTTTTTCCTATCTTTCTACTTTTGTTTTATTGGACTAGTTGTCCTGCTGGTTTTGCCACTATTCATCCTTAAGAATACCATTCAGTTCTTTCTTACATCTCATCACCCATGAGAGTAGCAAAATGTTCCTTATTTTTCGCTTATGGTATTTATTCCTCAAATACGCTATTCTATATATGCTAGTTTTCTTCTAAATTAATCCTAGAAATAGCAGTATAGCAGTAGGCATAGTGTTCTGTTGTTGTTTTTAAGAGTCATTCTAACATAATTAAAATTTAGCATTTCAAAATTGTTTGAGATTTTTAGACATTTTAGAATATTTAGGAACTCATAAGTACCTTTTGAATACTACTTTCCTTGCAGTCGAGTTAGCTGGTAGTTCCTGACGTTGCTGGGTTCATAAGCATAACACACACACAGTGTTCTACCTCTTGGTTATTCATGATTTTTTGGGTACAATAATCTTACAATTACTTTTAGTGGCATACTCTGTGCACACATGGTGCTTTGAATACTTCTTAGATTACATGAAAGTTCTTAAAGCCAAATGCTTGCTTTGAGCAGCTGTAAGGGGTGTCAGCTTCCTCTTTTAGCTGTCTGCTGGTGGGTCATTAATAACAGTATCATTTTCCTATTTGAATTCCTGTTCAAGTTTGAACACTGATACATGGTATGAGGTAATGAAAGAGCTAGGATCCTATTACAACTTGGTACTAGTGAAACAAACAAGCAAACAAAAATAGCAGACTATCATGTTTGGGTTTTCTCATATCCAGGAATCCAATTAAATTAAAAATGAAGACTTGCTTTTTCAAAATCACTGTGGCCCATGTTACAAGGTCTAAATAGTTCTTTGAGTTAAAAGGAACAATCAGGTTTTAGGGAATGGGAGAGTTTGCTTCTAATTACATAATAAAAAAATAACCACAGAGCAAAGAAAAAACTTTCTAATACTTGGTCTACATAGAAATTATTAATCCACTTTTAATATGCTGAGTCTGTAAGCACAGGGATTTATTTTGCCTCTTAGTTGGAGGGCTAGTTGTAAGATTTGGAAAATCCTTCTGTTACAGCTATTTGAGGAGTGCTCTGAGAGGTAGTTATGCAACTCTAACAAAAATGATCTTAGCACTGTCCTTGCTTTTTAAAATTAAACAAAGGAAAGAATTCTCATGAAAGAGAGGAATTCCTACTTTTAAATCTAAACATCGGGGATTGAAATCCTAAACCCTTAGAGCAATGAAAGTGTAAGAAATATTAAGAAACATAAAAAAGTTATTATAAAGTCAGTATTGTATATCCAATTGTGAGTCAGCCAGTACTTAAAAATTATATAATACTGCCAATTATGAATACAAATCCAGGGAGAATTTTAAGACCTTTCGTAAGAATTTTAAAAACCCTCTTGATACTGTCATACCCTAAGAAACCAGGAACATTAATCCATTGCTTGATGCTGACCTCTAAGAAAATGTACAAAATCCTAATAAATTGCATCTGGAATACTTGTCATCACCATGAGAAATGAAAAGATGAGAAATGAACTTACTGAAAGGGCAGCAGGGTTTCTTAATGTGAGCTATTGCAAGGCCATTGTATGGATGCTCTAACAGCTGTACCAAGCTCTGCCCAAACCCATGGCTCCCAGCAATGTGGCTCCTTGCTAACTGCCCCCCTCAAGGGAA
>VXAB01005246.1:343101-481957 GCA_013399175.1 Odontophorus gujanensis
GGGTGGGTAAGAAGAATCACCGCTCTTTTTTTTTTTTTTTTTTTTTTTTTTTTTTATGAGCAAGGCTTTGATTCAGGAGTTACTGTTATAGCTTCCATCAAACCTTGAGACTTCAAGTAGCATCTTTTTCCTAAAGAGTAAGCGTTTTTTAAGTGTTAAGGTTGCTCTTCAGTTGTTCTTTTGTCTCCATGGCAACTTTAAATGTAACAACAAAGCAGTAGGTGATGTTGTCAGCCAAAAAAAAATCAGTAATGCTCAAGTGATTGTGGATAGCAACAAAATGGATGCCAGTGTGTGGTAACATGTAGCTGGTAATAGATGTGCTACCTATGGCAGAAGTATTGCATGTGACATTTTAAAGCATTTTAAAGTGTACCAGAAAGTAAGGTTGATGCAACTGGCAGATTTTATACATTATGCATAAGATACTGTTTCAAAGTTCAACAGGAAACTGCGCTTTACCTTCTGTAATGGCATGAGTTGAGCACTCATTGTATATACAGTGTGTGCCACCGCGAGATGAGAGCTCAAGGTTTCTGCTCAATTTGCTTCTAGAATAGAGAACAAGGCTCCTGAAGAAGGTAGAAGTTAAAGGTTATTGTTCTTATCTAGCTTCAGTGCTGATCTGAAAAAAGAAGCATATAAAGAAAGGCAATGCTTTTCTTACAAATAAAATAAAATGATAATCATTTCTCCTAGTCTCAGTTTTTGATCTTAACCCCATGATCCCAGAAGCTTGGATATTTTACTGATACATAAAATTCAGAATCATTCTTGGGGAAAAAGCTGTGACAAAATCGAACTGAGACCAGTGCTGGAAACCAGCTGAGAGGGGAATGATTGTAAGAAAGGTGCTTGATGTTAGAGCTGGGAGAACTGAAATTAATTTCTGTGTAGCTGAGAGATACTGAATAAGCAAATCTGTTCTTAAACAAAAGTAGTGGTGGATGAATTATAGAAAATGAAACTATATCCTTGTAAGTAGTTTGTGTCCAGTACTTGACAAGTCTCTTTGAAGTATCGGTTGATGGGTTATACTGTGGAAATTCTGCCCTTTAATATATATGTATGCTGTCAATATAGCATGTACCAAAATATCTTCTGTAGACTTAAATTAGCTGGATTTGAATGCTGCTTTCTTGAGGTTAGCTTAGCATGTTAGCACTCTACATTTTGTAAAGGTGTCACCTCAGTTCTCAAATGTAGGGTTCCTGATAGTTTGAGCTGTCTGTTATCAAAGCAGGCTTTTTTGCTCTGTGGGAAAGGTGGAAGGTGGAGACTGCACCGGGATGTTACTTGAACTTGATGGCATCAACAAGCCCTCTTTGCACACAGATAAACAGAACAGCTTTAGTCAGTGACACTGTGAAATACCATTTGTTTTAGACTGAAGAGAACAGGGCAGGTACCGATGTGGTCCTCAGTTGCTCAGATCTCCAGTTACATTTTTCTTTCCCTTCTTAGTGTAGATAACATTTAAATATTTTGAAATTTGTTTTATTCAAATAATCCTGCTTGTTTGCAGTATGAAGCACATTAAGCTTCCACCCTCTCCTTGCCTTATGAGGGAAGTATGTTTCTTGCTTGTTTTCTTTCTGCTTGATGTGGGGGTTTTTGTTGTTGTTATTGCTGTTTTGTAGCATGTTGAGATGGAATATTCAAAAAAGAAAAAATTCAGGGCTGTTAGTGTCTCATATTCTACTCAACAATCTCATTTTCCTTATTTGTTTTCAATTGTCTAAGCTGAAAAAACTTTCTAAGCAGCTTTTGATTTTGAAAGTCTGTGGGTAAACCTGAAGCATGTATATAACTCAAATTAACTAACAGGTATTTAAGAGTTTCTAATCATGTTAGATGTACTTAAAACTAATTAAAGTGTATCTCTAAGCCACATATTCTGTGTCTGGCAGCTGAAGGGCATTGCAAGGAAATTCAGAAGTGGCAAGATTGCTGTCATTTTTACTTTCATCCTTTTGGGGGTTGGACATCAGGGTAAAGAGCTGCCACCCACTTATCCCTCTGGCAGGTGTGTTCAGCTGTCTGAGAGCAGTAAGAGAGAGGAGACAGAATGGGGGGAATCTAAATGAGACTGAAATGAACATAGGCAAACCTGTTCCCCTTCTTTTGATGAGACTGAGATGAGCTGATGGAAGTATGAGATTGTTTTTGCCATGACGCTTAATAAAATTAATTTTATTTTCATGAGAGATGGGATAACAGCTGCATCTAAGATTGACAGGCTCCATTTGCAGAGAGATAATAACCAAAGTAGTAATGACTTTTCTGTACCTGTTTCATTTTCTGAACAAGACAACTAGATACACAACAGTGCCAAGAATGCCT
Source organism: Odontophorus gujanensis (assembly GCA_013399175.1). Taxonomy (NCBI): domain Eukaryota; kingdom Metazoa; phylum Chordata; class Aves; order Galliformes; family Odontophoridae; genus Odontophorus; species Odontophorus gujanensis. Next base: position 345,445 of record VXAB01005246.1, read on the forward strand.
GCACATTTTTCCAGTGTGTGCCTCTAGCAACTGAGGGCCACTGGCTGGCTGCAGGCGGGCCCCAAGCTGAGCAGCAGCTGCTTTAAATGACTATCACTTCATGGTCAGTGCTATGCCTGGTCTCACAGTGACATTTTACATGCCATTGCAGCCCTATCCTCTTTGAATCTTCCAGGGAGCATTTCCCATCAGAGACGATCTGTGTTAAATCTGATTCCCTAACAAATTTGCTAACCCTATAAGCAAAGCTGTTCTTTTTCTTAAATCTAGTATTCTTCTGAAACTGAAAGTAGCAAGTGATTAATTTTGCTGTGATGTGTCACCAGTGGATCTTATTTTTTGTTTGCAAGTCAAATATGTTTATACCTTTGTAACTAACTTTTTCAGTGTGAGCAAAACTTTAAGAAGTTCTCAGGCTTTGAACGAAAGATAGATCACGTCTGTATTGCTTTTTACCAGTGTTAGTGCCGATCTCTCAATATCTAATGGCTATTAAGGATGAACTTTGAAATGCCAAAACAGTATTTGTAACTCCATTGATTAATCTTTATAGTCAATAAATATAATTAGTCTTACTATTTTCCTCTGTTTTCTGTCATGAAATTGAAGTTCCAAGCTGTAAGCAAGATCTTGATACTTGTTCCTGTGTGACATTTGCAAAGTAAATCGCAAGCTTATGTAGTCTTGCTGTCCCTTCTTTTAAAGGTGAGACATATTATGGAATTCTGTTGTTTATAATGGATGCCTCTTTACATTTCATAATATGTTTCAAATATCTGATTTTTTTTATTGTTATTTATTTTTAGCTATCCATGTGCACCAAATTCTATGGAACCACTAGCAGACTTTTCTGCAGCCAGCTTTTGGCTAGACTTATTTTCCCTGTGTTACGAATGTTTTTTATAGCAGTGTACAGCTTGACTGATGCTATAGATTTAAGGTAGAATTCTTTCAGATTATCAGGATGTTCCCTTATATGTATATAGATTGAATGAACTCTTGAGATTCTGTCTAGTCCTCTTTTGTAATGATTGGGTTTTAAACAAAATGCTTTGACATATCTGGAGGTAATGGCTGAAAGTTGTTAATCACCCTGAAAAAAAAAAAAAATTATAAATTCTTTGACAGGTATCACCTTTTGTTGCAATTAGCACAAATCTTAATGTTCCTAAATGAAAGCTCTCTCTGCTTTCACTGATGTAGCTTTCATCATTTTGCATGGAAGCAGATCATTACAATAGATGTCAGGGACATGACAACTAGCACCTGTGCTCATGGTGTGTTATCATGAACTTTGATAGAATGCTTTGTGGAAAATTGAAATTTGAAATGAGACAGAACTTACATTTGGGAATAAAGTTGTGGTTTTTTTAATTTACTGTATAGATAAGAAGTCCTGCTCTTGACTATGGTGCTTGTTTGTTCTTGATATGAAAATGAATGTTCTGTGAACAAAAGTTCCCAGTTCCATTATTTTGCAGAACTTTCCATTTCATGTACATTGGTAGCAGGACTCTATTCAAATTGCTTTGACATAAATAGTATTTATACAAAGTGGAAAATTCCACCTTCAGTGTGAGAGGGAATGTTAGCAACCTTTTTTTCCCAGGGTTTGCAACAACTCTGTTGAGCACTATTAAAACGTTCAATTGTCAACAACAAGATCGGGCAAAAGAGTAAACATAGAAAGCTTTTCTGCTTTAATTGTCTGCAGAAGTTGGTACATAATCATCTCAGAGTGATTCTTGTGCATTGTTTATATTGTTCTCTGCAGAAAAATGCAAATACCACTGAAAAACAAACAAAAATTTCAAGCAAAATAAGTGCTAGTATTTCCCATTAAACTGAAAACTCCATGAAAAAAGAAATATTTCTGTATGCTTTCATATATTGCCAAGATTTTGGCAGTTTGTTTCAGCAGAAAGGACCCACTTTTTTGCTGTGGTCTGAACAGGATAAAATCCACTGCACCTGGGATATCTTTCATGCTTCTGGCATACATTTGTACTTTTGTTTGCTTCTGTTAAATTTCTTTGTATTGATCTCTCTTCAAGAGGTTGTGATGAACCTCTCTGAAAGAACAACCCCCGTAAAATCAAGCAAGGCCTTGTATATACTTCATTAGAAGTAAAATAAAATAAAATAAAAAATAAAAAAATAAAAAATAAAAAAAAAAGAGAAGTATGTTACTAGCTGTAAGTATCTTTGTTACAATTTAACTTTAGTGGCTGCAATCACAGTGTATATTGCTGATCAGCTAAGCCTCTACTTATCCATAAGCCATTGCTTCTGCTGTACATACAGCACTGTTTTATTCTGTCTTGATACTGTCTGGTGTGCTGTTGAGACTCTCAGGTTCTCTGGGGAGGTTATTTACACTGCTTCAGCTCAAAAAAAAAAAAAAGGGGGAGCCCTAAGGGGGACTTAGAATAATGTTAGTGTTAAAAAACTTCCCCTGATGTTAAAACCTGTTAAAACCTGGTGGGTTTGAATTTTTTTATTATTATTATTTTTTCTTCCAGTTATATCCTTTTCTCTCAATTCTTTCTAATCTCCAAACTCTTCACCAGTCTTTCAAATAGCTCTCATCGTCCCTTCCCTCTCTTGGGTGTTCATTGTTACTAGCATGTACATATTTTACTGCTTATATTTGCTAGACTTTCTGGAGCTTGCTTCTTATATCACTCACTTCAGTTTGTAAGTCCTCATTAAGTGAAGAGGTGCCTGTTGCTTAACATAATAAGTATTGTCAGCAAGTGACTGCTAATTCTTTCCTTCATGGAAGGTATATTTTAATACATAGAGCTTTGTCCCTTAACCTGTTGCCACCTAATGAGGCTTCATGCGTAATGGTTTTGTGCAGACAAGGAAAATGGGCTTTTTCCTCCTTATCTTTCATTGCCACTCTAACAGAGCAGTCCTTCACTCTTGCAACTCAAGTATTATTTGGAAACATACACAGCTGTTTCTGCTGTGTGAACATTTTTCATAGATCTGACTATGTGCCCAAATTTATCTTTATATAAAAAACTTTTCGATGTCTAGGATATTTTTATTTTCTGAAGTTTTTCTTTATCTTATTTGTGCTCTGCAATGTTGGATTGATTCATTGATCTATAATCTATCCCAGATCACAAAGAACAGTTGGTTTTAAATTGATTTACAGATTTCCTCTATTGTTTTGTTTGAATACGCACATACAGGAATAGAAATATTGGACAAATCTCATCTTGTCCCAACCCCTGTTGTTTTAGTTCTGGAGGTTTACAGTCACAAAACTAATAACGTTTTTCCTCTTCTGATCACACTGGAATCCAGCTGCTCTTAGATTTCTTCTTATTCCCAGATTAAGTTCATCCTTTCTTCCTTTGTAATGGATGCCAAGATTTAAACACAGTGCTGCATATGGGATCCCACCCCGTAAGATGAGGACTTCTCTGTTAGTACTGGAAATGAATTTAGAATGGATCACAAGACAAATTTCCTAATTCTTATTGTAGAATGTCGATCTTTCTTCATTATTTCAATCAATGCTATTAAATCTGGGGAAAACAAAATGTGGTTTTTTTTCTTCTTTCTATTCTGTCAAAGGTGCTGTTTAAAGACAAAAGTTTTTATTTGTTTTTGATTCAGTTGTTGGTCACTCGCTTCTATTCAAATATACACTCCATAAGGGTTTTAAAATATGCCACATACATTTCTATTGTCAGTAATAGAAAAGACATCCGAGGATTAAATTTCACCTTGCATGACTCATTTTTGTCTTGTGCAACTTTCAGAAGTCTTTAATAGAAGATGTTTGAAATTCATGTCCTGGGAGAGAGTGCTATAGAAGTAGGCATTTCTGTGTAAGATATAAACTGTCTTTGCGAAACCTGTAGTTAAGTAGTTTCTCAGCTGAAACAAAGCAAAGTGAAACAACAGCAAAAATCAATACATGTTACTTCTCTAAGGGTTAGATGTAGAATACTTCTCTGTATTATAAACATTCTGTTACGGAAACATAGATTTATTCTTTCCTGTTCTCTTCCCAACTCTGTCTACGCTTTCTTAAGTACCTAAGAATTTTGTTTCTTATTTTTGTTTTTGAAGCTTGTAGTGGAAATGCTAAGTCAGGGCTTGAACCAGTGATTGAGCACCTGGTGGGAAGGCAGGGCCAACCCAGAGTTGCTCAGGTGCATGTAGTGCTTTTGCGTGACAGGAAGGGATGCAGTTAGGATCCACCCCTTCTCAGACCTCATTAAAGGGTTGGTAGTGGAGTTGAGGGTATCTTGCTGGATATCTCTGTGTACCTGAGGCTTTCTGAAGGTAAGCAGCTTCTTTCCTTTATTTCTGTGCCCACAGCTGTTGCATTTGAGCAAATTCTCGCTTGCTGCAGCCTAGGACCTTGCTGCTCTACTGTCATTGCTGCACTTTCCATCGTGTTAGAAAGCTACTTAAGCTATCGTGATCTTTCTAATCAGAGTGCATAAAAGCAGATTAATCATTGTCCCAATTTTCTCTTGTGCTGGAAGGTATGTACTATAGTTAAAGATAATTTTCACTCAAACTTTAACATCAAATCCTTCCAGAGAATGGCTTTGAAAATTTTGGAAATCAACACCAATTCCAAGGGTATGCATACCACCAATGGAGGTGGAATAAGGTTGCTTATGCCAACTGTTGAGAGTGTCTCCTGGATTAGCCTCTTGGATTGGATTCTGCTGAGGTAGCGTATTCTGCAGTGTGGCTTTACTGTGAAAGGTGTTTCTTCTGCAGAAATGTATGGCATATTTAAAATCCATTCTAGAATGCAGACTACTTTGAAGCCATTACTGGTTTGTTAACAGGAATGTTTAAACCTGGACTTTAGCTAAGGAACCAGTCTTTCATCCCTATATTTGCAAAATTCTCTTGCCCAACTCATCATGCTGCTATGACAACTATGTCCAAGATGATGTGATTTAGAACATTTGCATGTGGTGAAGGGTGCAGCGTGTTGGGCAGAATGTGTGGTGGATAGAAGGGGTAGGCTGTGATACTCTTCCCATACTGTTGGCTATTCTAGTCCCCCTGCTGCAGATGATGCGGTCTTTGTGGCGACATAATCATTTGCCTCTTTCCATTTGCTGTTCCACATATTTACTATGTGTCTTTCTGTAGCAACTTAGGAAGAATATTAGTCAATGAAGAGCATGTAGAAGTTTTTGTTGATGTAGTATCAGTCTAACAGGTATTTTGGTTACTCCTTTTATTATTCCCTTGCTCTGTGAAACACTGTAGCATCTGACCTGGCAGCTGTTCTCTCTGCACAGAGCTCCTCCTGGCTAAATTAATCAGCCAGATCTCACGCTTGTACTGCTGCTAATCCCACTGAGACTGTGCACTTAAAAGGAACGATAATGGATCCACACAGTGCAACAGGTACAAGCTTGGACCATTTGCTAGAGTTTTGTGCATTGCTCATTGTACCTTCAGACTTGCAGGTTTTTATAGCAATTTTGTTTCTTTTTCCCAACCACCCCTCCTCCCACAGTAGCAAATACATGCGATTAAAAGGGAAAATCAGAGCTTTGATTTTTAGTGTTTCTCAATATCTACTGTGTATTGCCTTCAGTACACAAGTCCTCTGTTATTTCTGTCTAACCAACAGGTTAGTACAAAGCAAAGGTAAATCTGCATGGCAGTCAAGAGAGTTGAGAAAAAGTTTTACACGTGAATTTAAAGCTCAGTGTTTGGAAACAAAGTCACTTTCTTAAAACAGAAGTAAAGTTCAGGACAGAAGAAAAAGAATGTAAAGATGTGCACTTCTCCAGTCTTCTCAGAATTATAGGCTTGATATTTATCTGACTATATAGCCAGGTATTCAGAAGGAAATTTACAGGGGAAATATTTTTACCTTTTCCTGGAGAGCAGGCTGTAGACTGAAGCCTCTATGCTGCTACATCTGCCTAGTTCATTAGAATTGAGAACACAAATTATTAATTAAAGATAATTGCTTTTAAAATCAGAGTGAAATGTTACTTGTTAAGTTAGTGAAAAGCTGTTTTAGAAATGAGAGGGCATTATATTCTTTATAGGCATAAGAACAGTACAGTAATCTTACCTGATTTTTCTTCATGCTAAATTACACAGCTTTTATCACACTTACTGAAAGAGTTTGGGATTTCTTCTAATGACTCCTTAATATGTGCACAGTGCAAACTATCAGGAAGCATAGCAGGGAAAGTTGGACTAAATGTGTGCTCTATCTGCTGCGAAGCACAAGAACTGTATGTGGAAGTAGAAAAGGGGAAGGAAGTAGTTCAAATTGTAGAGGATGAAAGAAAAAAAGTAACATGAATGTGAAGGACAAAGTTTAAAGAAAGAGAGAAAGAAGAAATGAGACAGAAGCATCAAACTTTAAGAAATCTTTCTGTAAATGCACTTACAGTACTTACAGAATTGTGAGGAGAAAGGTGAATTGTTATTCTATGAATGCAAGAGGAAGCAAAGAGGATGGGATTGTGTGGTATTTTTCACATTATTGGTGTTAAAAAGAGTGATTCTGTTAATGTGGCCATCATCTTACTATAAGTGTTGAATGGGTGAGATTGCAATTTAAAAACAAGTTATTGTTTTGATGAACTGGGATCTTAAAAGCTCTGACAAATACTGCATAAGGATACTTGCATTGATGGAAATCTCAGAGCTGTTACTGTTGTGAAGACAGTGGGAAGTCCCAGAGCACTAAAAATACACGATGGTTTCATGGTGTTTTTGAAAGAGGAGAATGGGCCAGTATGAGTTTCAGAACCGATTTATTAGCTACCCTTCAAAGAAACAGAAAGAAAAAATTATGCCAAAGCATACAAAGGGAAGCAGCAGCTGAGTAATAAGCAGCAGAGCAGATGAGCAGGGCTCGCCACTCTGTGAATGAAGGAAAAGGATTGCTGTGTAGCAAAAGCTGAAAGTGAGATAACACTGCCTGTTAGGTGGACGCTATCCTGAGAGAGAGAACCAGAAACACAGTGTGGCAGGCATGAAATTTGTCTGCTACGCTGCCAGGAAGCTGAGGCCCAGTTCAGTCAAGTCTGGGCATGGGTGAGAGGCATCAGTGCTCTCAACATTTTTCTTTTTTTTTTTTGTTCACTACCGTCTCACTGCTTTCTATTGGATGGCCATGGGTTCTGTTTGACCAGTTGACAGGTCCAGCTGAAAGCATATTTCTCTTTTCTTGGTTTGTTGCTAGTTTGTTTATAAATGCTGGGACTCCCTGTGCCAGCTCAAGGGAGGAGCTGGGAGTGGAGGGGGGGGGAGGGGGGCTACCCAACCTGCTCAAGTTTGGTCACAGATAGAGATGTGAGCTGCACGGCCATCCTCATAAATCTACTTTCACGCCTTTTTTAATTTTGCATTGGCTTCCACTTTCTACTTTTCTGTTTCTTTTCAGTGTATTTGATTAATTAGACGTAATAAACAAAATGTAAATAACCAGTAGTATTAATTATTCTTCAGAATATTAGAATTGTTTTTTAAATTTTTTCTTTACAATAGTAATACTGTATCTGTAGTATTGTTACAGTTTTCTTCTTTGGTCCAATCTGATTAATTTTACAGAAATGTTTCCTTAAATACTTCGTATTAAATACTGTTTTATGTCTTGGGTCTCTGAATGTAACTGAGGTGAGAGTTTCCTTAGTTCATGTTGTACAAAACATGACAAACATAACAGCATTGAAACTCTTTATGGCCCAGACCAGGCAGGCCTAGTGCACTGCTGCTTTCAAAGCAAAATAATGTTCCTACTCAAATGCCAGTCTCTAATTACACTAATTAATGTTCCATAAGGCCGCTGATGTGGTGATTTGTGCTACCAAATCTGTTAGTTTTGTATTTGTTGCCTTTACTTCTCCTCAAGCTAGACATTATAGTTTTACAAATTTTCAGAGTTTTTACTTATTCATCAGACATGACTTTGAGAATAAATAAAGTAGTGCACCTTAATACAGCAGTCAGGATTTGAGGACTCTGATCTTCTGAATGTCACGACCTTCCAGTGCCTCTGTAACCCTGCTCTCCAAGGTCCCCTTTTATGAACTTTTTCAAACGTTTGAGCAGACACCATCTGTTTTAAAAATAATAAAGTAGCATAAAAAAGGAATTTATTTAAAAAATACAGTTCTGTAGCAGTCAGCTAGCCTTTTAAAACTGTAACCCCCAAGTTTAGTTTTAAGAACAATAATAGGAAATGAGCTGCTGAAATACTGCTTGTCGGTCTTTTAGGTTATATTTGATCTGGTGATGTCAATAGTAGGCTTCATTCCCCCTGGAGTCTAGTTGCCAATAGTGTCCTCCAGGGTAATTAAAGCTAAGCACGGAATTACGGCAGCCCTGATTTGTTTGGACTTGTTGGTTGCCCACTGTCTCGCAGCACCTAGCGTTACAAATGCACCATGCTGAACTGCAAGGATTATCTCTGTGTCTCATGCTATGTATGTTGAAATGCTGCGGTGGAGGTGAGCTGTAACCCTAGGCACTAAGGTAAGCGTTGTGACACCAATTAGCAGTGGGAAGCCTTTATGGGATGATGAGGTCTGTTTTATGCTTTTGTTTTGCTGAGATGATTAATGGTTGAGTGGTCTCAGTGAAAGCTCTGCAGCTTCTGAATGCTCTAAGGCTCTGGTGATCTGTAGCATTTTTCTTTCACTTATATATGACCTAAACTTTGATCAGCAGTGCAACTCTTGTCCTCTTTTCACATTCTGAAGCGCCTTTGTTGTGTTTTTAGGTGTGAGAAAGTACTACAGTATCTGTCTCCTGGATTCTTGAGTACAGTGCACCTATGCACCCTTTGTTTCCATTTACAGTTTAACAAGACACTGATAACTCCTACAGCTCAAGAAGCAGAGTTTTGACATGTCCCTAGCTTTTGCTTCTAGGAGCCTGGGCTCTGAGCAGAGGGGTGTGCAGCAGGGTTGGGAAATCCTCCAAGACTTTCATGTTGATTTAGTTAGAGCACCAAGGAGAGCTGGACAAGTTAAGAAAAGAAAAGCATTCTCCCTTCTTTAGTTTTAACTAGGAAATTATGAAATTGTTGTGGTCTTTTTTTCTTTGAACTATTCCTAAGTCAGATGGGATTTTCTTCAGCTAAGGCAGTATTGGAAAGAGGATTATATCACATAGACTTAAACTGCATGTGTAGCGTAGTAAACCTGCGTAGTAGTGTTACCAGTTTGACCTTCTTTGGACAGATGCTTTTATGCTGCATGCCCTGTGCTTTAGCAGTGTGATTAAAATTCAGTGTTTATTGTAGGCTAAATGGACAAAGCTTTAAATTCCATCTTTCTACCCTGTCTTATTGCCTCATATTCCAAAACAGAAAGATTGTGGTTCTTCTAAAAGTATCTACCCATAGTATGATATAATGTAATGATAGCAATGTAATAGTAATGATAGCAAATAGAAGGGAGAATGTGACTGAAATTGTAACTCTTCGGGTAGAAGGAAGATGCTTTGAATGTTCAAATTTCTTTGGAATTTTCTGAAACTTTTTTTTTTTTTAAATAAAAATACACCTTAATTTTATTCAGTAGTGAACCTGGTTTCCACAGCAGGGAGTTTAAAGAACCCAAATTACCTGTTTGTAGTCTTGTATCTGAAGGACTTTTAGGGAGCAGTGTCAATAGAAGTGCTTAGAGAAGCAAAACAAGGAACAACTTAGGTAACTGAATGTTCTAGTGGTGATTGTGTAATAGGTGGGAAATGCAAATGAAGCATTAAATTCTCAGAGCTAAGAACTCTTTTAAGAGTTAGAAATTGTCTAATGGAGTTAGATGATTAGACACAGCTGTGACAATGGGTGGGGGTCTGGATCCCCTTTACGTTTGTTGCTGAGCTACTTTGTTGGAATATTTACGTGGAATAAGGAGAAAGAAGCCAACTGCATGCATAAAACTCTAACTCTGAAAGGTAAGTGTAATGGCTTTGGCTGAGCAATAACAGAAGGGTTACCCAGCAGCGCTCCCTTTGATAGCCATGTTTGTTATCCAGTGGATAGCAACTCATGGCCTCCAGAAGGAAAGGGTGTTCTGAGGCTGAGTATGGATTAGTGTCAGAATTCAGGATAAAGAAGTTAGATTTTAAGAAGCATCAGATTTTATGAGAAATGCAGAGGGAACTTGCTCTCTAGAAAGCTAACTGAGACTAGTTTCAAACCTAGTGTAATGAAACTTAAGATAATGTAAACAGGGACTTTTTTTGTAGCTTTTCTTAATAGGGGCATTTCAGTTTGTAAAGAAAGATTTCTTTCTTTACAAGTCAAAAAACAGTTTTATACTCTTTCCTGATACTTTTTTCGTATTCTAGATAAAGGTACTTGTCTCTAAGGGATTTCTTGTCATCATATCTCAGTCCCTACAGATTCCTGAAGAGAAAAAAGCAGTTGCATTTGGACCGGTATGGCATTAGGCTACTGGCACAGGTTAGTTGCCATGCCTGTATGTTAAGCAGAAAGGGGATGGAGTGGTGTGCTTCACCCTGGGGCACACAGAAGCCTGATGTATCAAGAATATACATTTAAAAAAACAAGCAAACATGGAAGCTAGTATGGAATTTGTCTCATGTTCCGGACAAGACTGTGGCTTTGGTAGGCTTGTGGTGATGTTATGTTTTTTTTACTGAGGATGACAACAGAAAAACAAACAAATTCTCTCTCATTGCTTATTGTGTTGGGAGAATGGAAAAGGCAAGGGGGGGTGATATGAACAAATGAAGAGGGGAAATAAAAAAGAGGGGGGAGGGAAGGTGTCTTTAAGATTTCAGAAAGATGAATTAATAAGGATAGCAAGAGAATAGAGAGCTGAAAAAGACACAACTGCTTTTTTTTTTTCTATCATATTTAGACAACCTCATAAGAGCAAGCCACTCCAAAGTGGCATTTCCCAGAACTAACTAGGAGCAGAAGAGGCACAGAGTTGTTCCAGCTGTGGGTACCCAAGCGAGAGGGCTGAGCACCACAGGGGTTCCCAGGGTGCGGAAGCTGGAGTAGACTGTGAAGCTTCAGTGGACTTCAGTGCGTGCAAAAGTTTAGTGTTTGTTAATAGTTGCTACTGTTTGCTTAGAATAAAATCTGACTTAATAAACAGTGTTAGGTAACGTGTCACTCTGCTTTCCAGTCAAACAAATCACCATGATTGGTTTAGAAGTTAGCAGAGAAGAGTTAATTCTTTTAAGAAAGTAATGAAAAATATTTCCTTAGTATGTATAGTTAATAGCAGGTTGTCATTCTACTGCAGTCAGAATGTTTCTTCTGAATATAGTGAAGGATATTCCTTAATTTATCTAATTCTTAGGCTTGGTGAGAATCCAGTGCCAACAACCATGCTTTGATGCTAGTATAATGCTTCTAGAACTCATTTCTGTACTGAAAAAATTGTGTGGGGTAAGGTAACACATGTGCTGTAAAATTTAAGCTGGGCATTGCACAAGCTTTTCCTTTCTTGGCTTGCAAGAGTACAGGGAAGAGGTGCGGCTAAGGAGAAAGAGAGCAGTGGTGTAGGTTGCTTCTTCTGTGAACCTGGGGAATGATAGGGCTCTCCCAAATGTTAGGAGAATATAATTGCAACACAGTTATTTAAGTAAGATGCAAGTAAGATATCTCTAATAATTGTACTTACAGCTCATTCCATCTGTTTAGCTGTCTCTTGCAGAAAACCTACAGGGATTCCAGTTGTTATTTCAAACTGTTATAAATGCAGTACAACTACAAGAAGAGTAAGATTTTCTTGATCTATTTGTCTTTAAAATTGTGAGTGAAATTATGCTTTTCTTCAGTTTTTCCGATGTGCCCTCACTATGGGTAAATATCAGTATTTGTTCTCAATGATTTTGATGTACTAACTGTAGAGATTAGCGGAATAAATATTTCTATTGAAAACTAACATTATTATAATAGAAGTTTTCAAATATCAGCTTTTCCACGATTACTTTCATATCGAGTGCATGCATGGCATTTACAATATGTAGTCTACATTGTCACTGTTGAAATGAATATTCTTCAATCATAAAACATTGGAAATGGAAAGCAATTAGAGAAATATTAAAAATTCTTAGAAATTTAAGTGATTCAAAGTCAGTCCCCAATATTTTATTGAGGGATAATCTGATCTCGTAAAGATATGCTTGCTTTGCATGTTTATTTTTTATTTTACGGTCCTTTTAAAAAAATACTTGCGGCACATAACTATACTTTTCTTTCTAATTGCAAATGAGCTATGTATAATTATCAACACTAGGTAAGTAAATAATGGTTTATTTTTTCGGTTTGATGAAATGGCAGAAAACCCATTCATTTCAGCAGCATCATGTTTCAGTTAATTTTTGGTACTAATCTAATTGATGGAATCCTACATGTTTTTGAAAAGTAGAAATACTTTATTTCTGATTTTATACAAAAGGATGGTAGTGAATTCTGTCAGTGTGTCTTGATAATGCATTTATTTTGAGATAAAAATGGAAATGCTAACTTCTAACATACTGGAAATCACATTTCAATTTGTTGGGGCAGAATTATTTCCATAATCTGACTTGGTTTAGATAAACCATACCTGAGCATGAAGAGCTTGAACTGTGTAGTATACAGGTAATTTGCATATTGCAGTGAGGTTGCATCAAGTGCCCCTGGGTTTTTTGAAGCAGCCACTGAAAAAACAAACTGCAATGAAAATATTTGGCATGTCATTTCATATCAAAACATTGCTCTGCAAGATTAAACCTGGGCTACTGCTTTCTCCTAACTTGTGTTAAGATGCTTTCTCTTAATGCTGTTGAATAGCCGTAAGCTCTACACCAGTTCTTGCTGCCTTTATTTCTAGCCTCTAAAAAAAACCTATCACCCCCCAAAAAAAAACAAACAACAACAACAAAAAAACAACAACAAAGATTTCAGAATTCTATCCGTTGTTAGTTTCCAGATGCATATAGTTTGTGCTGTTTAAGTTGGTTAGTAAGTCAGCACTAAGTCTAACTTCTTCCTGAGTTTCTTAATAACATCTAAGAGGGATGAATTCAGTGCACTCTCCAAGATTTAAAAGGTGCGTGAGTAACTAGCTCTAGTGATAACCATATCAACCCCAAAGGACCTGCATCCTCATTCATTAATGAGTTAGTTTGCCCTGGGGATGTATAAGTTCTTATCATTTTTCCTATTGTCAGAGGGGGACCTGTGCCTTATCTTATATATACCAGGGTTCTGCTTCAATGTATTTTTAAAAATAAGTTGCATTGTCTGGGTAGTTAATATCTCATAGAATTGTGTTAATTTGACATTTGGGAGGCCATTGAATGAGCAGCCTTATCTCTCCTTTACTGCTTCACTTTCAACAGATTAAAATCCCTATCATAAATCTCATTTATTTTATATTACAAGGAAGTGATATTTTTTCTAATGAAGTCTGGAAACCAAAATTACTGACATACTATATTTATTTATCTTGTTTTGTATTTAAGAGAGGAGATTGTAATGTTCATAAATATTAATGATATTCTTCAATAGCTTTTACTTTAAACATTTTGATATCAGTACCTGCTTCTCAGAAACTTAAGATTGATTCACTTGGGCTTATTGTTTTAGAATTTTATCTTAATCATAAGCAGGAACACATCACACTCTGTAATGCCCATGTATAGCTTATTTAAAATAACTAAACCAGAAAGTTCCAAATCCCTTGAACCAATAATGCTGGGGGAACAGAGGAAAGTATATTGTTCAGCATAGGGAGACAAGTTAGGTGCTGTGGTGACAGATGTCATGTACGTACTTAAACTAGAAAGTGTGATTACTTGCAATGAACCATTATTACCAGTCATTTATGGTGAAGAAGTCACAGTGAACATGGTTGAGGCAAGGTGGAATGGGGGCATCAGATCCTAGGCAAGATACCTAGTGATTATTTTTTATGGGGTTCATTTCTCTAACTAGGTCTTTTTTTTTTTTTTTCCATATACATAATCTAATTGTATCAGTATTCTCATAAAACTGCATAAAGGCAAGTGTTGGGTTTGTTTGTCTCTTGATGGGGTTTTTTTGTTTTTTTTTTCTTTTTTTCTTTTTTTTTCAAAGCATAGGCGTTAGAGCTGAAGAGAGTTTTATTCAATATGAAAGCCTAGGTACTACCTCTGGCTCTAAGCTGTTTATGAAACTGTTTTTGAGTCTCATGCTGAATAAGTATTTCTGACAATATTCAAAACTTGCACTGACAAAATTAATAAACTGTACTGAAAGCTGTGGAGACTCAGAAAAAGGTTATGGATGAATGCATGCAAAATTCTCCCTGTACTGTTCCCTGAAACATTTCAAACATGTCCTGCCTGGTCTTAAGTCTTCTGGAGTGTTGAAGCAAAAGGCTGTAAATTGAGATGACAGTGTGAAATCTAAAAGCAGGGTGACTGTACTTAGTGTGGTTGCAGTATGTAATGAATTCAGCCAATATGTGCAAAACTAAAGGGACAAGTTGTCATCCTCTCTTGAAGGGATACTTTTGGCTCAATGCAGTGTCTGCAAAATGCTACTCTAAAAAGGTCAAGAGAGGAGAGAGCTGAGAACTCACGCATCTCCTCAGTTTTTCTTACATTCCTAAGTTCCTTGGCTGGGTGAGCCTACTATACATTGATCTAGGAGGATATTGTTCCTCATAGTCAAAAAGAATCAGACAGTTCAAAGATGAAAAAGCCAGGACGGCCTATCCTTATAATGACACTTCTTAACTTTAATTATTGTAGGTAGTGGTGGATGTTAACAGATCAGATGAGATCTTTGATCCCCTTATACTGTGTTGGATCACATGTTAAAGGTGACCATGTGCAATCTGAAATGGATGCAGATTGTCAATGAGATACTTTCAGTCTCACATCAGTTACTCTCCCACTGTTCCTGTCTTGAGTTTGGACTATTTGGATCCAAGGACTAAAACAATGTAGTAACATCTTGAGGTGATGAAGAAGACAGAATTGATTATGGCTTTGGATTTCTTTGTGTTGGCCTTTAGGGGAACGCTTTTCAAGAACATACTTTCAAGTTTGAAGTGTCATTTGTTTCTTTAAAAATCTGAAGTTTTTCACAAAATGTTTTGGATTAGTAAGTTTTGTGAGGTTTTTTTTTGTATGTATAATGGTCTAATATTGACCCAAATCAGAGGAATTAATGTGCAGGCATTTCACATTTCTGTGTGCTTGTAAGAAAAAGCACTCCAGGAGAAAAACATAGAAGTTGTGCTCTTGGGTTTCACTGAACATGACACCTCTCCTGGTTGGAATGGATGAGCAATGAGTACTAGCCCTGACACAAGCTAGTCATGTGTGCCTCTGCCATGACTGTGTTCTTGCACAAAATAAGACATTTTGAATCATCTGCTCACATGAAAGCCTCTTTTCCCCTCTTATACAAGAGTAAAAGAGACCAGTTGAGGATTTGGCAGTCTACTGTTTGCATGTCCTCTGTATAGGTAACTCCTGCAGTGGCACTCACAGTTGAATGTTCTTTCTTCTATTTATTTTTTATTTTTTTAAGAGGGAAAATAATGTTTATAAATTTCAAACCTGAACTGAACAAATTAATTTACAAGAAATATCCATTATTTATGCTGAAGATTCGCAAGTAGTTTAAAACAATCTGTATTTGACATGGTAAATTGTCTTTATCATTAAAATGCTAATGAAATGGTAAACATCTGTTAAATTTATGATGATAATGAAGCCTGTCAGCTACATCTTTCTTGTGCCAGTATTCCAGTTTAGCTCAGGTCTGCATACAGATCTGGTGGAATGATGGTAAGAATTTATTTGGCCTTTGGAAGTAGTGCCAGTGGAAAATGGACTCTGTCCTGTTTAATAGGATAATTACCCTGAAGTGCTTCCTCCTGTAGTTCATCTTTACCTGGTCATTCTTCCAGAGGCTTTTAAATGTGGTTCTGAAAATCAAACTTCAGTCCAATGGGACCACTGATATTTGGTCGGCAATAGTAGCAGTAGCAAACTGCAAAACAGAAGTGAGCAAATTTCTTATCAAAATCTCCGCTAATCAATCCGGTAGCTGTGTATGTTTTCTATTCCATATGGACTCTGAATGTATCCTAGTCTGACCATGTATTGTTATGGCAGCAGAAGCACTATGAACTGCAAAGCTGAAGGCAGAATTCAGAAATGTTTGAAATGATCTGTGCCCAGCTGAGGAGTACAAAAAGATTGCTATTTTACTGGATGCTGATTTCTTTTTTTTTTTTTTTAATTAGAAAACATTAAGACAGCATCAGAAACCCAGTCTAACACTGATTTTAAACTTCAGTGACAAGTTAACCATGTTGTTGTTTCTGTAAAATATAGTTAAAATAACCATAGCTTCATATGCAAGGAGAGGACAGGTCTTTCATTAACTCTGTAAATCTCAATTGCTTCTGAACTCCAAAGAGAAACTTGTAGAAGTCTGATTGATGACTGCTCTTCATGGATTTTAGATAACTGAACATGGTGTAGCTACTGTTTGAGTACAGCTTGGAAACCTAAATTAAGTAACGTTACTGTTTCAGAATGTAGAATTAATCATCATTTTTGCAGTCGAAGATATTTTCTTTGGTAAAATCCTTTGAGACGCTGCTTTTCTGTTGATTAATTTTTATTTTATTTGTTTGTTTATTTATTTTTATGGGTATGAAGTAGGAACTATGGGCATCTTAGGCAGCCTTTAGCTTTTTCACATTTGTGACTCCACTTCAATAAGCTTTGGCTTAATTAACTGAACCCGAGAGACAATGAGTTTCAGAGGCTTATGCAGGGCCAGAACAGAGTTTAGCTGACTTAAAGACTTGAAACAAAGCTTATGCTTATGAAATTATTGAGATAGCAGAAAAGAAAATATTTTGGGATAGTGCATCTTGAGTGTATTTTTCCTTTCAACTTGGGCAGCTCAGTTGGGGTGGTGTCCAGCTCTTCTCTCTCCACAGTTGTCAATGACCCACCTCTCTGCTGTCCTCACCCTTTGTAGAAGAAACAGAGAATAGATTATAGCCTGCTGCTCATCTGCTAGACTAGAATATAGCATTTATTATGTTGCAGCTGTGATCAAATTGTGTCTCCAGCATCCACAGAATTTGAGCTCAGGGCTAGTTGCAAGTGTCTGGCTATCCAATAAATTCATGTAGGTCCCATCTGGCTCCTGAGCTTTGCTTCCCTCTCAGATACCAGAGAGTGGACTTGAAATCATGTCCGTGGAGAACGATGAGGTAAAGAAAGAGGAAAATTTTGTGTGTTCTTAGCAGGGAGAAAGGGAGATGTTGAATGGAAGACTGGTTATTCGGCACTCCAAATGAATTGCCTGGCATCTTGCAAACAGATAACAAACAATTTGATTTTGTGCGAGAATAGAGGGAAAACTTCTTGGGTTATTTTGCTTCTTTCCTTCCCCCATTCCTGACTGGGTTTAAAAAGCTCAGGCAACTTCTGTGAGAAAAAGCTTAGTTACTGTGTTGGCTCTGCTTGAGACCAAAGAAGCTCCCCAGAGGACTGTTATGCTCCTGGCTGATGTGCTGGCCACTGTGAGTGGGAGAGAGGGGTAATGATGGAGAAATTCTGTCGGGGGGGGGGCCTAGGGGAGAGGCAGGGAATGACTCAACCTCATGTAAAGACCAGGGAGACTTGTGTTCCAGTGTCTGCTCCAGTCCATGTTGAATTATTTATTCAACCCAGGAAGGAGAATCTAAATTTTTTTCTCATTCTCTATTTCAGTGAGGAAAATGTTATTTGAAATCTATTTTGTATGATTTCAGGGAAAATAAAACACTCCCACAGGCAGAGCTGGAAGCAGTGTGCTAGGCACACTGGTGTGTGGATAGAGCAGGTAGCTAGTTATAAACGAATGTTTGGACATCTGTACCTTAGCATTTCTTTGGGGTCTTGTTGGGGGGAGGTGATGTTCAAGTGTAACAACTCCAGCAAGTACATTTCTGCAGAGCCCACGTTTGGAGGGAAAGAGCTGTGCTCCAATTGGGAAAATGCTGTTTTGCATTGCATTTAAGAACTGAGCTTGTGTGTCTGCCAGCAGGTTATTTAATTGCTTGTTTTCTAATATTTCCATTGCTATGTAATACAGAAGGCATTCTTTTAAATCTTAAGTGAAATGATATTTGTGCGGTTCCTGATAGCTACAGAAGCTGTCAGAAGGAGAAACAAACATGTAGCTTTCTATTTGGAAATAGACCTCTGGATTTCAGCTTGCGTATACTGCCTGTACTAGCTGATCTAATAAGCAACCAGGAATTGCAAAAGCATCTGACTTCCATGGTCTTTCATCTTGGTCTTTTTGGCACAGAGGAATTGTTTAGCTTTAGGAAGGGTTTATTCTACCTGCCAGGGTGATTTATACACCATATGTCTCTTCTTCAGTGTCCGAGTAACTGTGGTCATAGGAGCGCACTCTGCCTCATCTGCAGCATGTAGAAATAGGTTTTATTTAACATTAACTCCTGCAGAGCTGCTTTATTACCTCCGTGCATTATTTGTTTGTGGAGGTTGTGTCAGCAAGAGATAGCTATGCTGTGTGTAATGTGGAAAGGAGAATACTATGAATTGCTGGTTTTGTTTGCTCTTGGCAGGCACTACTGCACTTCCCGCCCTTGTGCGCACACCTACCTTGATGATGCAGCCTTCCCTGGATATCAAACCCTTTATGTCCTTCCCTGTGGACAGCAGCTCTGCTGTTGGATTCTTCCCAAATTTTAACACAGTAAGTAAAGGTGCTTCCTCATTTAGTTTCAGTGTAATGCTTTCCAAGCCAGTTCTAACATCCGGTATTGAAGCTGACATACAGAATGCTGTGCTGGTTACTGTTCCCTTGTGTGATGGTCTCACGCTGTTCCCAACCTTTTTGCTATTCTTGGGCCCCAGACCTGGTTCTTGTTTGCACACTGAAAAAGCCCCATGGTTGAGTTTTAATGAGCAATGGAATAATTTTGAGCTTTTGCCTGGGTGTGTGCATTTCTATGAGCTGTAAAAATGGAAAAAGCTAATGTTAATGGGAAAACTGGAGTGACAGGTAAGGCTCAGATCCTCCACTGACACATCAAGTGCACTAAAGCCAACATTTTACACACTACCAATCCTTTTTCTGTGTGTGGAGATATTTCAGCTTGGAATGAGTTGGCAACCAGTAAGTTCACATCAACAGGAAGGAAATTTCTGCAAGTCATTTCTGCTGAGCCAGTAAATGTGATTTGTTGATCCGTGACCAGACCCTGAACTGTAAAGCACTGTGACTGTCACTGTCGTGGGGAAGAGACACTGCTACCATCAGCAGGCTGTGGTCAGATGAGCTACCACCACACTCTTCTTTTGCAAATTTACCTTCTGCTTGAAGTTAGTATAACAAGAGGATTTATTCTTCTTCTTCACTTGCAAGTAAATCTTGTGCTACAGCATGTGGTGTTATGATATGATTATGAGGTAATGTAGACAACCAGCTTCTCTCAAATGTCTGCAGCCTCATGTAGGGTTGTACATGAGTACAGATCTGGGGGCACAGGGACATGCATGTGTACAAAGAGAGAAAAGATACAAATCCAAGTATGTTAAAAGAGCAGGAGCCAAAACTCAACAAAATTTTAGGATTCTAGAGCAGGAGTGTCTCATCTCCTGGACACGATGCAATTCATATTCATTATTCCTCATCAGTACATTTGTGAGTTTTTGTTATTGATTTGTCTGTTTTCCGATTGCACTGGTGTCATAGCAGAGCTTTTTCACAGGACTTTACATAACGCCTCAGATTTATAGTCAACCATTATTTGCTTTCTGGGGGCGTTATTGAATTTCTGAGTTGCAATAGCCTCTAGAGACATTAATTTTGATATTCAGACTGGTTGTACCTACAAACAGTACCTTACATTTATCTGGGTTACATTTGCCTGGTTTCTAGAGTCTTTATCTTTCACACCTGTCACTTCTCTCCAAAATTCTATGGATTTTAAAAGAGAAGCCTGTGGCCAGTGGCAAATATTGTCTACGTCCTCCCTTGGAATTCTTGGTAATTATTCAAAATCTTGGTAATTATTCAAAATCACACTTATATGCACCACAGACACCACATTTTTAAACTCTTCTTTTGGAAGGACAGTATTTCAGTACTATGCTATTTCTAATTCATGGACTTTGCCATTTTTCTTGTAGGTATTAATTTTTCCTTATTTGTCTTTTATGATGGACTTTAAAGCTCACTGGAAAACCAGATCATTTATGGTTATCTTCTGACAGGCACAGTGAACGCTAGCTGTCACGTGCATCCTTTCTTTTTAACTTAGCACAGCCTTTGCAAATGTAGGCTTTTGTGTTTATGCTTTTTTTTTCCACTGTGAATACAAATAGGTGTGGGGAGAGTCCCCTTTTTTGACAGTTTTCAATTCTGAAAACTTCTGTGGCAATATGGAAGAAACGCTGGTGTCCCCATTTCATTCGTGAACATATGCTGATCACTTGCTTTTCTCTGCATGGCATGCTTTCAGACAGAATGCTGAGAAGACTTATTTTTTGAGAAGTCTACCCCAGATGTATCTTATTTTCTTGATGCAATTGTGCGATTTACTTTAAAATGCTTCATTTCTGTTTCTCCTAAAAATCAGTAGTATTTATTAATTCATACTCAAGTATAGGCCTCAGAAAAAAACAAATGTGAAAGCTACACATTATACCTTGCCCTGAAATGAGACCACCACTGCACAATTCAAATTCAGTCAAAGTAGTACAGCCAGGGCCCTGTCAGCCTGCACAAAAGCAATATCAGCAATTTCAGAGGTTCTATCATCATAGAAAATGATCAACAATTCATATGCTTCCTTCCAATTTTGTTATGGCCTCAGGGGTAATCAAAGATTATACTATCTCTTGTAGCACTTATATTAGTGAGATGCTTCCCATCTAGCTAGACCAGGATTGAATTTATAATGCTAATTTGTACCCTCATCGTGGTTTTCATGACCCTATTGTTGCTTTAGTGCCGATTCAAGCTGAAGACTCTGCTGAGCCTTTGCATTAGACTTCAGGTCTCCACTGCAAAGTGAACCAGAAGTATTTCACATCTGCCAGGGAAAGTGAGCCAGCTGGAGCAGGTTACAGGAAGCTAAGGAGGAGCTGACTGTCAATGTGTTCAGATATCTCTGTCTTTTCTCCATCGTTAACCTTACCTGGACTAAGTATCCCTGGCCTGTCCCCAAGACAGCAGGGACTAATTTGCTCTTTCCTGTCCTGCATTTTCAATTATGTCGCTTATTTTCAGTTTCTACCTCTCCAGTTTTCACTTGCTCTCCCTGAAATTTGAAGGGCCCCTAATCAAACTGATCAGAGCACAGTGCCTTGTATTGATGGCTCCTTGCCCCACACCAGCAGCCTCTCCTGGTTCTGGTCCTGCACTGAAGCTCAGCAACTTTCTGTTTTCCTTTCAGAATCTGAATTTCAACCCTTTAGTGTTCTGCTCCTATGCCAGAGCGCACTCCTGAGTGCTCAGCCTTGTGTACAGGAGGAGTGGACTAGAGGTGCAGCCAGATGACTGGTGGCAGCCCATTGCCTACTGTCCCCTATACACATGCAACCTGTCCATGGGCTCTCAGTTCCCCTTCTCCCTTTTGGGGCTGTGCTGAGGGCCTTCTCTGTTCATCTCCCTCAGAAATGTTTGGCTTCAGAAAACACAGGAAATTTCATAACGGCAATACCTTTGTGGTTGGATATTAGAAAAAAAATATATTCTCAAAATGAGTGGTGAGGCACTGGAACAGACTGCCCAGGGAAAGTGGTGGAGTCACCATCCTTTGGAGGTGTTCAAGAAAAGGGATGTGGCACTGAGGTCTATGGGTTAAGGGGCATGGTGGTGATGGGATGATGGTTCATCTTGGTGATCTTAGTGTTTTTTTCCAACTTTAATGATTCTATGTTTATATGATTCTTATCCTCAGTGACTGACAACACAGAATAGAAATTTAAACAATTAGCTTAAAAGTTATGGAGTAGCTGGATGTTTTGTTTTAAACCAAGAAGTGACAGCTGTTTTTTTACTGACATCTTATTAGCCTCTTTTTATAGTTAGTGCAGGCACACAGGTTTTCCTCCGCTCCTTTATGGAGCGCTCAGAAATGCTTCTCCTTTACTTTCAGTTATCTGGGATCTGTGCGATTGATTCTGTTTTCCAGATCATAGCCAGAATCACTGAACTACAACATGAAGAATTAACCTGATATGTGTTACAAAGAGGAAGGAAAAAGAGAACACTTCATGTTTTCTGAGGTATTTACAGGTGAGGAGAGTAGAGGATCTGGAACTCCACAATAAAGCCTGAACAGTGGAGACTTGTACATACACTTAATTAGTTCAGCAGCCTTATTCCTTACAGAACTGCAGTTTCTGCAGAGAAGTCCTAGCAGTCTCTGAATACAAACCCCTAAGTCCTCCAGAATGTCTTCCTTGGCTACGTGTTTTGTCTGTCTTCCTAGAAAGCTAGAAATTAGTCTCCCAAACACCTCCATTGTTATTTATTCCTTCTCCTAATCAGCACAGGAAATAGATAAGAAGCCTTGATCATCACTGAATTGCTTTCTGAAGTTGGTGTCTTCATGGCATGAGGAAGCCTTATTTAAAAGGAGAGGATTGTTAGCCTTAAATATTTTAGGCATTAGATCACTGAAGGATAATTTGCAAATAGGCTGTGAGGAAAACATCTAGTCTCACAGCACACAGTCACAAAATTGCAATCTAAGACATATGTATTGCACCACTGTATTTATAAAGATCTCAGTAGTTTCTAATTACAAGATTTCTTATCCTAAGAAAAGCTCTAGAGCTGCTTAAGAAAAACCATAATTCCTGAAGTGTCAGATGAGTGCAGAAATGCCTACTCCTGTGACCTGCTGACGCTCAGCATTCCTACCCTTGCTCACAGCTGCCTTGAACCCTCTACAAGAAAGACAGGATTACTGAATTCATTATTAGTTAATAAATGATAAGAATTTAACTGAGAATTAATGCCTGTTGCACTCTCTGAATGTGGGTACAGCTGCTGGTCTTTCAATTTAGATACGCTCTATTTTACGACAATTTAGAAATAGCCCATTGCAACTTAAAGTCATAGCATGAGGCCTGTCTTTGGTTAGCATGCCTGAGAGCTGCTGGTACAGAGCTCTTGAGGCAGTGACCAGCCCATTTCAACTGCTGGAGTGGGGCTGATTCTAAGAGCTGTGCTTTCAGCCTATTCTGCTTTGATCACAGCATGTCTGGTCCCACAGCGGAGGCAAAGTTAGGATGCTTTCCCAAGTTAAGGCTATATAAAGAGAAAGTCCTTTGTTGTTCATGTATTAGAAAAATACTCTTTTCTTCTTTTGTCTGCTTTGAATCTCATTCACCTATATTTAAAAACAAAAACAAATGCATTATGATTCTGTGTTGTTTCAGGGCGGGTCTGATGGGTAACAGAACGTTCTTTTAAAGACTTATCCAAATGCTGAGGTTTTTTCAGTCAAAAGAATTGTAAAGGATGCTTGTCATGTGTGGTACTGATCAAAACACACTGAAGCCAGAAACATCGTTATTGATTTTTATATGAAGAAAGCCTTTTATTTGTTCCTATGGAGAGCAGATGACAGTTGTCAACTAACATTAAGAAATTTTCAGTTCTCACTGGCTTCTTATTTATATTCATCTATTTTATACATTTAAATTCAAATGCATGCATACATATAACTTACCCTCATTTTAAATATGCATTTTTAATATGTAAAAGGTAACAGTACTATTTCATTTTGTAAGACTAGGCTTTCTATGCCCTTATTCTCTCCTGTTTACAGTATTGATTGAGACCGTGTATTTGACTCTAACCTCCCTTAGCAGGGTTCAGATGTGTAGGGGAAATTAAGATCTACCTAACAAGATACCTCTCAGATTCATGTGATATTAGTGTTCTGGAACAGGCAGGAAGCTAGCTAGCAAAATGCTAGCAAAGCCTAAAGCAGACCTCCCAGAAGTAAAGAGTAAGGTCTAAGGACGTCCTCAAAGAAGAAGGCAAAAATCAGAGATCTTGCTAACCTCACACATTATCCAAGCTTTTCTGACTGCTACCTCTTTAGCTTGAGTCCTTTGGCGGAATTCTATTGGAAGGTAATGTTTCCTATTACTTTACCTATTCAGATTATTTTATTGTCAGATGGTAATAGTGTAAAAAGAATACCCTTCTCTCAGAGTATATTATCAGTTTGATTTCCAGCAAATCTCAAACTGTAGAATGTTTTGGGTTTTTTTATTCCTGCATCTGCAGGCAATGTGTGTTTCTGATAGTGTTTTTCATTTAGCTTAACACAGCCAAATGTTCTGAATAATAGCAGCCTTAATAATAAGTAGCAGTTATAGAGCATCTTCCGTTGGAGGATTTTGAAGAGCTATAAGCATGTTATTTAGACCTTTCATCTTTCTTTGTGAGGTTGAAAATATTTTTATCCCCATTTTACAGATGAATAATACAAGTACAGTTAAACCTGGAAGCTGGTAGAGTCAAAAAAGAATGGGAAATTGCCATATTGCTAAAGTATTTTTTTTAGCCATTGGGTTCATACTTCGTTCTTTTTCTCTCATTTGGTCTGTCACTATCGTAAGAGTTAAATCTATTATAAATAGAAACTTCCCAAATACTTCATTGTCCAATAGCGCATTTGGAAACTCTATTCTTTTATGTATCTGTATTGTTATTGTGATAAGACCAGATTCTGAAGTTTTTACTTGTGTAAGTATTTGTGCCTTGCCAATTCTTTCTGAGTTAAGCCTTTCCATAGGCATCAAATATTTTAATTTTTTTTTTACAGCAATTTCTAAAACAGCAGTGGCATTTCCTTTTTAGAGAAGTTCCTTTAAGGCTATCCTAATTAAAATTTTCTCAACCAGAATTTATTTTTACTGTTCAGTAAATATATCCATGGGTGAAGAGAGGGAAGGGCAGTGGGAATAGTTGTATCACTGAAAAAATGAATTAAAAGATGCTTTCTCAATTCCCTTCTCTATGCTTAAGCACGTTATCAGGGGAGAAGGGAAGGGGAGAAATTAGAGCATTCATATTACTTCTTTTTTTGTGAGTTTTGAATTTCTTGATTTAAGCCAGAAAATGCACAGACAGTGAACAAGAGCAAAAGATCAGAAGAACCCTGGTTTTAATTCAGGCAGTATAAAATGTTTTTGCTTGGGTTGGTATAAGCCACTATATTGCACTGGCTTAGCAGAAATAAAATTCTGCCAATAAGACCAGACTTCATCCTTGGCCTCCTGAGCTTGCTCAGATGAGTTCTTGAAAGTTAGATTTTCTAAGTGAAAACCTTACTGAAAACAGTATCTGCTCCAACACAGAGCTCTCAGCTGTGGAGCTTCAGCCGACTACTTCTCTCTGACTAGGTCAAAATACAGCAAAATTGTTTGTGTTAGCTCACCAGATGGATAAATGAGCCTGTCAGTGAAGATGTAGAGCTATGCTTCCCGAGCTGATGTTGAAGCGAGAAGATTAATGCATTTCTTGGTTTTAAAAAAATAAGATTTAATTAAGTAGGTAAAGGGAGAGTGTATTTGAGCATACTGTTGTCACTTCTAGTGCCTATACTTCAGTGACTTACTGAAAATCTGAAGAGGAGTCAGAGGAAAGACTAACAAATGAATCAAGGCTTTTATGATGAGAGGCTTAAGAAATTCAGCTTACTTGGTTTATCAAAAGAAGGTTAAATGCTGATCTGATTGCAGTGTACTAGTACCTATGCATGCAGACGCTAGGGTGTCCTTTAATCTAACTGAGTGAGACACAACTAGATGGAGTGCTTTGTAACAGGCAAAGTAAGGTATGGATGTTAGCTGTGGCGATACTCCCTCATTATCATCATTTCCCCAGTGATGTTATAAATTTATCTTACTTGAAAACTCTTAAATCAAGGTGTGGTATGTTTGTATCTGCCCCCTGCTCCCCATTCCCCCTAAAATTTAAGCTCTGTTTGACCAAACATTATTGGATTTTGTCATAGGAAGGGTTGAAGCTCTAGTGTGTAAAATTGTCATGCATTTTTTAAGAAATCAGATGTAATCTCTTCTAAACTAAAACAAATCTTTAAATCACTGTGTACAGAGCTTTCAGTATTCTTTGTGATTGTAGATACAAGGACAGAATCGAGAGTTGTCCTTTTTCATTTTCCTGTGCAAGCTAGACTTTAAAGGGGAGCATACAGGAGGGTAGTACTCTAGGGGACTCTTCATTAGGCCGTGGGAGTGGACATAAGGAAGTGGAGCCCAACTGCTGCTGATAAGAGACAGAAAATCAATGTTCCGAGTCCAGAGTTCCAGTCCTGCAGCTCTGTTGGCAGAAATAATGTAGAATTTTAAAAAACAAAGTTAGTTCAACAGTAACCTCTAAAAGGAAATTGATAGAGCTGAATTATTAATAATTTCATCTCTTTTAAGATATAAAAGGCTGTTTCCAGTTTTGGGTGCCCTTGTGCTAAAATAGTCTTGTATTTAAAAATGATATTGAAATATAAACTCCAAAGGTTTTTATTTCCTTTTTTATTTTTTAAATATCAACTGTTATTTCAACAACTCTTCATGGGTATGTGCAGTATGACATGTTAGCAAGTGAATTACAGCAGGATTTTTGTTTTGTTTAAAATGCCTTCAGGCTGATTTCCTTGACTAGTGATAGTGTGCAGAGGTCATGGCTCACACAACCACTGTTTTCCTTGGGGAAGCTGGAGTTTACTGCCAAATCAATCAAGATGTGAAGGGACAAACAGTGACGAGTTATATTCGGGAAGGTTTGTGTTCAGGGTACAGTGTTCCTGTGTTTTGGAAACCATGTGGGAGAGAAGGAAGATATTAGTCTCTGAGGTCAGACTTGTATTGGTGAGTACAAGTGCAAGCTAATGCATTTCTGCACTTGGGGAAAGGCGTCTACTCAGAACTTCTTAATTTGTTTTCATTTTAAGAAGAGAGAGAGCAGTCATTCTTGATAAAGTCATGGACTCATTCCAACCTGTGTAAGGTTGGGTTTGATTAAGATCCAAATTGTATACTATATGTAAATGCATAATGTGCAAGAACAGTAAGAGAAGCTGTGGTTTGTTAATTAATAAAAAGTATTAAAAGCAATGATCACTTAGACCTCAGGATTATGGCAAAAGAATGTTATGTTGTATTCTAATATTATATGTTCTAATTAAATATTTCTCTCTGAATCAGCTGGGGGCAATCTGGAAAGAGCTCACCCCTGTCTCAGTTGTTGATCATTTTGTGATAGAACAAGGGGAAATGGTTTCAAACAAGAAGGAAGATGTAGACTGAATATAAGGAAAAACATTTTTACAATAAGAATAGAAAAGCACTGGAACAGGTTGCCCAGAGATGCAGTGGAGGCCCCATCCCTGGAGACATTCATGGTCAGGCTGGACAGGGATATGAGCAACCTGATCTTGCTGTAGTATCCCTGTTCATTGCAAGGGTTTGGGGATGTCAACAGTTTATGGGCTGGTTCGGCCAGGTTCCGTGGTGACTGGGGCAGGGGACCCATGGACCCATGCCCCGGGGAAGGGGGAAAGGAAAAAGGGGAACGGGCGATGAGCCTAGAAACAAAACAGCCACAATTATCTGAGGAGGAAAGCTAGTTTACTAAATAAGATATTGGGATGCAAAATAATACAATATAATGGGAATTGAAGCTAATAAATAAAATGAAAGGAGAGAGTGTCTGTTAAACCAAAGGCCTTATGCTAATGCTGAAGGTGAGATGGCTAGTGAGCAGCGGCTGTGCCTTGTGACACACAAACAGTTTTTATCTTTCCCTCTGAGCAGAAAATGGAAAAATGCAAAGCAATGCAAAGTCCTCTGGGGTACATAGTTCTTCTCTTCTGAGGCAGGTATCCCCGGAGCTATCCCTCCAGGGAGATGGAACATCAACTCTTTAACTTCCACTGTAC
Source organism: Odontophorus gujanensis (assembly GCA_013399175.1). Lineage (NCBI taxonomy): Eukaryota > Metazoa > Chordata > Aves > Galliformes > Odontophoridae > Odontophorus > Odontophorus gujanensis. Next base: position 373,416 of record VXAB01005246.1, read on the forward strand.
TACATGATGTTACGATGTGGAATACCAATACCAGAAATGATAAAACCAAGGCAGGGGCCAAAAGGCCTTTTAGGATCCCTTCCAACTCAAAAGATTCTATGATATTTTACATCTCCCTGATTTTTTTTGAACCTCCAAATATTGCAGTGAGTGAGGTGGTGTTTGCATGCTTGCCATATAGATGTTCATCTCTGGGTCACACTCTGTGCTAGGTGAGCAGGGCTGAAATATGGGCAGCATTGACAGAGTTACGGTAAGAAAAGTCAATGGTATGCATCAACAGAGCTGCCTTGAGTGTTTCTAGTAATGCATATAAGCAAGGAAATGTGAAACAGCGTAATGTTCACTTGAGCAGTAAATTGCCATGAGCATTAGCCCTGTGAGAAATACTTTCTTTGCTGTGACAAAAGCAGCACAAGCATGGAGAGAACAGATCTTTGCGTCTGGGTTTTGCCAAGCATGTCCAGTGTTGCGCCACAACATTTCTGGTTTTACAGTGACCATTTTAAAAATGAACACTGTTGAATATGACTGTTTACTTACATAACTGACTTAGTCATCATGATGTGCACTCTTCTGGTAGAAGGCTGTATGTAAATGGCAGAATTTATGGCGAACTTCAGTGAATTGCCATTCTATGTGGTGGCAACCTGCTCAGTGTTCCTGGCATCTGAAGCACAAACACAGAATGAGTCATGACTGCATGTGACCTTGTGACCAAGAAGGACATTGGGAAGGTCTAATCTGCAGGATATTTACTGGTGTTTGCCTAGGTGCTTGCTTATAATGTTTTTTTAGAAAGATGCACACAGAGCAGATTGTCTAGCAGTTTGGAAAAATTCCAGAACTTTATTTAGTTTCTGTCTTGCATTGGTAATTTATATATGCCACTGCTTACTTGCCATGACTGCCAGAGGGAAGCACTGGATTATATTGTCAGCTTTTTCCACATATGGTTGAAAATTTTGTTTTATGAGAGTAGAACAGCATAGTATGCCTTAAGGCCACTCTCAGTGATTGTACAGAAGTTTCTTAATGACCAGTGGTTAAGTGATTCTCCATTAAATCTTTCATAGCCACCTATCAGTATTCTGTTACAAGTACTTCTTAACAGATTTGATCCGAGAGTTATGATAAAAGGTAACTGAACAGATTCCCAGTCACAATTTTAAAATTTACTCTCATTTGGAGATCCCAGAGTTCTAGTGCAGTGAAACAGAAGTTTTATTGCTGCTGTTATGAGAAGATAGCTTTAGCATGCAGATTTTTGTTGGACTGGTCACAGTAGCATGTATGACACTTGTTTAGTGTGAATTAATAACTAAGTGCATCAGAAGTAGAATGAAAGTTAGGTTATTAGGCAGAAATGGCAATTTAGCCTTGCTGCTTTGTCATTAGGCTGCCTATATGAAAACTAGGCAAGCACCAAAAGCTTCAGCTCAGATAAATTGGGGTTTATACAATCTTTTAAACTGGTGATTGCATCTGAGTAAAAACTGATGAAAGTATTCAGGGTTTGCAATATCATAAATACCATCTAAATGCCATCTTTTCTTGCAAAGTAGTATCAACTTATTAGTATTTTTTAAAGGCCTAGAAATAATACCTAGCTTTTTCTAGGTTTTTTTGTTTGGTTGTTTTTTTATTTTTATTTTTTCCTAAGACTTGAGTGTGTGACCCTTGGGATTGTGTAGGTGATTCCATGAAAACATCAGCTCAGAGTTCGTTACTGATCCTCCATGAGTATGCTATATGGTTCCTATCCATCTCTTCAAAATGCTTCATGGGATTTGTACTAATATGGTAGAACTGAGAAGAGCAACAAAGATATTCCAAAGAGTGAGACAGCCTCCATGTGTGGAATGATCAAGTAATGCAGAGTTAACTTGATACGTGATACAGGTCTTAGGAAATTGAGTTGTGGAGCTACGCTTAATGAAGAATAACTGTTTCTTGGCACGGCAGATTTTAGGGAATGAAGCTCAGTGCAAAGTGTGGTGTTTTTCCCGATGTTCAGAAGGTGACTAGGAAAACATATGGAAGAGAAGGTCATTGGGATTTGCCAAATACATGGAAAGCATACCCGGTTCTGCAACACTTCTGTTGGGGGAAAAAAAGTATGAATTGTATGAAAAGAGATGGGCGCGTATGTTTATTCTGCTCGTTCTCTGACTAAATATGGCTGTTTGGAGGAACAGAAGGGAAACTAGGGGGAGGTGCAGTAGAGTTTAGCCGTTCTATCATTTTCAATTGCTTATTACTGCTCCAACATTTCCAGCTTTGAAAGTCACTGCCACCAGCCTTGGTGACTGTAGATGTCTCTCACATTTTTATGTTGTGAAACTAGAATTAGGAGGAGATTACTGCTGAAACCTGTACAGATTCTGTTAATCTTTGTTCACTTTGACTTTAAGAAGACTCATTGCAAAGTGGTAATATATTCAACTTAGTCAGTGTCTTAAATTTGACTGTTTAACTGATCTGAAATAGGAGGACAAGATTAAAAAGTTGTTAAAATTGGTTATGGCTACCCGATCCTCTTATTTATTAATTCTTGTCCTGTACCAGGAACAACATAGTGCAAAATTTTATTATTTGTGGGGGCTGTTTAGTTGCAATTATTTTCAGAATAAACCCATTTTATAGAACTGCTTTTTAAATACTGGTGCTCCCAACTGTGCCAAGTGTGCTGCATCATTTCCTAATATATATCTCAATAAATAATTTGCTCCCTCTCTCCCTGCAATGAAGAGGATAATTTTGTTTAAAGATCTGAGATCAGCTTACCCTGCAGCATTAATCATCTGACGGAGATGCTTTTTAATTTTTCCAGCATCCTGTAATCCACCCTAGTTTCTGATATATTTAAAACCTATTAATTGTTAATGTTGTGCTTCTTGAATTCTAATTGTGACCAGGCAATGTGCGAGGCTCAGGTTTGGGTAGGATCAGTAACAACTCCCAGGGGAGCCCAAGTAGCACTGTCTGGAGGCAACGTGAACTATTTGGGAGTTTGTCCTTGTGTGGTGCATCTGTTTGAAACTAGGATTTTGTGTATAGTCTGCCCTGTGTGTTTTTGAACTGATGACTGCTAATGCTAGCACTGTGGATTGCTATCTGGTACACACAGAGGAGTCATTGAGTATTGCTGCTTTTTTTGTTTTTAATTTTTATTTATTTATTTTTTTAACGGGACTGCAGACACTAGTGGCTATTTTGACTATTTCTTCTCACTGATCTCGGACACTTCAAATGGTTGAGGTACTTTTCAGCATTACTGTATTATTCTAGTTGACTTCATCTACCAATTTCTAGTTAAGTTTACAAACAAAGCATATATTTTATTTAAGGAAAAAATTCTACTCTGTAATGATACAGCAATATTTTAATACATAAATGTTATAATATTGACTGACAGATTTACTATAAAATGAGCACTGAAGATCTTTTAATTTGCATGTATAATTGTCCAGTATTATGCTATAAGAAGTACAAGTGAGAAACTGATTTTTTTGGGACCATTACTTTATTCTAGAAGTAGATGAAACAGGGAATAAGAATATTCTGTTTTTTATTTTAGACTTTTTCACATTAAATGAAAATGTGTTGTTGCAATTATAGATCAGTAGTTCATTCAAAATGGCTTCTTTTACTTTCATAATTATTTCCCGTAATATTTTACCTTCATGGCAATGAAACCCAGAATTAATGAGAAAAGCTGATTAGAAGTTATATCCAGAAAATTTGTTAGTAATAACATCTACAAAATCATGTTTTACTTAAGAGGAGTCTGGCAAGAAATCCTGTCTAGCTTCTGTCCAAAAAAAAAAAAAAAAAAAAAAAAAAAAAAAAAATAGAGTTGAATATTAGATTATGGATGATTGGGAGATATGCAAAGTTAGTTTCTTAAATTTGTGAGCTACTACATGTGCATACATGCAGAGGAAGTCCTCATCAGTGCAGGTTTCTCTGGAAGCATGATTTTGTACCAATGGAAAATTACAGTTTTGATCCTCAGGTTTAGAAACTCTGGAAGCAGCAGCTAAGTTACAATTCTTTAACTCATTTAACTAATTATTTGACAAATTATTCTTTAATAAAGCATTATCTTCAATTTTTCTTGCTTCCTTTTTTAAGTCAGCTTAGTATCAAGTGTGTGATGTGTATCACACTCGGGATTGCATAGCCAGGTTTGTTTTCTCATAGACAACGCCGTAAAGGAAAAATCATCACTGTGGCTGCAAACAGGCTCCAGAAAAAATACATATTTATAGTAAATTGAACTATTACTTCTTGTGGTGGTTTAAAAATGAAGTTGGGAAATAAGAATTTATCTTTTCTTGTAGACTGCCATTTTCACTCTCTCCTTTTCAGAATCTATTTCACATCTTAACTAAGTATAGAGGACTATATGTGCACAAAGACATACTGGATGATGAAGGTTGGAAGGGACCTCAGAGGTCACCTGCTCCAACCTCCTGCTCCAAGCAACACAGCTAGGAGATCAGTCCAGTTACACTATTTTATGTGAATTGAAACAGTGTTTGAGTCAATAAGTTCATTTTATTTTTTTCTCCATACTCTATTGTGAACATTATGCTTAATTGAGGCCTCAGTGCAGTAGCAGTTACAACTTCCAGTGCTGTTCCCCTCTTCCTGTAGTATTAGTAGAGCTCTCTGTGGCCTTGAGGATATTTTAAACTGATTGTCAGCAGCAGTCCTGGTACTTAGCATAGATATAATCATTTCCAGTTTGTGAAAATGTTCAAGCAAATTTATTATTAATATATTCAGTGCTTCATTTATCTCAATTTTTCCGGTGTCAGAATGTTTTCTGAGGTGTGGTGACTAGTACACTTTCCTGGGGCCAATGCACTCTGCCCATTTCTCTGAACTTGTCTTACCATGGGGTCTGTCATCAGTTCTGCATGGAAATGTTTGAGAATTGTGATCGTTTTCCTCGCAGGTGAAGTTCCTAATGGAGCCTGCAAAGGGCCTCCTCTCACAAAAAGCATCTCTAAGAGAAGAGAGATAAATGACCCTGAGTTTTTAGGGGGACGAAGTCGTTTTTCATAATGTCTGTTGAATCACCAGGTGATACAGGCAGGCTTTCAGGAGGCTTTTTGCAATTCAGATGTGACTGAAACCTTGAGAGCACGGAAGATGTGCAGGATTTGGGAAGGGAATACTTGGTAGACTGAGGGTGGCAGCAACAGTGGAGCTTTCATGTTTTCATAAGATATTTATAAGGCTAGCAATTCCCCAACTTGTGTTAAGTCTAATTATTACCTCTTCTTATATATTTCCAAACATAAATAGGCTTCCAGCATGAAGTTGGGGTGTTGTTTTTTTTTCTTAAACTAAATTCTGTGAGAAGTTGTTAATGGACTCTTGCTTGTTCTCCAGATGGATCCTGTGCAAAAAGCAGTCATAAACCATACCTTTGGAGTGTCCATTCCTCCAAAGAAGAAGCAAGTCATTTCCTGTAATGTCTGCCAGCTTCGCTTTAACTCTGATGTGAGTACTGGCTATTTTCTTTCCTTTTTTTTTTGTTCATTCAAAAGAGGTATAATTAATCCAAGCTGCTTTTCTCCAAGTTGATAGTTACTGTTCTGCATACATTCTGCTCAACTTTATATTTTGCCCTCTTAGAGCTAGAAGTCTGGTGTTGACTGCTGCCATACACCTTTGTCCTGGTACCTAGGGAGCCAGCTGTACTTTTTCCTCAAGCTCTAGACACTAACTTTTTAAACATGGTTTGCAGTCAGCCATATACTGAAATGCTACTACAGCTGCACTTCTGTGTTTCCAGATAAAAAGACTGTCATGATAGCCAATGCCACATCCATTTACAGCAACCCACTGGAAAGTCCAATAACCTTCAAGAGGGAGCAGACAGAAAAACTGTGTTCTCTTAACATCATACATTGTCATACCCACTTACCTTCAAAAGACATTTTTTTCTCTTGTTCCAGTGTTCTTTCTGATAATGTCTCTGGATTTCTTAATGAAGACACCTTTCCAGTAACTTTCAGTTGTAACAATTTTGAGTATTTACTTCTTGCTGTCTTTTGAGAATGATAAAGTTCAAAGAAGCTACTTTCTGAAGTATAATTCTAAAGGAAAAATGAAAAAAGGCAGTCCAAAAGAACACGTTGTCCAAAATGCCTAAAGTATGTATCCAACTACTTTTACTCAAGCTATGTGAAAAATAAATAAAATCAAGGAAGTTAACAAGTAAAAAAAAATTGTTTTAGAAAACTATGACCTCTGACACTTATAAAATATATATTTGTTCTTAGGCTAATAAAAATTTTAAAACTCAGATTTTGTTGCTTCAGAGTGTAAGAACAAGTACTTAAGTGATGCATGAATATTAGATAGATATTTTGCTATTGTGAGTAATAGTTTGAAGGAAGCTCCTTAAGACTGTTGTCTTGGTACTGCTAGAAATTCTCAATCAAGGCATATAAAGTCATCTATTGCTCTGATTTTTCTCTTGCCTCTACCATTGACTTTTGAAGTGGTTTGTAATATAATTTCCCAAGTTTGACTTTCTTGTCTAGCCTGGCATGGATTTTGAAGCATTGCTGTCTTACCTTCAAATTGATTTCTGAATAAAAAATCTGCCATCTGCTGACAAGCTTACTAAACTTTCTTTGAAGTGGCAATATCTACTTAGTTAACAGTTTTCAAAAGTCTTTTTTTTTTTTTCCCACTTGTTTCCTTTTTAAGGTTAAGATTTAGCTTTAAAAAAAAATCTTTCTGCTCTGATTCCTAATCCAAATACCCACTTTTACTGATTAAGACAAGAAACCAATACAGTTTTTAAAAATTTCTGTGGATCTGAATCTTCCTTCTGAGTAGGATCTTATTTCCTCTCAGCGAGAGTGGCTCAACCTGTTCCTGCTCTTCCCTGTCCTTCTAAGGAGTCCCTTTTGATGGCGGGTCCTGTCCCTAGAGGATTTTGCACTGGAATTCAGATGGTCAGACAGTATTTCAAGGCAGACAGATTGAATCACAACTCAGTGGCAGAAGAAAGAAGAGCTGAAATAGAATATCGTTTTGTACTTTTGCCAGCTGAGCATTTTTTCCTATATTACTTGTTCACAAGATAGAACAAAAAGTGCATATCATATTCTGCTTCCAGTGGTGGCATTACTATAGCATGTCAGATTATAGCCTTGTATTCACATTGTTGTGCTTCTTTCTTTTTAGACATGTTTAATACAAGCAGTTCTAGCTGTTAGAAGAAATCATAGCTCTTTTGTAATGGGTGGTTTTAAGAATGGATGAAGCATTATGACCATGCTGGTGGTAGTGATAAAAAGCAGTTCCTTCCTTTCTAGAGCATTTTTTCATTACAGGACATTCATAAACAACCTGGAAATTTGATTTTAAACTGTGCTGAGACTCTAGATAGGGTAATATTAATACTAGAAAATACTTGAATATAGAATAAAGTTTCACAAACATTTCATCACCAGAACATACAAACAGAGAATGTTTTGAGAACAGGTTTGCATAGAATAGTGCTTCAATTGTAAAAGCTGTGCAGCCTTTCATCAGATTATTTAATTTCTCATGGGGAGCTTACGTGAAATTTTAAATCTTTCCTCCAAGTTTGATCTTCTGAGATTTATTCATCTGTGTTACCTTTTCAACCCACTCCCCAAGTGCGAGAACTTATTTTTAAATGTCATTCCTCTTCTACCCCTGTGATAATCTGCATTGTCACAATGTTAGGTAATGTTCAATTTAGCTCTACAGACTCTTCTACATTTCCTTGATGAAGATATTGGGGTTTTTTTGTTGTTTGCTTTTTTGTTTTTGTTTTTTGTTTTATGCTCATAAGGATGATGGATACTTCTTCCTTAACTTGATGCAGAGAAGGAAGTCAGGTATTTCTGACCATCTTATCTACTGAGCCTTTCAACAGATCATTTCCACTGTGCAACTTCCTGTGAATGTTTTGAGACCATTCCTGGTGGCACAAAATCATGATAGCTTTCATCAGATCCTTGAGCAACATGCTGTAGAAGATTTGCAGTTCATCCACTTTACAGTTTTAATTTCTTCCTCTATCTCTGCAAAGCTGACATGCTCCTTGTGTATGGTGGCATGTTGTTTATTTGAACTTCCTTTGACCTAAATTACGCAAGGAAATGAAACAAAAATGAGCAAAGAATTGCTATTAAGTTGTTTTCTTTTATTAAATGCATTTCATTTTCATGGCGTTTGAAGCTTCAGACCTGATCCTAGTATTACTTCGTCTATTCCATTAATAATGTACAAACCAATGGAAATTTGTCTGTAGAAGAAAGTTGGTTTCCTTGGCTGTAATCTTTTATTCACACTCTTGGTACTTGCTGTTCATGATCAATAGACCAAAATAATTCTGACTTAGTCAATTTATATTTGTCAAACCTCCCGTTAAGTTAGCGCAGTAAATTGCAAAGGTTTCTTCTGCTCCTGTGTCTGCAGTGAGTGTGTTCTGCCATCAGATCTGGAGGCGGGATCTGCAGCTCTCCCTGAGCAGGAGGAGGAAGTGTAACATTAGGGTTGGAAAGCATTTTAAATCAAGTTGTCTTCATTCTGGATGTAAATACGTCTAATGTTGAAATGATACCTTCTTTATATTGAGAAATAAAATCTGCTAAGATTATGCTACTTTTCTTCTAACATAATTAAAAAAAAGTGGTGAGTTTTGCCATCACTGCCCCCCTCATATATTTTCTTCTTCACAATCAGATTGGATTACTTTTTGTTCTTAATCATGTGTTGTTTGTATTTGTTTCATAAAGCAAAACTTAAATAGCAAAAATAGATTCCTGCAAGGGTACAGTCAACTTTTTGTGTGTGTTTGTATAAAAGGTCTCTAAATATGAGAACTTATTAGGAAGCAATTCTTTCTAAATGCAAATATAGATGGCTGGAACAAGGCATATGGTAAATAGTTGGAGTACTTCGAAAATGATTGAGGTGAGTCCAAATTATGAATTGTTTACCTAGTGGGGTGAAAACCAGAGTTTAGTTTCAGGGTTTTACAAATAGAGTAACTGTCGGCTTTTAGACTTACAGAGGATGCAAAAAGTGATGTTACGCGGTCAGTCTGGTTTAGTAAAAGCAGAATAAGAAGAATAAACCATTGATTGCTTGCTACTTCAGCTATTTTGCTTGTGTAAGAGTATAAAGAAAATGTGAAGTAACAATTTCTAATAGTATGGGAAGACTTTTGATGTGACTTGTGTAGAAACTCTGAAAAACAGAACGTGGTCCATCTTTTTCTGGAGTGTTGTAATTTGGTGTATATATGTAGTTATAGGGAGGTTCTGTGCATTATCATTAAGTGTCAGTGTGACTTGGTGTCCCCTTTCTCCTTTTTTCCACCATCTCTACCATACACCTTTAGAAGTCAGAAGCTATATGCTTTACTTCTAAAGGTGCTTTAGAAGTATGCTTTGCTTTAGAAATCCACTAGTGCTAAACACTTCCCAAATGCGCCTTTAGAAATTAATGCTATTAACTTTGCCAGTGGGCAGACAATTGAGTTAAGGAAGATAATGTCTTTCTCAATTAAGGGAGATCAAATTTACATACCTGTGTTTCTGTTTGTGTATGTTCAAGTACTCTGTATTGTCTTTCATAAAATCTAACAAGTCATTTGAAGCTACAGTTTTTGTAGAGAGTTATCCATGTATTTTTCACATGGTGTAGAAGTAGTACATAGAAATTAGTTTGTTAAAACCAGGCAGTTAAAGCCATATCACAGCACTCTTGAGAGCACTGTGTGGCATAGTGGGCCTGCTGTCTCTGCTAGTGTAGATTTACGCTAATATATTTCAAAAAAAAAAAAAAAGTGCAAGGGTAAAATACAGAAGCATGTCAAATTTTTTGTGTATTGCCATGTAGAAATATTTGAAGAAATATTTTGAGCTACTTTAATTGAGAACTGTGGCCTAATGCATTTGTTTTTGTTCTGAATTTTCAGAAAAGTAAAAATAAGTAAATGAAAGTGGAATGGAATAGAACGTTAATAAAATCAAGCATTTTGCTTTGCATAATTTTATTTACTTTTTTTAAAAGCAGAGTTGGTTTGGAGATACCAACATTTTGAGGGGATTGATAGAAGAGAGATTGGTAGAAGAGAGAGAATCCTCTTCATGGAGCAGATTGTGGTAGTGAGTCAGATCTTGCTTTTGCATAGAGAATGCCAGAGCAAGAGATGCAGCTGTGCTCCACCAAGAGGAAATGCAACATGCTGAGAAAGATCTAGCCTAGCCTGTCAAAAACAGTTTCATCCTCTTAAGAATCCTGGGATTCCTTTCAAACCCATGGTTATATCTATATGGACTGTGGATAAGCTTTGTTAAATAGGTGTTCATATTAACTTTGTAGGTCTGGTCTATTGAGGTTATTTATGTTGCAGACATTCTAGCAGAAGCTAAAAGCAGCTTGAGGAAGGTTTGTTCTATCCTTATAAAACTCATTACAGGGCCCAGTAACAGTAAGGCACAGGAAAGATGTCTGTTGCTGTCTCCCAGAGATTCCTTCTCTGTTTACTCTTGGCTTTCTTTTCTACTTCCCTCTGGCACATCTCCTGCAGATGCTGTGTGGCAATGAGTCCCTGCAACAGCTGTGGAGGTTAGATCAGGCTGTGCTGAGTTGTCTGTTCTTCTCTGCTCTAGTGACTGGTACTGTCACCTGCAAGAGAAACATCAGTCAAGGGTACCTATTAGGATTTGACAAAACTTTGTTTCTCCATTCTTATGAAATAAATAAAATTCTCTCTGTTCTACTTGCCCATTATTTGTTTTGATAGTCCACAGAGTTTTTGTACCTTGGGCACTAACTAATATTGTTGGTGCTAATCTAGTCACTTTTCTCTCCATCTGTACTCCAAACTCAGCCACATTACACCAGCAGTCCACTTGATTTGTTTGCTTGCTAGTGTTTATTTATTTAGATATTTTAAATTGTCATCTGTTGATTGCTTCTAAATGAAATATCTGCTACCCTCAGTGCCTGCTGTCCCTTGCTTGTAGGAAGGTCTTTGGCTGTGATGCAGCCAGTGGGTACCACCTTGTTGATACAATATTCTTTCATTGACATAAGTGTGTGTCTCCACAGCATGTTGTGCTCAGTGATTGATGACTGGCACTGCCTTTTGGCTTTGTCTGCAAAGATTCAGAAATTAAGACAAAATGACTTGTAGGAAGATCAGAAAAAGCAGATGCAGCAGTTGGACATTGAGATTTTGGCATTCAACTTATTATTGTGTGTATATATACCTAATAAAAATAATGTGATGATAGTGATCATCTTTTTTAAAAAAAGCCAGAAGACAATTTTTCAGAGTTGAGGCTAGTGTTGCCAAATACTATCTTTGCAAATTTGAATGGATGTCAAAAAGATAACACACAAAATAATCAATGACATCGAATAAAAAACTGTTGCCATCTTTTACCAAATGTATTACATTTTTCTTATAAATGAAACTATTGGAGCTGATTCTTAGGGTTTGAAACATTGTGGAGCAGGAAGGCAGTAATTAAAAGCATAAATCTCAGGAATTTTTGAGGGCAATTTTCTGTTTTGAAGACAGACCTGACAAAATGATGAAAGTTGTTAGCTTCATCGTGACAGAAATACTGTGTGTTTACAGGGTGTAGAGTTAAAACATGCTGAAAGTTCTGTTCAAAACTAACTATTTAATAAAGCTGTTAACTAAGTTTGACTTTTTAATGATATGGCTGATTTTCACCACTTTTCCATTTTTACTGTGTTGTAGTAATCTGCTTTAATATTTGGAGAAATTTGATTTCACAAAGCTACTGAGAGCTGAATTTTAAAAATAACGTACAGCTTTGGCGTAATAGAAGTATAAATACTTCAGTTTTACAGATTACTTCAATTATGTCTATTCTTAACATCAATTGCATCTAAACTTATTTAGTACAGGTGCATCAGGTTGTCATTGAAGAGATCTGATAGGTTCACATTTCTTCTCTGTGCAGTAATAAATTAAATTCATTTAATTAGCCATTCATACACCAGATAAATTCTCAAACTCAGTCACTTGTGAACTGTCAGAATGAATAGTGCTGATTTCAAATATTCTGCCCCTCTCCCTCCTGAGAGGGGCAATTTCTGTCATATTTTGTACTGCAGCCTTAACTGAATTTTAAAGGTTTCTTAAAGGTAATATGGCTATCAGTGTCTCTATGATCCGTGTGTTTCCTGATTATCTTTCTTTGTACATATATGTAAACATACATATATTTAACTTTAAGCAAAGCTACTGACTGTATTGTATACTAATCATATTCACGCATTCTTAGAAAGCATGGTTACGTGTGAACGTGAAGATTTGCATTGCTGATGTTTTTTTAGATGGGCTTACGCATATAAAGCAGTGCATTATGGCTAATGTATTGCATGTACTCTCACAGACAAACATGCTGATGCTTAGATGTAAAACTTAGTTGATAATGAAAAGCAGAAATTCACGAGTAATTTTAGATTTTGAATAAAATCTAATGGAAAATGTATTCAAGAGAGGAAAAGTTGTCCTTACTTCAACCAAGTCATTAATCTTACAGCATACAAAGTTTGTTAAGATCATCACAGTATCTTAGAATCGTGAGTTGGAAAGGACTTCTGAAAGGCATGTAGTCCAACTACCATGCAATGAACAGGGACACCACAGCTAGATCCCTGTCAACAACCTAGAAAGCATTTCATTAAGAATGATCATAGTAATGCTAGTTACAAATTTTATTTTGCAAGACATTTAGTTTTTAGAATATGCAGAATGAATGTAATATTTTATTTGAAGTAAAGCATTAATTACACTATTAGTATTGGATTGTGACGCAATGACTTCAACAAAATTATTTTACTTCATTGATTTATTCCTAAATGCAGCTGTGTACACTGGAATGAATCATTATGCAACTAGAAATTATTGTGAATGGGCAAATACAGTGAGATCACTTAAGGTTACTTATTTTGGCTTTTAGAGCTCTTGTTTTCAGAATCCAAAGAAACACCACTGTTGCTTTGTACATTTCTTTACGTTCACAAATATAGTTTTGATTATATGAAATTTTTGTGGATTGATTGTTAGTATTAATGAAGATCAAAAATGTACATTCGGTATCCGTTTGCAAAGCTGTATTCTAAAGGTAGTTGCTTTTAATTTTGCTTGTTGTTTTATTGGGGTTTATATTAAAAGTGGTAAGTTCTCTTTCTTTTATGCAAAATGCATCTTTCAGACTATAACTTCTGGATTGTCAGAGCAAATGAAAATGAATGTTTCTTGTATAAGCTGAAAAAAAAAATGTTGTGGCTTATTCCAAAGATATGTTATATATTTCAGTTAATATATTACAGAAGCCTGTAACCTGTAATATATTGCTGTATTGTGCCAGAAACATGTTTTTAATGGGATTTAGAAAAATTGGTTTGTATATGATGCGATGCAAGTATCTCATAAAAGTAGGGTTAGTAATGCTCAGGACATTAATAATCAGAATAATTGGTACCAGGAGTATTCGTAACATGCTTTCTAATTTCAGATTGCTATGGATGCCCTTTTTGTTAACTGTTACTCCAGAAAATCTATAGATAGTAATTGTTTTTATAAGAATTAAAGGAAATTGCTTCATGTTGTTTCCACATTTTTGTTACCAAAAGCAATGGAATCAAATGATTTATCTCACAGCAGATAATAAGCAAGCTCTGAGTTACAGATACCTCTGAAAACATTGCTTTATCACCCCAAGGAATACTCCTCTAACTTTATGCTTGAAAAGAGTATTTTTATTTCCATGCACAGAACATGTGTCGAAAGAGCCTAACAAAATCCAGCGGCTGGAAGCTGAGACTAGACAAATTCAGTGTAAAAATTAGTAGAATGTGCTTGACAAAGTTTACTAAAGGTTGCTTTTCTGCTCACCACCCACAAAATAAGGGTTGGTTTGAGCAGTCTGTGGAGGGCTGGAGTTTTTGGACACTAGGCTTAAGTAGTCACAGCAGTACCTTTGGGCCACATGATGTACAACTCTGGATTTCTTAGTATAAATATAATAATTATGCAATTTATGTCAAAGGTGAGGCCATTTGGCACAATCCTTGGGGCTTTGCTTTGTGTTTATGGAAGTCTTAATTTTAATTCTGCTTGGGCTTGTTTGTTTTCAACAGGTCTCATGTACACTATGTGAGGAATGAATGAAGGGAATCAAAGACTATCGTAGGTTCTGACTGATATTGCTGACACTATTATTGCAAATATCAGCAGAAAGGCTTATTATCAAGGATTTGACTGACTAAGCCTTTCTCTTGAGTGCACATATGTCTCCTGTGTAGTAGCTTTGGCCCCAGGCAGTACATGGTCCTACCAACAGCACAGTGCACACGGAGAAGAGTTCAGTTATTTAAAGGGACATCATCAACTTTAGAGTGCTCCAGTGGAGAATCTTGTCCTTGCTGTTATTGGAAATTGAAAGTATCGTAATGGAAAGGGTAAACACACCCCTCAATTTTGAGCTTTGATTTCAGTACATATGTACATGTTTGTGAATAGTTTATTTAATTTTTTTATGCTTGACACTCCTTGTAGCTCATCACAAAGCAATAGAAAAGTGCAGAGAAATGGACAAAGCTTGGCAAAGGTGGAGAAAGGCAGGGTCATGGTACTTTGCTCCTGTTCCTGCTTATGGTGCATTGCACTAACGGGGAGCAAACAATCTGCATTCCTCTACCTCACTCAGCTGAGAAGCTCCAACCCAGAAGTTGACAAGTGTCCCTTTAAGTAGTGCATGTAGTAGTAGTGGTGGTATAGCTGTGTAGATTTTTTTTATAATTCTTAAACTGCATTTTTATGTTTTAAATTCCAAAGGTTTTAAAGCCATCATGCAGTTTAATAGCAAGTGATGAATAGAATCTCTACTGTTTTTATAATGAAGATAAAAAATAATCTCAATTTCAAAGGAATTCAAAGTAAAGTTTATCTAGGAAGATTTATTTCTGAATGCTTGCTTACTGCAATCTATTTAAAAATGTATAGGCACAGCATGCCACTATACACGCTGTCTTTTTAACGTGGAAAACGCTGTTTCACAAGGTGTGCAGTCACAAAACTTCAGTGTGTAAGAACATCATCCTCTGTTATAACTGCAGTTCTCCACCAATTTTGGTGGTGCATATGATTTTTGTGAAGTCTCCACCAAACTGTCTATTCTGGTGTCTAGTCCGGCTGTTTCTACTGCTCAGTTACACTCTTCCATATAATAAAATGTTTATTACATGCTGTCCCAAAGTGACTATATTGTAATGCCTATTTCTGCTGACTTTATGACTATTAGCTTGTTATGGCAGCACTCTTTCTAACATTTGAGATGTTTGGATCCCATAATTGCTTTTTATAGGGCGTGTAAGCCATTTTTAACACAATGAACTAAATAACATAGGAAGTGTTTTTGCATGGACTAGTGAAAGTTTCCTTGCACTGATGGTGTTATATGCCAGGTGCCAAGGAGTGGTCATCTTGCTACATGAAGCATGCTTTCTCCAAGCATTTTACTTTGAAATGAAACTACAATATTAACTTCTATAGTTAATATGTAACTTTCAATAGAGGCACCTAGTACTACCTCTCAAATCATTACGAAAAACATTGTTTGAAAATGGGAAAAATGCAATGCTGAGTAGTATGATGGAAAAGGTTATGAAAATAGATTGTGTTTTGTATGAAACTGTCAAGAAAAGCACTGAAAGGCATTAATGGAAATTTCCAGAATTTGAGGTTGCATTAAGCTTGCAGTGCCTAGGCTTTGCAAATAATGAAATGACCTGACTTGTAAAGGCAGTTTGTCATGGACATTCAGGAAGAATAATGGGGACTACAATCACTGAACAAGCATTTGTTTATGTGTATTTAGTGGGCAACTTCAAAAACACTGAGCTAGTTTCTGTAGATACTTTTATGACAAAGGTGAAGTAAACATAGCTTGGTATCTATTTCTGCAGTTTTATCTGGGCAGACCAAGAAAAGCACATGCATACAATGCTTCAGTGCAGGAAAAGGGTAGAAGGAAAAAGAACTCTTATTTCCTGGCCTTCAGATTCTCATTTTCTTAGTCTTTAGGGAACAAAAAGAAAAAAGAAAAAAAATGGCAAAGCAATTTATAAAACAATTAAGACTGATAAATATTTTGTTTCCTGTGTTTCATTTGGGTCTGTTAAGTTTATAGGTATGGTGTTTCTTCTTTTTCTCCCTCCCTGCTTGATCTAATAGTGAAGTCATAATGTCATTAATGCCTGTTTCAATTGTTGTTACTGTAATGATGAAAATACTTTGACTTTGCTAGATCAAACAGATAGAAAAATGTATCATCCTGTAAAATGATTAAATAATCATTTTTTTCAAACTGCAAGCAATAAAGACTAGGGAACAATATATAAAAATTGAGTAACATCTTTCTCAGTTGGACATGTTTACATTTGTATAGCTCTTTAAATCTTTAAGCAGTATGGAAGCAAAGAATTAGAAGTAGCAGAGCTGTATCTAATCCGTGTGCTTTTTTTTTCCAAGTTTGCAAAAGCATGTACTGTTCATTAAAATCCTGGCATTCGAACATATGAGAAATTACATATAGGAAAACTGTTACTATAAGGTTATTATAATTTTCCAGGTGGTATAATATGGTGCCTACTATTGAAAGTGTCACTTTTCTGCTTTATCATCCATTGTGTGATACAGAAGTACAGAAAAAAGTGAGCCTGATTTGTTCTCCTTTGTAGAGCCAGGCCGAGGCCCACTACAAAGGAAGTAAGCATGCCAAGAAGGTCAAAGCACTAGAGGCAACGAAAAATAAACCAAAAGTTGGGTCTTCCAAGGACAGCGCAAAGGCTAACCCAAGCTGCTCCACGCCAGTCACAGCCAACATCTCTGACAAATCAGGTCAATGAAAACTTTTTGTTCTATACGTTGTTTTCTCCTTTTGTAGATGCTTATGTGAAAGAATCCTATTGCATGATGCTGATCCATATCTTGTCTTTTCCAAACTGTTACATTTTCTTGTATGGAATTAATTAGTTGTGATGCTATCAGAGATTTTTATTTTAGGTTTTATTTTTTTTCACATCTGATTAATGTGGTACAATGTCTCTGAATGCTGACATTTGGTGGCTTTTTGTTGTTTTTTTTTTAAATTGTTTATGTTCTCTTATCAAATCTACTCATAGAAACTATGTTGTTCATGCGGCAGTAGTAATAGATGTGGATGGGTGTCAAGTCTGAGATGTGCATATTTAGCTGAGGAATAAGAAATTTCTCTAACTTTTTTTACTCTCTGAATAAAATTATACTGCTTCAGTAAGAAGCACACCCGCAGAAAGGTAGTGGAGCCTCACAACACAGCTATTTCCTGATATCCACAGCTCGTTAGTGCTTTAACATCTTTTTTTTCCCCTATGTGTCACTAATCTGAGGAAGATCAGTAACACTAATTACAGTGCAGTTGTTTGAGCCACTTTCAGCTGTGTCAGTGTTGTGTAACCAAGTGAAACAGGAGAATTTCCTGAGCTCGCTGACAGTCTGAAATATTGCACTAGTCATCCACGAGAGAGCACCTACTGTGGGTTAACCAACTATTGGTCTGCTCAACTGGTTGTGTGTGATAAGCTTGGTGGTGCTTTGAGAGCTACTTATCCATTTATCTTAGAGCTGAACTTGACTGAGATGCCGTAGACTGATTGGCACAGATGGTTCTCTATCAAAATAAAAATAATTAAAAATAAAAAAAAGGAAAAAACAAGCACCCCGATTTCCATAACAATTATTTGTTTCTCTGTTTTCTTCACACCATCAAAACTGTCTTTGGGTCCGTAGCAGTGATGATGGGTGCCAAATTTTGGGATGATTCACCTAGAAAGTCACACTTCAGGTTTGAATGAGATAACATGAATCCGATAGTATGTTCAGGGAAACAAGCCAAGTTACTGTAAAATAGCAAACTACTGTCTGCTCTAAATAAAACATGTATGTCAAGTAGGAAGAGATTTAAAATATTTGTTAAATATTTTACTCTCTGAAACACTATAAGTAGCTTCAGTTAAAACAGCTTACTATTCCAGGTGTACACTGTAAAAGCTCAGACAACTGTTTAGGAAGATTTCTATTAAAACTTCAGAGGAATTAACACATTGCAATACATGCTGTGAGCATGTAGCTGTGCTATGCACCCCCTGTCCTACTTGTGTCAAGTAACACAAGTTGCAGCCTTGTTACTAACTACCTTATTTTCCTTTCCAACTATTCTCTGTAAGTCTAGCACTGTCTTATGTGTTTCTTAGGCCAGACTGCAAAGTCTGTCCCTGACTTTATTTTCTCTGTAGAATGTGTCAAAATCCTTTCACTTCTTTATGTTCACTTTTTGGGAGGGGATAAAATAATCTGGACAACAGTAAGAGAAACCTACTCCTGATATTGCAATATTGTCCCTGTTTTGACATTATGTTGTTATATACTATTAAATACTTGACATAAATTAGACAGATTACCATCTGTGTCTGTGCAATTATACCACTGTTTCTACATTCAAAATAATTCACAACGGCAATTCAGTGGAATGCTGTCTTCCAGCCTGAGGAAGGACAGCTTGAGGGAACTGTATCACTTCACTGGTGGAACTGTTGTTTAGATGCTGTAAGGATTGTTAGGTTCCTGAAAAGTGTTCATCAAGAAATGCCATTCTTGGTGTCTATGCCTTGAGTATGGAAGGAGAGGATAAGAAACTAAAAAAGGAAGAGAGTTTTAAGTTTGTGTTCCTTTTTTACTTGTTGCACTCATACTGGGATTCATGAAGAATGGGTAGAAAGTAGCATAGTGCATTGATAAACTCAGTTTGCTATTGTGTTATGTATGTCAACTAATAAAAGGACCCAACAGGCATGACTCACAGCTTTTCTGATGTGCTGTCATTTTGAGTGACATGTTGATATCTGCCCTGCAGCTCTCTAGACAGAACAGTTGCTATATACTGAGCTAAAATGTCAAGTTTACTACAAAGCTACATCTTACATGGGTCAGACACAACTGATTTGGATCTCATGCTATTTTTCAGAAGTGGTAGGTCCAGAAAAATAACTTCAGCATTGGCTTAGGTTGTGTGATGAATCTATCAGCAGTTCCTTTCAATTTGGGAAGTGTGACTCCTAGTAGAGATACAGAAGTTATATTAATGTTTAAGGTGTTTTGAGGGGTTCTGAGGAGGATGTTACCCCAGTCTGATGTACTCTGGAACCTGGTTTGAGTATGATGATGCCAAGTTTTCATGAGCGTGGTCTTCTCTGTTGCTGTTAAAAATGCGGTATGACTCAGCTAACTTTTATAAATTGACCATCAGCAACCATGTAATGATTAAGCCATAGTACACTGAAGCTGAGTTTGCTGCACATTTAGGTAAGTGGATATATTTATAGGTTGGACTGTACCATTGCTATGATGCTGCAAACTTTTTTGTCGGTGCTTCGAAGGGCAGGTGCACTGACAGGACTGGGAGCTGCTCTTTCATTTGGGGCAAAGATTACTTAACCTCCCTGTGGAATCCTAGGATTTTCAGGATGGCTTCACACAAAAAAGTGCGTGTTTGAGGGAAATCCTGTTCAGTGGTTTGTGAAGTCCTTGAGACTGAAAGATATTGTATTACTGTACTGTATGCAGACAAATGTAATTTACACGTGCACGTATATGTATTTCCAGTAGAATGCACAGCTTTAGAAAAGGGTACAAACAACAACAAGAACACAGAAGAGTTTAGAATATGCAGAGCGCATTTTAAATGTAGCTCTGAGAATGTAACGCAAGCTGAGGTCTGTGATCCCAGCCTAACATCATCTGCTGTGATGAAATAGGCTTACAGTGATGCATCCTTCAGGAATATATATGACAATAAATGGACTGGAATGTCACTATTTACTTATCAAACAAAGATGAAGTCTTTGATCTTACTTCTGAATCAAAATAAATTGTTCAAAATGAAGCGGACAGATGATACATTATTACTTCCCTTGCATTTTGCTTTGATATAAAACTCAGAAAGTAAATGCTACTGTTTTAAACTTATCAAAAGTCAAAACCAGGATAGAAAAATAAGGTCTTGTTCTGTCTTTGAGCCATTCTGGATATGATATGTTTCCAATGTGTCAGTGAGAACTGTTTGTGAAATGATATGGATGGGCATTTGAAGTTCAGTCCTCATTCAAAAATAAGATCTGCAGACTCTGCTACCTGGGATGCATTAAGGATGATCCCTTTGGGTGTTCTTTGAAAAGTCATTTTTGTTAAGCGTATATATCTGCAGTATCAAGCATATAACCTGGCCACATTCTGGATCCTATTTTAAATGCTGGCTCCTCTCACTGCGGTTTTGTTCTGTAAGTGCATGTCAGGGCAGCTCAGTGTCAAGTTCACGGTGTTGTGACAGTGCATAAGCACTGTGCTGGTCTGCAGTGTATGGTGAGGACAGCAGGAACGTCATGTAACTAGAATGCAACTGTTTGATCCAGCGGGACCCTTTAGGAATTACCATAGTTTTTCCAGCTTGCTAAAGTTGCCCAGTGAGTTAGCTCAGGTTTTGAAAACAGCCTAGGCGTGTTGATCAACAGAAGCGCTACTTTGTCTTGTAGACATATAGTAATAAGTTGGCTTATTAGATAGGGCTGGTAGCCCCAAGCTTTATTAAAAAAAGTTGACCTTGAAGTCTTGCCTAAGATTTATAGTTCATTGATGGCTTTTCTGTGGTTGCTTTGACAGTATAACTGGCAGTCAGTCAAAACTGACAATCGGGGCAGTTTATTTTAAAATTCTTCCTGACAGTGCTCAAATTCCGAACTTTTCCATATGCTTCTCTGTACTTTGAGTAGTCATTATGCACAGTTT
Source organism: Odontophorus gujanensis (assembly GCA_013399175.1). Taxonomy (NCBI): domain Eukaryota; kingdom Metazoa; phylum Chordata; class Aves; order Galliformes; family Odontophoridae; genus Odontophorus; species Odontophorus gujanensis. The sequence continues at coordinate 394,363 of VXAB01005246.1, forward strand.
GTTGTTGATGAACTCTTGAGAGCTCCTGGAGGACTCAAGGTCTTTCTTCAGTCTGCCTATAATAATGTTAACTCATCCAGATCAAAATCCCCGCCTCTAATGAAAATGATTACAAGTACCACTAACAGAAAAATAAACTCTGTGTCTAACACAATAAATTGTTGAGTTGTTGCAATTCCTATTGAAGCTGAAAGAGGTCAGTTTTTTATTTCTTCATTCATTATAACAATCAGGAGGATGTGTAAGCTGGAAATTGCTTTGTAGAAACTTTAAGCATTTTCTCCCATCTTAATCTAAAAGAATGGAGTACTCTGATGTATGCTAGAACATTCATGTGTCATGTATTGCTAGTACAACGTATTATTATTACTTCTTCCAGTCATAAAAATTGGAATTTTGTTGAATAATTTTTTAATTGGCATACTTACAATTAATGCATATTTTTTCTTTGAATAGAGAGAAGGACAGACATTAGACTAAATGAGACTGACTGCTAATGTAGCTGGACTTTGAGCCACGGCTTAGAGATACTCTCAGCTACATTTTTTTTTTTTAAGTTATAAATCTACACTTGTTTAAGGAATTCACTTAAACATATTGAATCCCTCAGCAACACTTTTCTGTTTACATCAGGCATCTGTTTTTCTTGTTTGTTCTGTTAATGATGCCTGTTGAAAATCCAAAGGTTATTTGGAGTGATAATGGAATGATAAATGAATATAGCATGTCACAATTTACTGCTAGATGTTCAAATAGATCTCATTTCACTCTTGAAAATATTTTTTAGGTTTATATTTTGGATATTTTTGAACTGGGTCCTAATGATTGTTCTCATGGATATGTACCAGTATTGTGTAATTACACAGAGAAAATGCCAGCCTAACCAGCCCAGTCAGTAGATTACAACCATATTGAGTACAGGTGACCAGTATGTCCCATCCCTGGGGACTTTCAGGGTGAGTCTGAATCAGCCCCTGATTCGGCAACTTGATCTAGCTGTGGATGTCCCTGTTCATTGCAGGGGACTTGGACTAGATGGCCTTTAAAGGTCCCTTCAAACTCTAAGGATTCTGTGATTCTTTTATGTGTGATGTCATTCTTTGTTATGGTTGTTTTTGCAAGACATTTCAAAATTGCAAGACAAAAGTGGGACAAAAAAACAGCAGCCAGCAGAAAGCAAGTATAGGACTGAGACATCAATGTCACTAATCTCCTTTGCTGTTTTCTGCTAGGAAGAACAATGATCCAGAGTTATCTGGAAAGGTGAGTTATAGATTGGGATTTTGTAAAATTTCCAAAGGAGAGAAATGATATATTCTTTTCTGTTTCCTCGGGATTATTGTGGTTCTGTTGTTGAATGACTACTATTTGCATAAGAAATGTTTCATTTGTGAACCAAGCACAGGGTTTGTTTTTAGATGACTAAGGAATTAGAATCAGTGGAAGTTCTCTTAATCTCAAATGGACTGAAGTTAGACCTTTAAATTGGTTAGGAAGGAAAACTCACAATAAAGACAGCTGCTGGTTTTGTTGTTTTTTAACAAACCTGGGAGGGTGTAGCTTTAACTGTACCTTATATTTCCTTATTAAAGAAATACATTGCTGAAGAATTAAGGCCATATTTCTGATGCCAGACATGTAGCATTTTCATGTAATCAGAGAATAAAGAACAGAATGCTGGTGATTACTCATGCCGTTAGTAGTGGAATAGAATGTTATGTGTGTCTAGTTTGACAGAGTAAGAGGTTTTGTCGTCTCTAAAATTTGAGAATGAAAGGTATTTCAGTGACTTTAGTTTCCAAATATAAAAGAATAGGTTGGACTCAATACTGACACTTCAAGATGTTCTATTTTAGCCTCTAAACCAGATAAATGTTCTATTTCAGAACCATGTTTTTCTGGAGAACATGTACTTATAAGTGAGGAAGACAGTATCATCAGTGACTTTCTTCTGTATTTCTCACCAACTATTCTTAAATAGCTAAAGGAAAAGACTTCTGAGTGTAATCTAGTAGCAATTTTCATACATCTAAATTTTTTTCTTTTTGTAAATATTATTATTATTTATATTTACCTTCATTTTTGTAACATGTAATCAGCATTTAAAATATTATGTCCAAATACTTGTTCAGAAATCCAGAATCTAAACCAAAGCAAAGATGTCTGTGGCTGACACGTAAGACAATTAAATAGGTCTTTTGGAAATCTTCCTTGTTATACTTCCAGCCATAATTCTACAGCTATTGTATTGCTGAATTGGTGTGAGAAACATGCTACACTTCCTGTAGCATAAAAATGTATATATGGTCAATAGGTTGAGTTTTATTTCCTTATTCCTTATTTTCAAGGAGAGTGAAAATACTTCTGTGCCTGCTAAGTAAATTATATGCAATTTATTGGATAAATCTTGAAAGCATGACTGAATACGCGCGGTTCTCAGGCAGACCTGCCTTTGAAATCAGTGAGAATGCACAATTATAGATGTAATTTGACTAAAAATAAGATGAGTGTTTCATTGTTGGCTTCAGTGGCAGTTCTGTCCAGGTATGTACTGAATGAGTAGTTCAGACACAGGCCTGTGAGAATGCATTTGTATGCAGAATGTCAGCTCTTCTTGATTCATTTATTTAGACACTCATAAATTTTATATTGAGTTCCAAAGCACATTAGCAGCTGTGCGTAGAATCTTAAGATTATTTAAGCACAAAGTTCAAGTGAAATGTATTTCTAGTAATATATTTCAGGTTCACAGATGGAGGATATAACATTAATTTTATAGTTGAGGAGATGATCCAAAGCATTTTTGGGATGTGAGGGATACCTAGGAAGGATATACTGTACTTATTATAATCCATAAGTATTATTTTTCAAAATATCCTTATATTTTTACAATGGTAAAAAAAAAAAAAGGCAAAACCAAGACAATACTATGGCTTGTATTCCTGTGCCAGTAAAATAAGCATGTCAGTTTGTAATGGGAATAAAAATATTTACACAACAATAAATGTCTGGTGTCAGAGAAAGGTATATTCCACCAGGTAAAGGATTTATTTTGGTATGGATAAAAGTCACATTTTATAATAACAGATTATATACTATATTTCAAACTTTGCCCAAACTGTGTAAAGTTTTCCCAGTCTGTTTTAAATCTTTCCATTCCAGACAATACAGACTGGCATGGTTTAGAAAAGATGAACGCTTAAGATAGTTCTAAAGTAAATTTGGCTTGGCATAAAGCAACAGGACCCAGAAATGCAAAGCTGTGGAACATTCTCAGTTTAAGGATACTCCCTGAACAGTGGGATTTTTGAAATGTGAGCTCTCCTTGTTGAGATATAACTTTTACACAGTTCCTTTGATATATTTATATATATATATATATATAATTTATTTATATACCAGCATACCTGGAAAAATAGCCACAAGTATGCAAAGAATTGACTAAAAACTGTAGGTGATACAGTAGGATTATCTCAAAAGCACCCAGTAGTTGGAACACTGGCTTCTCTGTTCAAGAAAGTGTACAGGTAGGTATAGAACCAAATTTTGCAAGTTTCAATGCCATGTGGACTTTTTAATATTTTCTTATTCTCATTACTCCCTTTCTGTAAGAATTAAGCCCACTTCAAAACCAGAACTTGATAATGTTAATTTTTAATCCAATTAAGTTGCAAATATTTCTGTACCCTGAAAAGGGAATGGGTTCCTTTGTAAGAGTCTTTGCTATGCCAAGTCAGAAATAAAATATCTAAGAAATTAAGTATCAACATCACTCTTGTACTGTGGCCAAGCAAGCAATACTTCTGAAATGAAAATGATACTTCAGCTCAGCCAGTTGGAGAGTAGTGATGCAGTTAATCAAATAATCAGTCTAGCTACAGAGCTTGCTCAGTATTGCAGAGCCATCCAGACATTTCCTGATGTAGCTTCAGTATCTCAACAAAATATGTTGCAGCTTATTTCAGTGCACATTTGTGCTTGAAATGAAAGGCTTTATATTTATAGCTTCCATTCATTTCTCATCTTTGTATAGAAACAAAATTGGTTTTCTTTAGAATGTGTCAAACAGATTTATTTCATGTAGCAACCTTTCATTATGAAAAACCTAGTCATTTTTCAGATGGGCCTCAGGTACAAGGAAGAGCATTTTATGAAAACTAAAGGTAATCAAAGGGTTAACAAATACACAGTGCTGTCTGATTTGCATGTAGGTTTGCAGCGGAATTTTTCTAGAACAGAGCCCTACGGGTTTTTCTGCTTCATTTCTCAGTAGACTGCACAACTTCTGAGATAGTAGTTATTTTGTCTGGCAGCCGTTAGAGTCTCATTATTCAGCAAACGTGTAGATAAAAAAAGATTTCAAAATCCCTTATCAAAGTTATCTAACTCTGTCTTAATGAGTGTCAAGAAATAATGTAATGCTCTCTGTTGTTTTTTTTTGTTGTTGCTTTTTTTTTCTGAGCAATGACTGGTAAGACGCAGGACAAAATGCCTGCAAATGCTGTGAAAGTTATGACCACTAGTGACTTAATTGCTTTCCTGCTATTGCTTTCATGGCATATATTACTCACAGTGTTCGTATTTTTCTTCATAAAAAGAATAATGAATTGTTTAAATGCATGCTTTATTCCTTTATAAGTGTAAACCAGCAGAAGGTAAGACTTTTTTGAAGAACAGTGATCTGATGCTTGCTTTTTCACTGAAGATATTGTCTGCCTTTCTATCCAGTAGAGTTTTTCAGCTGATGTATTGAGGAAAGTCCTTCTTGTCCTTCAATTAATTCTGTCATTGATCTTCTCTCCCTCTGTGTCTTATTTTAAGGCAAACAGAACTACAACTATTGTTACCAGTATGTTAACATATGGATTCTCTTCCTTTGCACAAACCTATATCCCAGGGTAGCTCCTAGAGTTTGTTTAGGCAATCCTTCAAGTATTACATAGCTAAATAAGTTTTCCCCACCTTCATTTATTTTCATACAAGCTTTTTAACATCTTTTTAATGACTTTCAGCCAGTCCTGTAATCTCTTTGACTGTGATCTCTCTACTTTCAAGATTTTCTCTTAAAAGCTTTGAATTTTTTTTGCAGTATTTCTGTGGTACCGTTTCTAATGTCCAGTCCTTTCTTCCTCTGTTTCTTACTAATATTTTTCATAATTTGCCATTTTTGCATTGGCATTCTTTTCCCTGTCTTTAACAAATGCAGCTGAGTCCAAGTCGTGTGTGCTCAGAACCCAAGTGCTGCAGGGATTCTCTTGGGCTCTCAGAGGGGCGAAAGCTGTAGTTCTCCTGTGTTATTTCACTTTTTTCTCCCCAGGCTAAAACTACTTTTATTTTTCTCTCCAAATTCTTCATGTCCTTCACTTTCAGAGTTTTCCATGTATTGTAAGTCTGCTGTAGTGTGCTTTCAAGGTGCTGACTTGCACCTACCACCCCTCAGCCACTGCAACCATCTGTGCACCTTTCCTGGTCCCTCTTTTTTGAAAATCATCCTACAGTCAGCTACCAAACTTAGTTTTGCTACTGTCACGTTGGAATTATATATATGTGTGTATATAAATAGTGATGGACTGAAAAGCAGAAGAAAGCTTGTGAGAAGTTAGGCTGCCACAGTGATGCCTCTGTTGATGACTTGTTCTGTTTCTTATATCTGTCTGTCTTCAACTGTGATCTCTGCCCTTAAGCTGCAAATTGTTTGGTCTGGGGACTATATTACTGTTGTGTGTGCAGAAAGCTTAGAACAGCGAGGTAAAATAATGGATTGTAATATCAACTAGCTGGCCTCTTTTCAGCATTACCAATGGCTGTATCTAATACAGGGTAGGAAGAAACTGTCACTTCTTATTTTACTGTCAGATGTTCCAAGCATCTGAAATACCAAATTTTAACTGAGTTAGAATTTTATCTTTAAATTGATATAGTTTTACTCTGTCTTTATGGATGCCAATTTAACTACAGTGATGAGCTTTTCAGCAAAGATCCTAGTATTATATATGGCTTTAATTAATGTAACTGATTTTACCTTTGGTATAAACTTGGTCAGGGAGAGAATGTTTGTACAAGCTTGACAGTGTGATTGATTTCCTCTTCCCATTCTACAGTCACTAAACGCTTCACAGGTTTTTTTAATGCAGCCTAATATTCATAGTCATATTTGGAGCTACTGACACTACAGGGAGAACCTGAGAATAGGTTTCCCTCTGCGCAGCTCTGCTGGCTTGGGAAATATGCCTGCTCCAGGGTCCCAATTAGTCTCAGAAATAAGCATTTTGAACCAATACCAGCACATGGTAACACATCATGAGTGAACTCAGGAATGCTGAAAGACCGTATTTATGCCATGCTTCCAGTGACAACGTAAAGCTATTAAGGATCAGTGCTGTGACATCCATAAATAATACACAAACACATCCTCACTTTTGTTTTTAGTCACTGTAGCAAATGGTGTAGTCAAAAATTAATTTAAGGTGTTAGACTCATCAAACTGCCTGTGTTTATGCCAGTTGTTCTTTTGGTAGAGATGCAGTGTTGTAGCAAACCACTGTAAACATGACTGATAATGCCAGAGGAATTGCAACTAACCATGCATCTCTTTGGTAGCATGGCATTGACAGCCATGCAGTAATTGATCTGTACTTTGTTTTCTTCATTTACAACTTCAGTTGCTATTTAAACAAGGTGTTATGAAACAGAAGTTTATTGTAAATTTTGTGTATTTTCAGTGTTAATAACTGTACAGGTGAGCATATTGTAGGATGTAATCAACAATTACAAATAGTGATACAGAAAACCTATAGACCTACAGAATAGCTGTTAGAATTTCTTAGTTTATACATGGAATTTAGGAAACTACTGCACAAAGAGAAAGCTGTGTCACAGGGAAGAAGGTGTGTGGCAGTGGTTTTACCTTTTCACATGCTTAGCTGGAGTAGGATTTCAGCATTTACAGGTGGGTCATAAACTATGCAATAGCAACAGTAGGGAGGCCAGCACAACCTACAAAGGAAGGTATATCACTTGAGCCAGTTCTGCACTCAGAGGGAACTGGAACCTGTTAGGTGTGAGCCTCAGATGTTATCCTATGCTGTTGTCTGCCTTGGACGCATAAAGCCAAAATAACACACTGCTGATTAGATAAATAAGCCTTGAATTCTAGCATGGTGCTGATGCAGATGTGAGACAAACAACCATAAATATATGAAAACAACTTCAAAGTGGAATTGAAACAATGTAAGTAGGCAACAGGAGCATTGATATTACTGAGCCCAAAGCAATACTTAATTAGTTGCTTTACTTCTTCCTTGGGCTCTCTTTCAAAATAAATGCAGACTTCAGTGAGAACTCAAAATGAATCACTGATTTACTTCTCTGGAGTTCTGAGGAAAAGGGAGACTTAATTTAGAGAGAGGTGTTTAACACAGATGAAATACGATCCTTCTGCTTGGAAAACAAGCATAGTCCAGTACAATGCAGCAGTATGGGTCAGATGTTCAATAGCACCTTACATGCTTTTTGGACTGGACAATCCCACTCATGTTCTGGTTTGACCTTTGCCCAGCTCTGCTGAGCTCAGTGGGGTTGGCCCAGGTGGAAAATCAGTGCAATTTTGGGCCCATGCTCACTAATGCCTTCAGAAATAGCAAGAGAATTTTACAGCCACATTGAACCAGCCCCATGTAATTTGTACAGTGAGCACAGTCTGGAAGCATGTGTATGTGTGCAGGCGATAACAGATTCTTCTCTGATTCCTTCTTGGAAATTTAATTTGATATAAGTATAAATAAGAATGGACTTCTCCCCGCTCTCTATTTGCATCTGATCTGCATTTCCTGTGCTTTGCAGATTTAAATACTTTGTAGGCATTTCTGTCCCAAATAAAACCGTAGGTAATGGTGTTTTGAATCCTGTAGGGGGCATGTGTCTCTCCACGTACATTTGAAGTCACATGGATGAGGAGCTGATCTGTGCCAGGAACCTCTCCCAGTGATGATATTACATGAGCTGTGGTTCTTTCCAAAAGCCAAGATGCTGACAGCATTTTGCCCAACCGGATGCTGGCAACTTCCCTCCACTTCTCCAGAATTGTTCTTGATGGGAGATTGTGCATTATATATTCTAAAATTGCTTTGTATTTCAAAGAATAAAAGTGCTGTAAATCTTAGGAATATTTTAAATATTAACAGACTGTCCATCAGCAGACATTTGAGGCTCAGAAGGGAATGTCCATTTATGGTGGTTGGTGATGTGAGAAGTGGGAAATGAAGTCTGAAACTTTTCAATCAACTGTTAGCTTTGCCAGTGGGAAGCTGTCACTGATGGTGATGGGCGGCCTCTGTGAACCTGATCTTACCCTCATTGTTTAGGATCCTACTCTGCAGGTGACTGATGGCAAAATCCAGAGCTGTATTATTCTTTTGTTCCAAATCCTGTTATTCTTTTATGTCCTGAAATGCAAAATACTATGAACCTTCCTTTGCTGGATTCAGGCTCCCACACCTCTGGACATCATGCCTCTTGCAGTCTGGCAGTGTATTATGTAAAACAAGCAGTCTGCTTACCTGTAATGCGAACTCACAAATGGCAGCAATTCACCATGTTTCCTTAGTAGATATTAGCATGGTTGGGAACTTTCCATACTTAAATCTATTTAATTTAGAATGTTAGCAGATGTGATTTATCAAAACCCTCTATTTTATGAATACTCACAAGTCACACAATGTTTGAGGTTTTTGCAGATGTAACTGATTACTATAATGATGTTAAAACTAAATAGTCTATGAACTGTGATTTAACATCGCTTTCTTCTGTCATACTTTACCAGTCAAAATACTTTCAGAATCTGTCTTTATCCTAAGTTCAAGCCTATTAGTAGGCTTCATACTTGACCATTTATATGTCTCATATAGTTCATATTGTGCAATTTTAAAGTATTTTATAGCTATTTAAAAATTAATTTTTAAAAATTCATGTCTTTTATTAGGATTTCCTTTTTCCCAGTTTTTAAGTATTTAAAATTTATGTACTTTAATGCACTTCTGGGAAAATTGCCAAAATCTGTGGGCTTGAGTACCAGAATACCTGTTTGTGGTTGTTATGCACTCTCAAGTGTTTGTTGCAGCAGGTGCAGTGGTTTCTTTTTTTTCAGAAGTCTTGGTAGCACAGTCTTGGCCACATGCATGGAGTGATGTCACTTAATGAGTCCAGTGTCTGTGTACCTAAACTGCAAGGGTCCGTATTTAACAATAACGGAGTGTACAGAATAAAGTCTGTTTTTTTAAATTGGTTCAACAGGTTTAAAACTATACTATAGGTTTTGTATGACATCTGAGTAGTTTTAAGAGTTTGCTGTTATGTAGGTGTACTTCAGTGATAAAAATTGATTCCTGTTGCAGGTACTGAATACATAAAAGTGTTCTTTTGAATCTGAAGGATGCTTGAAGGTCTCATGGCTTAATGAGGAGAAAACATGGTTTAAGTCAAGGCAGAATCAGTGGTCATAAAGAAAGACTGAAGACATTACTTCAGCTCACCAAAACCACTTAAACATTAATTGCTGTGGGTGAATTAGTAAGGAATGCTTTTCTCATCCCTTCCCAGATTTTATTGCATGAAGCAGAGGAAAAAGTCATCATATGGACTTGCAGAAGTGATAATAATGTTAAATTTGTGGTATTTCTCATGAGTGATGAGGTATTTTGAGATATAAATAATGAGTAAGAAAAAAAAAAACTAAATGAATTTCTACTCTGCTCTGACAAAACATGAAATAAACCTTAATTTTGGGAAGATGTTCATCTGCATCATCGCTTCCTACGCTTTGCACCATATATTCTGTATCATGCCCACTTTTTGCTTATGCTGCAAGTGATCTAACTATGAGTAATCCTAAATTTAGAGCTGACTCTTCATCTCAGACATACTGAGATGTCAAGGCTGATACTGGTTGGTGTCTAGCAAAATTAGATCTCTAGTACTCTTCCACATACTAAAAAAAAAAAAAAAACCTTAAAAATTCAGACTGTTGGGTGCTAGTGTTATCTAGTAGAGTTGAATGTATGTAATCTTTTGTTCCACTGAAGTAGCAGTTTGTTCAGACTGACAGCAAGTTGGAGCCTTCGGCAGTTATTTCATGCAACCATTTTGTCAGGGCTGCTCATACTAGAAGTGCTGTTTTTTCCCACTTCCATTCCTTGGCTGTTATTGGTGAGCTTATACCAGTAAAGCTTGTGGTCTCAAGGACTTCAACTGAATAGCTTGGAGTGCAGTGAGCTCTTGTAGACACCACATAGTCAGGGAGCATTTGAATATTGGCTTTGGCACAAAGTACCTCTTCAGGCACAGTTGAGACATTTCTCTGTCATGTGATCACCATCTGCAAAACGAAGCAATACCTGCCTATCTGTCTCTACAGAACATGGGTTATTGATTCATGGTTGTGAAGTGGTACAGTAATATAGTGAATGCACATTGGAACCATCATATCTCTGGGCATATGGAGGATTGTTGTTGGAAAAAAATCTAAAAATATTAACAGCTGTGCTTAAGTGTATAGTGTTCTACCATACTGAATTCCTATAGCTCAGAGAAGGGATATCACATTTCGAGACAGTGCTGGAGTCTTTCATTGTCCTCCCTGTGATTTTGAGAAATTTGAGCCATTCCAAGGGAAATATATTGCTTTCCAGGAGCACTTTTGCAATCTCTGGAACAAAGCCTTGCATGTTTCTATGTACCCTTGAGTCTTTATCCTGGGTTGCATCGGACTGTTTGCAGCGGGCCAGACCTGCAGCAAAACAGCAGCTACCGTGAAGTTTCTGAAGTCAGTGGTACACACTAGTAACCTTAAAACCCAGAAAGTCAGCCCTTCCATCAAGTTACACATGTTCTGTGGTTGAATTTTAACAAGATTTCAAGGATACTGAAGTCCTGTCTAGAACTGGATGAATTAAACCCCTCTTGGGTTAGGTTTGCTAAAACCATGGGATTATCATTGCATGATTGCTTGTACACAGTATATTTTTGACGTAGATATTTTCCTTTTTTTAGAAGATAAAATGAAATCCAACAGTGCAAGTCAGCATTCCAGTGCAGAAGTGGGTGCTTTTCTTCCCAAAACTGGAGTGGCAGCAGTGGCACCTGTATCACCTGCAGTGCCCTCCAAGAGCACAAATGGGACTCCTAGCACAGCCTCTGAGTCAGAAGAGGAAAAAGCCAAAAAACTACTTTACTGTTCATTATGCAAAGTGGCTGTGAATTCCCTGTCACAACTAGAAGCACACAATACAGGTGAGTGTGTAAAAAATGTGACTTGTATGCTATTTTTAAAAAAGGTCAGTGTAACAAGCTGTTTTTCTGTCACTGTGGTAGCCTCAGTTTACTGGAATCTTTTAGTTAGAACTCACCATGGCAAGTTGCAAAAACTTTTCTGGTAATGGTAATTTGATGTGTGGTGTCTGATATTTCATTAAAACTCTCTATACATTTTTGGGCAGTTCTTCATGTACACTATAAGCTTTTTAAATCCTTACAGTTCATGTTACCTAGTTATATTTCATGATACCTCTGTTTCACCAGAATTTCGAAAATGTGAGTGACATCTCTTTCATATTTCAGCTGTCTATGCTGATTTTTCCTGGCACAATATTTAGTAACTTTTGTTATTTGATGTTTTTCCTATTTTTAGGGTGGGTTCCTTATATTTCCTAGATATCCTAGAATTTTTGGATTGTTAAGAATTAACTATGCTGTCCTCATTCCTTGGATAAATCTCTTAAAAGGCCACAAGCAACAATCTCTAATTTACTGTCTGCTCTGTGATGTGCTGGTGATGTAAAGCTTGTTAACAAACCATTTAAACTGGATTTACAGCTGTAATCCTTTCTTGAAATGGCCAAAGCAGCCACTTCTTCTAAATCCAAGGATACTTATTGCTGTCTCCATCACTAGCACCACCTCTGCTGACAAGCCATGGAAATAAGTGCCTGCCTAAACACTCTCTCATTTTACATTTTTCTGGATGGCCCCGCAGTCACTCTTCTATTTTAAATATTCAAATTATTATTAGTATGTTCCACTCTTAATTCTACCTTGCTCCACTTCAGCAGAAGTTGGTATAGATTTATTTTCTTCAAGGCATCTCTACTGGAGAAATTACCATGATGGCCTGTAAGAGATGAACCCTGAAAACTCATGTCTCCATTTGGAATATAATTCCTCTACATCTCAGATCTCTGGGTGATCAGGACCATCAAAATCACATAGATTCAGGGGAAACCCTCTAAGATCAGCTTTTTCTTGCTGACCATTTATCAGTTCCCACAGTTCAAGACAAGGATTGAATTTTAGACCCTGTCCACAGAAAAAAAAAATTAGTCTAACGAAGACAAGATTTTGTACAGTGTCTTTTTGTCTACACGTAACCAGTACTGTGGCTGCTGGCTTAGTCACAGATTCCTGTTCCAAGGCAGATTTTGAGTGATCTCTCCTGGATCATGCCCTTATCTTCCTGGTTTTTGTCAGAATAAACACAAACACATGTCCGATGTGACCACACACTGACCTCGAACATAGGGTCTGTGGTCCAGCTCCCATTCTGTACAAGCTCTTCTTTTGTTGAGTTTCTCTTTGGACTGATGAAGTGGGAACAATGCTGACCAAAAAGAAGACCATTGTTAATCCTGATCTGTGGTGATTTTGAGTATTTTGTATTGAAGACAAATGTGGGACAAGAAGTCCCATTGCTAATGGACACTATTATGTGATGCTGATATAACTCTCCTGCATCCACCTGACCACAAGGTTCCAAACACAAGACGATGGTTGAGGCTCGGAACGGTGCTGGTCCCATCAAGTCTTATCCCAGACCCGGCTCCCGGCTGAAGGTGCAGAATGGCAGTAAAGGCTCAGGGCTGCAGAACAAGACATTTCATTGTGAAATCTGTGATGTCCATGTTAACTCAGAAATTCAACTTAAACAGGTAACCTGCACGTGCCTGAGGCTTCTTCATTGTTTTTAGTTCCATTGCAATATTTTAGGTGGAATATAGGACTCTGTAAGATGTTTTAATAAACAAACAAACTTGCTTTACCTCAGCCCACAACTATTTCTAAAAGTCCCTCACATAATTGTTTCAGCTAGAGAAAAAATAAGCTTGCAAAGATAGAAAAAATGTTGGTAGCAATGGATAACACAGTAGATCTAGTTTAAAACTTTGCTGTGGCTTAATAGAGGATGTTAACTTTGTTCTCCCAGTAGGAAGAAATCCTGGGTTAAGGTTCCCTGAATTCCTATTTTGGTGCTGTTTTAATCAGTTGGGATATATATTTTTTTAAAATCTTTGAGTCCAAGAAAGAGTGTGTGACTTGAATCTGTTGGCTTAGGACAGTCAATGAGATAGTAATACCATAGATATGTCTGAACTGTGTAGTGACGTTATCCTTAGCAATGGAATATCAGCACAGCTGCATGAAAACAGTTCCATTCTGACCGAGCCAATTAGTACTGGATTCAGAGCGATGCAATACAAACATGTTGTTTCTGATAGCCAGACTAGAATTTCCAATTGGGTGGTGCTTTGCAGTGTAGACATGTTCTTTCATCCATGGTTATTTCCGTTATCTCTAAGGCAGTATTAAATTGCGTGGTGTAGACCTATCCCTAGGAACTGGTTCTTCCTTCAATTTATGCTGAATTATTTACGCAATGGGACAGCATCAAAGGCACTGAAGTTCACCTGCTTCTGAATATCCCTATGACCTAGTGATTACAGCTCTGCCTGATTCAAAGCTCACCAACTAGAAAAAGGAAGCACTAACCAAAATATCAGTAATTTGCAGAGCCTGTCTTGGATCACAGAATTTGCGTTATTTGATTAGTTTCCGATTCTCTGTTTGATGTGCTCCAAACTGTTTTGTTTAATTTAGCAAAACTCATCTAAGAACCTACTTTATCTTACAAGCAGGGGCTTAGACATACCCTGCTGATAAATCAGTCTCAAACTCAAAACTGAGAAATGTTTAAACAGCTAATTAAATGTGAGAATGTTCATTTCAGCACATTTCCAGCCGAAGGCATAAGGACAGAGTTGCAGGAAAACCTATGAAACCTAAGTACAGTCCTTACAACAAACTGCAGCGCAGCCCAAGTATTTTAGCAGTAAGTATTTTTATTTCTCATCACTGCCTATGCGAATTTGTGACCTTGGAGACTCCCACAACACAGCGATGGGAACATGACAGACCTGACAGTGGCACAGACCTTCTGCCCTTGCAGGCAGATTCTGTGCTGGCATCAGATTTGAAGATACTTATGTATGCTGTCTGCTCTGTCTGAGGCACACAGACAACACTGGGAGTGTTATTTACTGCTAGGAAGGAGGGAATTATCAGTGGAATGCAGAATGAACTGTGTGCCCCGTGGAAAGGTATCAGCCCTGCAGTCTTGGTGCACTTCAAGTTTGAAACATATCCTCTGTCTTTCTCAACACCTGAGATAACCCTAGTTTATGATGGATGCAATCAGTGAAAAGGACATATGATGTTAAGCTATAAAAATACTGATGTTCATTCTCTCCATGCTGCAGAACAGAGTGCTCTGCAGATGTATTGTGGTGATGCAAGTGAGTTATCAGTTGTTTAGGAGAACTGATTGCCTATCTGTGTGCTCAAGCAGTGCTTTCACTGGCTATAAAAACACTTCTCCTGCCTCTGTGCCCCCAGCTGTCCCCATCATGCACCAATCTGCATTTCTGAGGATTTCCCAAGCTGCTTCTGCCAGTCCAGTGCAGCCCAAGTTCAGGCTGGCTGCAACAGACGGCACAGATTGTATGTGTATTTATTAATGACTCAGCCTGTATTTTATTAATTAGGGAAAAGTTCATGTTGTCTATGATGCAAAAACAATTCATAGGCTGGAAAGGGAGACATACAAATGTGTGTGTGCAAGAGTAAACGTGTGAACAGTCTTTAAAAACCAAGCTATGAATGGGTTTTCATAATTGTATAGAGGCAAATTAAAATGCTGAAAGCTTTTTTTTAAGCTTCCCCATTTGGTAATGTTTCCCACTTTTGTAGATCATAAGCTGAGTGATTTTTTTTTTCAGAAATTTTTTATTGTATTGATCTGTAAAATATATGGATGTAGATAAGAACAGCTCGGCATCAGCAGATAAAAAAACTGAATTAACATTAGTTTCCCACCTTGACCACTGTACTTTTCTACAATTCATTTTTGCAAGTGAAAAACTTGATTTTTTAAACTGAAGTCTTAAATCATGTTTTTTTAAATATTTCTTGCACAGTAATGACCTATATAATTTATTGCTGCTGACTGGCAAATTATGCTTACTTCTAAATACCAGCCTGACTACCCTACAGTAGAGATTTGTGCACCGTGAATACAGAGTGGTTGGCTTGGCAGTGAAGGGCTGTGCAGTTGATGCTCCCGAACAGCCGACCCCAGGCTCTGTGTGCTGGGATTCATTTTTTCCCCTGTGAAGATGGGCAAGTGGAGAACTGGACTGACGTTGCCTTTTGTTTACTTTATTCTAGGCAAAACTTGCATTCCAGAAAGACATGATCAAGCCACTGGCTCCTGCATTTCTCTCCTCACCATTGGCTGCTGCAGTGTCATCGGCGCTGTCACTCCCAGCCCGCCCTGCAGCCTCCCTCTTCCAGGCACCTGCCATTCCCCCAGCCCTCCTTAGGCCGGGCCATGGGCCCATCCGTGCTACACCTGCCTCCATACTTTTTGCACCATACTGAGTCTGTCGGCATTAAAGGGAGAGAGCTATGGCCAGTAGGAAGGGTGAAAGAATGGCAAGCAAGGGGTCTTTTAAAATGCCACCCAGCATGACGTCTCAACCATCTTCCTAAAGTTCATTGCTGATGGTACTGTGTTTTGAAGTTTAGGCAACTCTCTGTCTTGGTCTTTCCCTCCCTCTTAATCCAAATAGAGAATGATTTATTAAAAAGTTAATTGTTCATTGAATTGTATCATTAGAGATTAATGCATCTATTATTATTTTTTGCAATGTGTATGACGCACCTTGGAAACAAGAAACATAAAATATTTTCCTGACAGACTTGAAAATTAGGGTCTTCCTTATGCCTAAATATATAGCTCTCTGAAAACCATGGAGGTGTAATCTGGTGTGGAAAAAGGTAAGTGAACAAAGTGCTCAATCGTGGGCAACATCTCCAAATGAATTGTGTTTTCTTTTCAGTGTGCTCTTGTTGACAGGGATTGTGTACTGTCCTAGGCCCTGGTACTGGTGTATCTTGTGTAGTACTAAAGATGTACTGCGTCTGATTTTAAGATTTTTAGTTTCTGTGCAGTTGTTTGAAAGCAGTGCAGCGCTGAAGCTTTTTTAATTTTTTTCTTTTGTGTCAGACTTTATTTAGAGAGATTAAAACTAGAAAGCCATATAACACATAGTTAAGATTACTACTTGTTTGCTACTTTAACTTATTTTCGTTGTTTCTTTGCTGATGTTGCTAAGCAATGTTTAAAGAGGAAAAAAAAAGCTTTTCAATTGCACATTACCACAACGCATATGCATTGTTCAAGAAGACAATGAATCCGTGTAATTGTACGTAAATATCCTTTTTTTTCTTTTCTAACTAGTTTTCTTCGTAATGATGCTGCATAATGCTGTGGCTCCTAATGCAATAATGTACAGAACATGAAGTATTTATAACTGACTGTCTTATCTGTTTACTGAATATATTGCAGTAATGGCCCACCTCTCTTCTTACCTCCCCAACCCTTTTATAAAGATGATATCAATATGCAGTACTCAGACTGACGTCATAATGTGACAATGGGGACAACAGGTGGAAGAAAGGAAATATATAAATATATATATATACATAGAATTAACTTTTAGAGCATCTTTATCTGCAATCCATAATGGTAAAATGTCTGTGTATTTTTTTAAATGTATCTTTTCAATAAAATAATAAGAAAAATATATGTTTCATGTTTTTAATTGTTGGTACAGAAAAAAAACACTTGAGAGACAAATTTATCTAAAGGAATCTTTAGGAGCAAGTAAAGGTGTAATAAAGTGTAATTACAGAACCTGTATTTACTTCCCTTGTGTCCTAATTTCTTTTCAGTTCTACATCCTGTTACAGCCTTTACTGGAGCTTTTTGTAGTAAGGATGTAAACATTTAGTATGTCAGAGATTCAGAAAGGAGCAGGAGAACCAACTGGGTAATTATGGCTTTTCTTATTCCACCCCCAATATGCTGTGACATCGTTATGCTACCTCTTAATGAGGTTAAGGATTAGCTTTAAAGCCAGCCTGGGCATACCTGTGGCTGCATGCAGGTTGTTTTGCAGCCAGCATTTGCTCTGAGGCATGGCAGAGTCTTCCGTAGTCTGCTTGCCACAGCAGACTATGGAAGGCAGTTGTTTGGGGGAGCTTTGAGGGTTTGATCTGTCACATGAAAATCCATTCTTTGTTAGTACAAAGTGAAAAGTAAGGACTGCAAGAGTAAAAAGACTTAGCTATTGGGATGTTGGGGTTAACACTAAGCCAACAGGGCCATTACAAGTCCATAAAGGCCAAGGAGTAAAAATGTTGGGTACTTTACAGTATAGAATTTAACACCAATGTATTCCTCATAGTTCAACATACATTTGCGGGAAATGCTCTCTGTAATTCTGCCCAATTTCCATTATTCTGTGGAGCAGTCAGCTGTGCTGTGAGGGGATCACAGCTGGAGAATCACCTACAACTGAATATGAAAGGGAGTCTGGGCTTTTACCATCCTCTAGGGAGGCAACTATAGTTGTGTTAGTCCTGTGGATGGGGAGAATAACAAGGTGGTGCAGTGACATTCCTCTGTGTGCGTATGTGTGTGTCTGATTTTGTAAACCAAGCTCAGATGCAGTCACGCTCGGTCACTCAGTCCCTCCAGAGGGGCTGCTTGCATGAGGAGCTGAACTCTGTTCAACTCGAGGTGGGTTTACAGGGCTGTATATTTCAGCTGGA
Organism: Odontophorus gujanensis; assembly: GCA_013399175.1. NCBI lineage: Eukaryota > Metazoa > Chordata > Aves > Galliformes > Odontophoridae > Odontophorus > Odontophorus gujanensis. Next base: position 412,363 of record VXAB01005246.1, read on the forward strand.
TGATCAGGAAACAGTAGTTATGTGTATATTTAAACACTACTTTTTTTTCTGCTCTTTAGAACCTACTACTGACAATGAGAAATGGAAAGCTATTTCTGTTTTCTGCCATAGAAATTGTTCCCATACAAAATACAGAAAACTTGTACTAAGGAGGGAACCAGACAATGGTATGTTGATTAACTGGACAGTTGTTTCAAGGAACTTCCTACTTGGAAGAAATATCTAGGTCTCTAAGAGTGACTGTGTCTTGTCATCCAGCAACAAGCAGATACAATACAAGGAGCTAAAGGACTGCATTTGTGAGCCAAGGAACATTCACCTTCAAAGTCGTACTAAAGCCGTCTGCATTCTCTGTATATTTTGCTGACTTCTATTTTGTGTACTGTAACTCCGTTTGCCTCCAAAGATTTGTTTGCGATATGCACAATTGAGCTTGTGAGAAAATTCATAGAAGATTGTAAGGGAACTGTTGAATCACGGCCTGAATCACTGATTGGTCACCTGAGGTGAGCATCGAGTCAGCCATGGGGACACAGGTGAAGGTGATAATACCTGTGTGATTGGAAGGGGTGGAGCCTGGCTCCACCTCTCCCCAAGCCCCATTTAAGGGCTGACCACCACCAGGAAAGGATCTCTTCTTGGAGATCCCTCCTGTGTGGAGTCCACCGTGAGTCTTTTCCATCTAAAGGTGAGCCATTTTTCCTTTTGTATTATTTGTATACCATCTGTATAGACCTAACTAAATATACCATCTCCTATACTATTCTTAAAGTCCCATCTTTAAGATCACTCACATTACAAAGATAAATGGTAAACCCTTCCCTTCTGCCTACTGGGATCCTGGATTATAGAAATGAGATCTAAATGAGAAGAAAATGTATATCATACTTGTACATAGGCTATTGGCAGCTTTTTTGATCCGTTAGGATGTTTTCTCCTGAGATACAATATCTCAGACAGCTGGCTATGAAATTAATGGACTAGTTTAACAAAGAACTAGTTCAGAAATTAAATATTTTTGACACAGTTTCCATTTTGAAGGAATGCACTGAAAGCACAAATCACAACCTGACTGTTATGGTAACAGCATCCAGTTCCCTTGTGTTGGTTACTGTTCACTGTCAGAATGACCGTGGTGTGGTTGTAAGTTGTTGCTGTGCAAGAATTCAAATTTGGGCCACCAGAATAAGGCTTGTAGTGAACTTACAGTGTTGGCCAGGGTTCAGCACCTGGCACTGCAAAATAAATGTTTCCTGGAAGAAAGAGATAATTTTTGATTAAAAAAGGTATTACTCTATTTTACTCCCTCTACTCTTAAACGATACATTTTATTCTTAGAAAAGTTTTTCAAGCCACATTTTAAAAAATGACATGGTTGTTTAAGCTTTCCAGGAAGTATTTCACTATCTTTCTGTATCTGATAGTGGCCTGGTTGAGCCCTCCTGTACATCTTCTGAGCAGTCATCTTGAATAAGTGAGGTACTCCATGATTTATTCATGCTTGGTTGGAGAGTAACTCTATACAGCTGGTCCCCTGTGACCTTCTGGTCACAGCGGTCATTATGATTTTCTAATCATGTCTAGTGTGTCTTTTAAGCATTTTTTTGTCATCTTAAGCATTCTCAAGTATTTATTGGAATGAGCAACTTGTATAGAATGGTTTGGGTTGTAGGGAACTTCAAAGATCATCTTGTTCAAATCCCCTGCCATAGGCAGGGCTTCCACTCACCAGCACAGGCTGTCCAGGACACCATACAACCTGGCCTTGAATGTCTCCAGGGATGTACACAACCTCTCCATAATTCTTAAATATTATAATGTTTGGAGGGCAAAGTAACACTGACTTAGAAATGCTTCTGTTTGGTTTAGTATCTTATTCATCTTTATTTGTACTGATAGAATAATGCTACTGTGCAGATCTGTATGGACAGAAAATGTACTGTGAACCTGCATGTGCTGCAGCATGCTAAGAGCAAACTCCTACCAAGCAGAAAAAGTCTGTACCAAGCTTGCTGTCTGCGAAACACTGAGAGAGGACTCCAGAGCCTGGGAAGAGGACAGCCATCCTCAAAAGAGTTAAGATGGAGGATCCAGGCCTGTGAAAATGAATAGGTCACTGGATCTATCCAATGTGGATTTTCCAACCTTGTGCTACCAGTGATTAGATGACTGCCTGTGTGGATAAACAGGGGTGCACTGCTTTGTCTTCAGTTAGGCGCAGCGCACTTTTCAATGCCTCTGTGAAGATATGCAGAGCACCCTCATCGTGTGCAGGCATCACTGAACTGCGCCTGCTTTTCTGGGCAACCTGCTGAAGGTGAGGCTGCCACCCAGAGGGATCACTGCAAGCTGGAGATAAGGTCGAAAGCTGGCGAGGTGCCGGACCGAGGTCGAGTCCTGCAGCAGAGAAACTTCACCATTGCCACCCTGCAGCCTTGGGCTGTTCCCCAGAGAACAGCTGGACAGGACAGAGCCCGGGCCGCGTGAGGACACCCCAAAGTTGTGGTAGACAAGTGGAGCACAAGTCTGCAGTGCACCCTTGTGGCAGCAGAGCCTCACTGAACGCTGCGCTAGCAAAACCATGGCCAGCGGGGCGAGGGAGTGGCAACTCCCCTCTGTTCATCACTTCTGAAGTTGGACCTGGTGTCAGGTGTCCAGTCTGCGGCCTCTGATGGGAGAGAGACGATGGGTGAACCTCGGAAGACCCCACCATCATAAATCATTCAAGAATGCTAAAAGATGTAATGTTTTCTGCTGAGAGTTCAAAAAGAAGCATCACATTCCATGGCAAGAAGAAGCTGTGAGGAAATTTGTGATACTGAGTGCAAACTGAGCATATGTAACATCATGGGGACCAGCTATGAAATGCTGAACAAACACAAGCATCTTACCTGTCATAGGCTGAAGGGGAGCTAAGAGGAGGAGGTATGTCGAAAGGTAAGAGTCAAAGAGGTAGGATGAGGAAATAAGATTTGCTGGAGGTTTATGGTGGGCTTTAGAGAACCTGAGGTTGTACATTTCAGACCATAAAAGGGATGCTGCAGTAACTGCAGTGTGGTGAGTTCCAGGTCTCGGCACATTTTGCCAAAACAATTACGTTTCCCCATAGGAGTCAGACATTTAAATGATTTGAAGATCTTCAATGTGGAATATATTTTGGTAAAAAAAAAATAAAATCTCAGATTAGATTGCATCTTACATTCACAGCCAAGCAACTTCCATTGGTTCATCAAGTACCACAACTAACACTTGTTCTGCATTTATCTCTGGGTTCATATGTTCTGGTTCAATGTGCTGCTTTAGTTTTGAATCACGTATTTCTTTTGCACCCTATCAGACTTAAAAAGGAAATATTTATATTAAAATTGGTCTTTTTTTTTTTTAAGGCATTATTAAAGGATATTTTGTCTATGTACTGAAGTAGCAGCAAGAGAATTGATTGTAATAGACAGTGAGGCCCCTGCTAGTTGAATCTGATGAATATATACTGGTTTATGCAAGAAAGATGCTGAATTTAAGAAGACTGTTTGCAATTGCAGCAGAAGGGCTATAGAAGCTGGAGACAGCTTTCTGTGTCTGGAGAACTGGCCAGCAAAATCCACAGGATGTGGATGTACTGTCAAATGTAAATCCACTGCTCAAAAATTCTCTCTCTGAAAACAAATTCAGATCTGTGCAACCATGCAAATAGAAATGATTTCTGTCTTCCTCTTACATAAATATAGCCAAATATTGCAATTTTATTACACAAGCCAATGGAACTAAACTGAAAGGTAGAGTTCAAACCTCAGTAGCTTAGTTCTTCTTTACTGGTTGTTTGAGGGGAAAAAAAAGAAAAGGTACTTGCATGCCTCCGCTATTTGCTGAAGGCTTTCCTCCCCAGGTGTACTGAGGAGAGGAACGGACGCAGCTGAACTTGTGGCAGTGCAAATGCCAGGATGGCCTCATCTGACCCTGTGAATTCACTCACATCAGAGTGGAAGCTGGCAAGTTCAGGTCAGTCTTATGTAAAGTGGTTTGTCTGTGCTGGTAGTCACGCTGCTCAGGGGCTGTTAGGTGCTTTGAGCTGCTTCCCCAGACCAGCTGCAGCCAGCATCACCAGGGCACACAGGCTTCTTTTTCAAAGACGGTGGTTTATACTTTAGTTGTGGAATGTAATTTTGACTGATTTAAATGCTCATCATGCACAGTAGCCAGCTTGTACTGTCAGAGCAGTAAATCTGAGCCCTGTTTTTCAGGATACGTCAGTCAATGAGCACCATGCTTGCACTGCAAACCCCAAAATGATTCTTTTCTAGTGAGGGGTATTTCCACTTATTTTCCTCAGAATTTCATTCTTCCTTTGGTAATTCCCATGCTCAGAAAGATACCGTTTTTGGTTAAGCCTTCTCCACAAGAGCCATCCATCCAATTTACTTTTCAGTTCAGACAGTTCCTCTACTTCAGCTGTAAGGGGAGGCTTTTTAAAGTTCAAAGACTGATTTCTGCCAGCCAAGCTCTTGGCTATCTCATGTCACAGGCTACGGCAGCACTGTTCTGCCTAGCCTTCTGACTGCACCAGCTGACTCTTTGATCCTCTCAAACTTCTTCCCTGACCATGTTAAGCCACATCATTTATTTCTCCAGCCCTCTATCAGTCTCCTAAGTCCCAGCTCTTCTGGTCTGCTAATATGTCAACTCCCTCCTCCATTTCTTCGCTGAAGTCTATCTTAATTTTCTAGCAAGTGTTGGTGAGGTTTTTCCATTCTGCCATTGAAATTGAAAGCAGCTCCTTAAATTACCAAGTCACCAAACAGACTTCTTCAAAATCCTGCCTATAGCCCACACACAGCTGCAAAACCCACCTCCCAAATGAAAGAACCACCACAACACCTGCAGGGAGAATAAAGCTGGCAGATGATTTTGGAAAGTCTGACTGGAACTCAGATTTCAGCACATGAACACCTAAGAATAGGGGACACTACAGTCATGACCCTTCTTATTTCATCTGCCTAAGCTCTGTCAGCCTTGACTGCACTAAACACAATTTCTGGCAGATCTGATGCTTGCCTTGCAGGGTCAACGATGCCTGCGAAATCTTCCTTTTTTGCGATACTTTATCTCTTTGGGAAGGTTGGTGGTAACTTCATTCAAAGTTAATTCAAACTGTGCAAAATCAGGTTTTCACATACAATTTGAATTTTCAGAAGTTCTCTAACATCTTCTGCAGAGGCTGAATGAAAATTTTCAGTTGAAAATTTTCAACTCAGTTGGGTAGTGTGAGCCCACCCATTGCCAAATGGGGCAAAGGAGATGGTAAGAATTTTGTTGATAAAAGAGCAAATCCATTCTTTCTTTTCTTGACTGTGTAACTCCTTATGTGATCCCACAGAGACATGCTTCTGTTTGGAAGGCAGTCCACCTTCCCACCTGTTCTCAGCAGTGCAGGGAGGACGGTGCATGAGGCATGCCTCATGATGGGTCTTCAGTTCTTAAATTCCTTTCCTGGACAAGAGATTTAGCTCCTTTTGCCTATGTGCCCCCCCTGAGCCCCCTTCATATCTTGAGAAGTTGATCCTCTGGAACACATCAAGACCATGCCTTCTTGTGTCTGGGATTCTTGCCTCCGTAACGGCTGAGAGGCCATCAGAGTTCCTTCAGCAAAACACTTCAGTGTGAGATTTACCCGTGACTTTCACAACTGAGTGTTTGCTGATGAATTATTTAGTCCTCAAGAAAAAAGGAGATAGAAACAGGAACACAGTATCTATCTGACACCTGTTTGGACTTCATTAGTAAATGCTTTCTGCTTGTAACAGCTACCAAACTGTAAATCCCACACTCCTGTTCTTTGCTGATGCTAACCTGACTCCAGCTATATTCCCTTTTTTCTTTGTTATCCATCTGTGAACGTGCAAAGATGGATGCTCTTTGCCACCTGAGCTCTTTGTGCTGCCAGATCTGGCACCAGGGGCATGAACCAGCTTCAGTGGTTGCTCTCTGTAAATGATTTAGTGCAGAAAATTAGGATTAGTGGTAGTAAAGGCACCAGAACTGCTCAAATCAAAAGGGTGATAAAAATTAGATCTACATTTTCAAACGCAGAAGTTGATTTTAAAAGTTATAATGCTCTCTCTCTGGGATGGAATAGTGGGGAAATGTCATTGTGCCTTCTGAACCATAGGAGCTAGCCTGCTCCACAACCTTGTGTCATAGGGAGAAATAAAAGCACTGAACAATTTTAGCCTTTGTTTTTAAAGGAAAGTAATGGAGATGAAAATTAATCTTAAAATATTTTTCCTGTAGCAACTGCTAGCCATGTTCCAGGATGATGCTCCACTAGAACAGAGAATTGTGAACTGCTAGGAGGTGCAATGCAGTTGCACATGTTTAAGCAGGAAAATGTACTTATAAGGACTACTGGTGCTTGTTTTATGTTGTGAGTAATCAAGAATTTGGTTATGATAGCAATGCACTTTTATGCTGTTACTCAAAAAATATGTGACTGAAGAGTTAATCCAGAAACCGCTTGATAGGTCTTATGAAGTGGGCCATTAAGGAGAGAATTCAATGCCAAGAAATTCATTAGGCCACTGTAACTAATTATACTGACATCTTTCTTTCTGTATGCTTCGGTGTTATCACTTATAAAATCTAATTGTGCATTAAAAGTATTCAAGTTTGCTGTTTTCTTTTTTATTATTTTAGAATTTTAATTGCTGGAGCTAAAATTTAAACAGCCCAATTTGACTATGTGTCTTGAAAAATATAGAAGAGATCTATTCATTTTCCACAAGGCACCTTTGCATTTACTGACTACATCTTGAGATCCAGCAATTTTTTCAAGTCAAGGAATTAGCAGAAAGTAATGAAAGACCTGGCTGATGATGGTTATTTTTATTTGTATGTTTATTGGATGTTTACTCTCAAGTAGACATTCAGCTGTATGCTATACTTCTGTAAAAACACAGAACATTCATAATGAATGTAGAACTTTAAGACTACTAGAATTTGTCAAGTACTTCCAAAACTTCAGTAAAAACATCGGTGAGCACAAAAAAACAATACATTTTCTTCTTAAAATGAGAAAGAAAGAGCATCTCTTATCCTGATTCATTGGCATTGTTTGGCTGTGGCTTAAGGAAGAAACAAACAAAAGCTATTTAATGTTGTTCCTCAGGAGAAAGCTGGATTAGGGTTTTACCTAGAGCAAGAAACCTGTAGATATACAGCACAGTTGAAACGGTACCTCTGGGACTGCATAAGTAAATCATCCATTGCAGATCACATCTAACATAGCAGTTCCTGTGTAGCAGCAGAAATATCCTCATGGAATCAGCCTCTGATCCCTCTGCCAAGTCCTGGCCCCAGAGTGCTTGTCCATGTAGGAAAGAAACAGGCATCTGTTTGCCTAGCCACAGTCTTCTGAGCCACCCAGAATTCTGGGTGATATTTCATGCCCCTTGTGTTCAAGCAGTAAGTGCCTTAGATATGATGTAAATGTATACATCTCTCTCAACATGTATGTGATATGCCAATTTAGACTCATTAGCCAGTGCATAATTATGCCTGATTTGACATCACTTCTGAACTCAGTCCATTAAGAAAATTTAAATTAATATAACTTATGTTCTCAGAGGCACAAAGAATCTGACCTTAAATGAACTGAATACAAAACTGCCTGGTGATTGATTTTTCAGTTTAATTATTTAGAAATTAAATGTGACACTTTGCAGGCTACTGAATCTAGGTCAAATAGCTGGGATACTAATAATAGCCAGTTTTCTGTGAAATCTAGAGGTTACGTTGAACAGTAAATCCAGTCTGTAGAATCTTGCAAAGGCTTTGTTTTGTGCAAGTTTCACACAAAACTAAACCAGAATAGCCCAGGCCTCCTTAGGCAGTCAAACATCATCTAGATTTTCTCTTTCCCAGTGTGTTCCTTCTCTATGAGCAGTTCTGGGCATCGCAGGTGCAGAAAGAAGCGGGGGTCTGCAGGTTGCAGTTCTCCCCATCCTTATTTAATTCCATTTTCATTCTATTCTAAGAAGGAACATGAAAGATGCCTTGCTCACCACATCACATAGCTACAAGAAAAGATGAAAATGCCTTCCTTGAATCCAAGAAGAAAGCATGCTTTTCTGAAAGACACTGGGAGCTTTGGTTCTGTTCTTCACAGGAACACGGTCTATGATGTGACGGTAGCTGTCATGCACACCTTGAGCTGGGTGTGCTTCTTCCCCTCATACACAGCAAGTACAACCATCCCTATGGGATTTCAGGGTGGGTTTATTTCCGTGCTTGACAGACAAGGGTTTTGTATCAGGGATCTTATAATCAACCTTGGCACCTGCCTCCTATATATTCAAGCTTCTGGCCCAGACAACTTAAAAAATAAATGAACAAAATGCTTGGCACAGCAAATTAACGTAGAAATGAAGAGCTAGAAAAAAATGACGGAAATGGGCATGAAGATAATGATTGGTCAAAACAGCAAATAAAATCTTGTTGAAAATGTAAAGACTTGGGGAAGCTGAAATGGGGTACGAAGATGAAGTGTTGCATTTTATTAGGAAAAATAAACTGACCTATAAACTACACAATTTCCATATACATACACACATATATATATAAATGAAACCTGAATAAATATGTGCTGTCTAGTGCCTCTTCTGTTCATGCTTTTTTGTTTTTCCTTGTAGATGCAGGAAAATTAGAAGCACTGATGTCTTGACTTCCCAGGCTTTGTCCAGGCACTCCAGGAGTGCAGTGACCCAGGAGCTGGTGCCAAGTGGCCACAGTGTAGATGTTTGGAGAGTGCTGCTTGTATCTTGCTGCTCTAATGCAAAACGGAGGAAGGTATGGGTAAATTAGAAATAAGGCTTTCTGATTACTGCGCGAATGTGTTGGCATTTAATGAGAATTTCATTTCTCTTTTCCCCGTAACTCCTAAATGATACTGTGGTGCTGCTGTGGTGCTGCTGGGTGGCACGGTGACACCTGGTGGCAAACGGGTAAAATGCAGCAGGGAGGGGACACCGCGGTCGCTAACACTGAAGCAGAATGGAATCCGGGGGGAGCGCGATGTGAACTGTAGGCTGGCAGTGAAAAGTAGAACATAATATGTTCTGAACTGGATAGAGAAGCTTAACTACATTCTTTTAAGTAGCAAAAACAGCTCTGATAAATGTATTTATTATGTATCTTTTATAAAATATGCTGCATAAAGAGACTGTTATGGTCTCTCTGGGATCATATACTGTCTATTTAGAAGCAACTGCAGATATCAATAAGATGGGACCAATTAGTTTAACTGAGTAAAGATGTCTCCTTGGATACCATTCAAGAGACTTCAAGTATTGTTCATGCAATAAAACTGGGAACGTAAACATCAGGATAGCAAAGACATTGTCCCAGATTATCATTTGTGAAGTGAATCTGGTGAGAACACCCACCTTGTCTCAGGACAGAGGTTGTGAGGTCTGTAAACGCCTGCATGCACCTCACAGGAGGGCAGGGAGCCAGCCCCCAGCCCACAATGAGGGGGAGATTGTGACCTCAGTAGGCAGTAGGCTGCTGGAGGGATCATCTATTTATCTCTTGTATTACTTTTAGTTCCCATACGATGCCTGCCAATAGATTGCATAAATAGGAGATGTTTACACAGAAGAGGAGGTGTTTGTAACCTTGCTGTATCATCCTCTCCATCCCCTGTTGTATGTCATGTAATGAAAACACGGGTTGCTCTGAGCCTGCCATACTTACAGCTGAGGGTACAACTGAATTGTTATTTTGAGATTCTTCTGTCAACTGAATGTTCATTTAAAAATTTAATAGCTCACACTTTCTGAAGAAGCAGTGAAATTAGGTAGTTGATATTCTTTGTGTTACATCTCTGAAAACTTCATGACTGACTCCTCTTCCACCATTCCATATTTCCTGTTGTCTTAATTTGTATGATAGATTGTCGTTTTTTGCACTTTGTTTTCATTTATTTTGCATTTGTTTTGAAGAGGATAAACTCTTCCTCTAAATAACGAGTCTTGAGTTGAAATATCTAATTATCTGAGCGCACCACTATTAATAGGACTTGCACACAGCCGCACAGAGCTCCATTTTTCTGTCAGAATGTCCTTGCTTTCACTTTGCGGTATCTCAGAGGTCAGCAACTGCTTCACTTTCAGGACACCACTAGAAAAGAAAGTAAGAAGGAAAACTTCAGGCACATTCTTTCTTCATGTAATTCTCAGTCATTTTTCACCTGTTAGGACAATATCTCAAGAAGCAGAAGTCCAGACCGAAGTGCTTTTGTCATATTGAAAACTTGCTTCACTAACATGTTTTTTCTTTATTTTAAATTAAGTGATTAAGTAGATCAAACAAAAAAGTCAGTGAAGAAGAAATAAAATAACAATATAATCACAACATACAAGTGAAGACTGTGAACAAATGCTGGCAAGCTTTAGCGTGGGCAAGCTAGAAAAGCTGTAGCAAAAGCAGGAGTTACTGGTGTTTACGGGTAAGGAGAAGCAGGTATTTCCACTTTCCAAGAAGTCTTCATTAAGGCTCATACCTGACCAAGCCTCAATGACAACAATCCTGAATATTAGTGCTCTCACTGATGGCATAAAGAGTTGTCTTGATGTTGGCATGTGTAGCAGGAACTGGATATGCAAGGATATATTGCACAAGGGATGAATTAGCCCTTCTTGTTGCTGGACACTGTGCAGGTGCTCGTGGTAGAAGCTGTACATGAATGATGGAATTATAGGATCATTAATGTTGGAAAGGACCTCAAAGATCAACTAGTCTAAACATTCACATACCATCAATATTGTCCATTTCACCATGTCCCTAAGTATTACGTCTGCCTAGTTCTTGATCACCTCCAGGGACAGTGACTCCACCACATACTCGGGCAGGCTGTTTCCAGTGTCTAACCTGTCTTTCAGAGTTTTTCCTAATATCCTACCTGAGAGATTGACCACCCACCTTGACACAACCTTCTTTCAGGCAGTTGTAGAGAGTGATAATGTTTTCCCTGAACCTCTTCTTCTCTAGACTGAACAATCCCAGTTCTCAGTTTTTCCTCATAAGACTTGTGCTCCAGACCCCTCACAGCTTTGTTGCCCTTCCCTGGATGCGCTCCAGGGCCTCGGTGTCTTTCTTGTACTGAGGAGCCCAAATTGAACACAGTAGTTAAGGTGCGACCTCACCAGAGCTGAGTACAGGGGAATGATCACCTCCCTTCTCCTGCCAGATACAGTGTTTCTGATAAAAGCCAGAATGTTGTTGGCCTTCTTGACCACCTGGGCACACTGCTGGCACATGTTTAGCAGAGAGCTGACCAGCACTCCCAGATCCTTCTCCTCAGTGCAGCTTTCCAGCTACTCTGCCCCTAGCCTGAAGCATTGCCTGGGGTTGTTGTGACAAAAGTGCATGACCCTACACTCAGTCTTGCTGAACTTTGTCCCATTGGTCTCAGTCCAGGGATCCAGCAGGAGGCACAGGACAGGAACCATCCTCAGCAGTGCCTGCACACTGCACAGTTACAGGAAAAGTCTGTGAAATAATGCAGAAGAGAAGAAACAGTGCACTTGCCACATTGGCTGAGGCTAGCAGATCTGGTAACGAACTTAAATTTGAGGAAGGAAGATGTAAATTAGACATTAGGGGAAAAAAAATCTCATGGTTTGAGTGAGTAAGCGTTGGCATTGATTTCCTAGTCTTTGTTCTTAAAACCTACAACAGAGATTTCACAACCTCTCAGCAAACTTTTGCCAAAAATGACTCACTGCAGAATAATGTGTTGACTGGTACCTCAAGATCTCTTGCTGCTACAGATTTTAATAGTCTGTATACGCACAGTTCACTGATTCACTGATTTGTTCAATCATTTGACAACTTAGACCCAGTAATTAAATCAGAAGTCCTAAATCAACCACTAGTGTGGTTGTATTACAGAATGTTTTGATGTATTTTTGCTAATTGGGTGCTTCTGTATTAAGTGCAAGTTACCTTGTAGCCTGACTCATAGAGAACATTTAAGTGCAAGTACTAAGGAACAGTTAACGCTGTTAAAAACACTCTGCAAGAAAAACAAACAAACAAAAATCAATTAACTGAGCAAAAAAACCCAGAAACTAAGTAAAATATTTGTTGTTTTTTTTCCCTAAAGAATCCACAGTTAAAGATTTTCTCAGTACCACCTGTTTGCATGACAACCAGGGCTTGTGGTCTTCTTGTTAGGTCAGTGTATTCCTATGAAGTATACTCTTTATACCCTTCTTCCTGGAAAATCCTAGATTCAGGATTTTGGAGAACCAGAGTAAATACCTCTAGGTATTTAGAAAAGGCTACCTTTAGCAACCTTTCTTCTGCTTTTCCTGCCATGTACCTGGCTATGCAGAATGGATTTAGATGGTTGTAGTCAGTGACCCCTGAGACAGCTTGCTAACAGGGACAGGAGTCACCTGCTGTCTAAAGTCATCTTTATTTTGTCTCCAGGGATGATAGTAACAGCTGGCTAGCTCATATTGTGAAACATGAGGAAAACCACTTGGGTACAGTTTTAACAAACTTAGATGCACTTTCCCACTATCTCTAAATTAATGAAGAGCCCGAGATGTCCCCGCTACTTGTTTTGTAGCTGCTAGAAGAGTCTGTTATAAACACATTCCTCAGCCTCTGCCACAGGTCTGTCTGATGGATAGGAAAACATAAACTGGGAAATAAATATTTATGATTTATAGTTGCTCACATTCTTTTATTTATAGATTGCTCAGTGCAGATGCCTATCATAACAGTAAAACTGAGCTAGATTTCAGCATTTATGATTCATCTGCCACAGAAGGCTTAAATCACCCGAAATGGCTCTGAACTAAATTGTGGAGTCTTCAGAAATGTCAGTCTTGTAAGGAAAATAAATTAAAGTCGTACAGTTTTGGAATTGACCAAAAAGGCTATCTTGAATCCAAGGGACCTATTAACTATCTCTTGAATACTAGCTGCAAAATTGAGAATAACTGGCAATGAAGAGTAGCTGCTAGAGCTGCTGTTTTTCCAAGACCATGGGGTTTACTAGCCATCCCATCTGGCTATATACCAAAGGGTTTCCAAAAATCATGTTTTATTTTGAGAAATGAAGTGTCTGCCATGGATAAAGTGAAAAGTTTTGTTATGTAAGAGCACTGAGAAAGAGAATTCATGAATGGCACTCAGATACTCCATATTAGTCTCTTCTTTTTGGTCCTTTATCAGCCCTCAGGTGAAAGGATGACTACTTGGATCTACTGATATGAAACAGATAAACAGTTTCTCAACTTAGACACAAACAACATAGGAAAAAGAAAAAAAACCCATAGGTTGAAAATTGTTTTGAGACTAACATAGTAAGTCTTATTGCTTTTAATGTAAAGCGCTGGGGAAGAACACTTTCTGTGTGAGACCCAAACATCCATTATCAGCTTTTGTGTGCTGATAGGTCGTTCCTCATTTACCCCAACATTTCTCTCTGGTACTTACATCACAAGTTGTGACAGCCAGCAACTGGGCATCTGCTGTGCTTCTTTTTGCTCACACTCAGAAAAAATGATCTTGCCCCAGAAAGCCTATAGTTTAAGCATATAATTAAAAATTTATATATCCTGTGGAAGAAAATGAATAGGGCAAAAGAACAGAGGATAATAGTAATAGATATGGTATTTCCCTGTTCTGTTAGTTGTTGTACTATGGCTACATCTCTTTTCCACAGAAATATCAGTCTGCTCTTGCCCATCCACCTTTGGGGATAAGTCTTCTTCTGTGGCTTTTACAGTAATCAGATATTGTCATCTTTATCCCTTAGTTCATATTGGTGCCTCTTCCTTTTAGGTGTGATTCATTTTTGGACTGCTCAGATTACGTCAGGGTGCTGATCCTTCGCCTAGATAGATGTTTTCTCTAACCCAGCAACATACATTCACTTGTTTACAGAGCCCTCTCACTAACCTTTCTAGCACCATACTTAAAATTCTTTACTATTTTGTTGTTTTTTATCTCCCACAATGTACCCCCTTGTGAATTATCACTTGCTTGTCCCAAAATACATCTTCCTCACTGCAACTGTAAGCTGTATACCATTCGAATTCTGAAGAGGCTCTTTCATCTTTCAGTACTGTTATTATGCAAATCAGTTTTCTTTCAGTATTTATTTGTCCAAAGATCAGATCCTCTTCCCTTGCCACCATTTCAAGACGACCTTCATTTGAAAGTAGGGCCCAAGACTACAGGTACCAGAGAGGAAAAGTTTTTTTATCAAGACCTTAATTACCTCTAAAGCTGAATATTTTCTAAGAAAGGAAGAACTGCTGCATTTTTATAATGCATTTTTGACAAGCAGGTGTGTGAGACATTTCATTGCACTGAACTGACATGAGATCTCTATCATTTCACCCAGGTGTAGTGCCTGTGGCAAGATAATGGTATGACCAGTACACTGTCTTTCAGAAACACTAATGCTACATAGTTGTATTGCTTTTTGTGGTGGTGTATGTTTGTTTGTTATATCTTCCAGAGGCACTACCATATGAAAGCAAGGAAGTTTCCAGTTACTCAAGGAGAAAAGATCTTCCTGATCAACCCTCCTGTTTCTGGTACTTTCACTCCAACATGGAGAGTACCTTTTGCTCTGCCAATGGTCAGACTAACTGAGAATAGTGACAGCAGATCTCTTTAGCAGAGGGTTAAAATTCGGATTTTATGGACTTGTTATTTTTTTAATTGGCATTGGTTCTACTGCTCTGAAGCCAGGCTGGTATAGAAAAGATGTTATTCTTGTTCTAAAGACTTTCTGAAAACTAAAACTTACAATAGGCATTTCTGTGGATGGACCCCTGCCTGAATTCCTGAGAGCCACCGTGCCATATGAAAAGTTGGTTTCTGAAGACAGTTTTTGTTAGAAGTGCAGCCAGGTCTGGTTAGAAATGAAATAGCACATTTGCAGCTTAAAGAGTTGTCCCTCTGCTGATTCTTTGGGAAATAGTCTAATTGAAGTTCATGTTTGGGTTTCGGTCCAAGTCAAGCTGTTTGGGCACATTTCTCACTGTGATAGTTCACGCACAATTTCAGTTTTCTTGACTTAATGAAGCTGAAATCACAGAATTATTGTTGAATGTAAATAATTCCTTGGTAGAAAAGATCTACTAGATTTTTATAGCTTTAACTGTTAACTAACATTTACAAGCAGGCTGCAATATCGTTTGCCTATCTTGCTTATTTTGGCTTCATCAGCAAACAGCGCAGAAATAGATTGGCCTGCCTGAGGAAGACTAGGCCATGCTGGTGCCAGTCTAGAAATTAGCTTTGGCTGTTACATGCTACAGATGTGTCTCTAGGAGGTAGGCTTGAAAGTCTGTCTTCTTTCTACTGGCTCCATAGAGACTGTTGATTTTATTTTAATTTTGCAGAGCAGCTCAGATAAGCCAGCTCTGGTCTGTTTTTCTTGCCAACCTGAAGTTCTGAGTGCTGTCAGTGGGGCAGCAAGTCTCCCAAGAAGCAGGATTCCTGCATTCCTTGCAGTGTGGTGCAGCCACTCCAATATGGCCAGACATAGCTGTGCACGGACCTGGTTCACTGCCTTAAAAGGTTGTTTCCATCCCTTCCTGATGGCAGAAGCCAGCCTGTGCAGTTCATCATTCACAAAAGCTGCTCACAGAGTTACTTGCTCCATAAGCCAGTCTCTTTGATGTGAATCACTGAAGGGGAAGAAGTGAATCTAAAATAGGGAAGTTTAACAAACTATTATATCCTTCCTTTAATTAAAGGTTTGGAGTGAGGCATGTAGATGGAGAGAAGAGATAACGAACTTCTCCCTTTATCCGCAGATAGTTCTCCTTCTCTCTTTAATCTTGGCTCTAAATATGACTGGCAGAGTCGCAGCCTGAACTGCAGCTCCTGTGTGCCTGCGGAGAGCACCTGGTCTCTATGAGAGGCTGTACTTTATTTATCATCTTAGATGGAGCTCTATTTCTGTTTTCTTTGAATTGTGTACAATTGAATTTCAGGCCTTTCAGAATTCATATAAAAATGATAATCTAGTTGCAAGCAACAAAAAAAAAAAAAAAAAAAAAGAAAGAAATTCTATTTAAAAAAAGAACAAGAAAGCCTTCACATGATTATCCTACAGGAAGGACAGTGAATGTGTGATATGAATAAAGATGCAATGGTAAGAAAGATCTCTCTTTTGAGTGGCAAGATGTCTCAGGACTGAGATCACCACGGTCCAGTGCAGAGAGGAGGTGACCTGCCCTGCCCAGCTGGCAGCAATATTCTTGTGTTGTCAATGGCTATAGAGATCACGCAGTTGCTTTTCAGCCCCATGCTTCCACTGTGACAATTCTCACAGTGTTCAGATAGACTGAATAAAAGAGATGGGTATGCATTGATTTTCCTCATCTGAGCCTCTTGAAATTCTTGTGCCTTTCAGCTAAGCTTTTGCAGTCCTTTGCTTGCTTTAAGTCACAGCTCTATATGGCTTCCGATATGTGATTTATCGCATTCACAGGCAGGAGAGCCTCTTTTGGCAGTGATGGACTGGGCTAAGCAGCACGCAGACATTTATATGGGTACTTCTCAGTTAAGAGGATCATTCTGTCAAGCGCAGGTGAACACATGAATTGGGCTGCTTGCACAGAGCCAAATGAAACCAGCTCTTACAGTGCTCAGCATCAGGAAATAAAGTGCTTCCTTGCTTGGGAATACTCAGTAACAGTGAGGGGGAAATCATAGCCTGTGGGCACTGAAGATGAGCTACGTCACAGGTGCTCTGCATTGAAACATGGGATCCCACAAACCTGTGATGGATTCACTGCTCAGGGAGGAGCTTGAGAGGTGTTTGGGAAAGGCAGGGAGGAAGCATCCTGCATATGCTCAGAATACCTGAATTGCACAAACTACCATGGCTGTATAGGTCATATTTCCTTCAGACTAGTGGCCTCATGGAGCAGTCAGAGCAAAGAAGTAGCTCCAGAGTTTCTTCTGCCCCTCGTGGTCCCTCCATGCCCTTAACACAAGGCCTGCAGTTTACACCACTCTGCTGAAGCCTCTTCTCAGCTCTGACAACCATGGCTCCTCTTGTGTTGCATAAAGGAAGTGGCCTCCTTGAGAAAGGTCAAACATTGAGCCAAAAAATCAAACCAAAACAAATAAAACATTTGCTGTACAAGCAAAGGATACTAAGACAAGAAATCAGGGGAAAACTGGCTTCATAAAAGGGACGTGACAGTCATGGTCTACCACAGCCCTTCTGTTGTGCCCTCTACAATGCTAGGTGCTTGACTGAAAATTGATGTTATCAAAGCCTCAGTGCACAGGCCTCTCTCTTTCTTTGATGTTAGGAAGATCTTTTTATTTCTTTTGCATTTGACAAGAAAAGCTTGTTTTATAGAAACAAAAAATATCATGGTGGCAGACTTGTACTACACCCAGTGCTGTAGGAAATAAGTTGGATTTTTGTTCCAGTTATATTACTGAAAAAAGTATGGTATTAAAAGATTTTTTTTTTTTGACAGATTCTTCATCTTGAAAGTTTTACCTGCAAGAAAATACGAAAACAAGGCCCACTGAGCTTTTGGGTTTTATTGGCAAAAAAGTATTTCAGTGGGAAACATCAAGTAAAACAGTAAAATAGTATTTTATTCTGATTGTTTTCTATAGAAAATGTTCAATAAATTATAATTGTCAGTATATTTGCTCAAATGTAGCATAAAACCCAATGAAATAATTAAGTACAGAAGTGAATGTCAGTCTCTGGTATTTTATACTTAAGACATTTATTGCCTTCGAACGTAATATATATATAACAGCATCCCAATGAAACCCTGCTGTCTTGCAGAGAAAGCTATAGTGCTAAATTTTCAAAACTATCATAAATGTAATTACCTCCTGCTGTGAATCTAAATGCTTATTCATAGC
This sequence comes from Odontophorus gujanensis, assembly GCA_013399175.1. Lineage (NCBI taxonomy): Eukaryota > Metazoa > Chordata > Aves > Galliformes > Odontophoridae > Odontophorus > Odontophorus gujanensis. The sequence continues at coordinate 430,294 of VXAB01005246.1, forward strand.
ACCATTACTCTCAGTAATTAAGTCTGTAATTTCCTTCAGACTCTGATTTGTTCCTTCCTAAATCGTACAAGCCAGGCCAAAGAGGTTCTATTTGATTGATCAAGGTATAGAAATTTCATTGTTTGCTCCATGCCAGAACGTATATTATATCTTCACTGCTTAAGTGCATCAAAGTGGCATTTAAATCCTGCTGGAGGTAGTAAGGAGCAAGGATGTTGACCCAGTCAAGGGAAGGCACTGTGTCTGTTTATGGGACTGTCTATCTGTCCTAGTGGTTTTAAACATCTGTTGGTCAGCTAGGGCAGATCCACCTATGTGTTTCTCCTCTGTCTTCTGCAGCAGCCTGTTCCCAGTCCACAAGAAGGAAGGTGAGTGGTGTTGTGGCTGAGTGTAGCAGGGCTCTAGCTGCTTCACTGTGACATTTTTCCCTGCTTCTTTCTGCCTGCAAAATAACACAGGTAAGAAAACATGGTCATAAGACAATACTTCTTAATGGTAGGCAAATCTAAACTAGATTGATCTTTGATTTGAAAAGCAGAGGCTGAGTTAATGCTGTGCAACAGTTGCTGGTTCATACAGCAAAACCATATCCTGCTCATTATGCGTGTTGAATGTTAAAACACTATTTGCCTTTTTTATTCAACTCAATTTGCTTCCAATTTTTCTCTTCTTTTGCATGATTTCTTTTTTTGGTTCTGTCAGGAAAGAAAAATCTTACTGGTTGCTAAGTAACTGTAGCAGTATTGCTACAGATGTGCAATGGGCAGATCTGTTACTACAGTGCTCTATAGTATTTAAGTGAAAAATATTTTTGGTGAAATAAATGCAATTTTGAAAATAATGATGGCCTGATAAAAAAGGTGGGTTCTTCTCCCAGATGTTTCCAGCCATGTAAGTATTTTACTAGCTGACTGAAGAAAATGTTCATGGAGGACTAGATTAGTCTACAATGTTATTCTCAGAAGTTTTATGGGAAGGTGGTGCAGGTGGCTAACAAGGCAAAATGAAGTCCAATTCATTCATTCACATGGGTCCTCATAGATAGCATGTCTCTTATTCAAGTATCACAGTTGCCCTTTCTGAAATCATTTCTCTGGGTGCTGCAGACCTCTTTGGGCTCTAGGATCACACCAAAACAGATTCCCCCGTTCACAGCCATGGCATCAGCCATTGCATATGGCGTTTTCCAATTGGTCCATGCTGAGGACAACAGCCACCTCTGCCACCATCTGTCCCTCTGTGTCAGAGCACTATGCTGATGGGCATGAAGGGTAAGAGCCAAAATCCTATTGATCATTCATTTGGGTGAATAGCACCAGAACATATACATAATAGAGAATGAGTGCTCTACTGATAGATTTCATTTTAGCATTTACTAATTTTGGCATGTTTGACTTTGTACCTTCAACAGAGTTTGAATGTAGGTTTTTTAGCAGTAATTATGTATAGGTAGACTCCTCATAGTGTGGGAGGATCAAAATAGTTATAACTGTTGATGCCATTCAAAGTGAATGCATGACATTTTAAAATTCTGTATATTGCATTAGTATTTATTTCATTGTAGCACAAACAGGAGAGTTCAGTTTATTGTGAATTTTTTTTGTGTGTGTGGATGTTGTAGGTCTTTTTCTGTTCAGTTTAATCAAATGTGTCTGCTAAGAGTAGGATATCGCATTTGGATTTTTTTTAGTGTATACTTGCAGGAGATTGATTTTTGCCTGTGTTTGCAGAGAATGAAGGAGTTTGCCTGTGTAATCTCCAGAAAGGTCAAAGCTTGACTTAATAAATGTATGATTCAAGAACATAAAGCTTGTTCTTTAGGACACTGCATTAATATTTATTGGGGTCTGGATACTACAAAGACCACCTGATTAGCTACAGTCTTTTGTGTATTGGTTAAACTGCTTTAAATCCAGTTTTGCTCAAGAGGGATTATATGATTCCCATTACGATACATCTGCTAAGCAGGGGACTCATATTCCCATTACATCCCATGGCTCAGATTAGAGGTTAGGTTTGTCTTTCTTCCCCAACTAATAGCTAGTGGTAGTCAATATTTTTAATATACAGTGAAAAATACTTTCAAGGAAAAGCATTCTCTAATGCTGACCATGCAGTGACAACCAGATGAGCTCCCAGATATATCAGTCCAAATGTTAATTGTAGGGAAAAATGCAGATGGCTGCCCTACTGAGACAACTATGGGAAATCAGTGCTGACAGAGTAGGGAGACTGCTGTCCTAGCAGGGGACTGCTAGGCACAGCTATCCTTGCAGTGTTGCACAAGTGAGGGTGGATTTCTCTATATGTCATGCAGGACAGCATAGTACAAACTTTATCAGGTTGAACTAAGACAGTAAATCCTAACGACTTGGTCTGGATATGTTAGCTATATTTGCGTAGCACTGATCCTGGTCACATATGCCCTACTTTGGGACTCAGCCCAGTTGTTTTCCATAATACCTCTGACTATGGCAAGAAAATATAAGATTAGACAAACCAACTAGAAATTTTAACGTTTTTTAGGAGAGGGAAAAGAATGTAAACAGCGTAACAGTCGAAACTGCCCTTGTAGAAAAATCCCATTGAGTGAGCTTAAGACAGACTTGCAGCCAAAAGCTCACTCCTTATGCTGAAGGAAGAAGCCATGGGGTAAAAACAGGATTGAAAAAATAGACCTGGGAAGAATCAAAGAAATAAAAAATCAAATGGCATAAAGGACACTAAGCAGAATCACCACAATTAACCAGGGTTTTTTGTTTGTTTGTTTGTTTCAAGGAAAAGTAAATAACTCTATTCACAAGCGTGCCATCAAAAGGTGCAAATCAGTGGGGGAATAAGAGTGTTCAGTCAGCCTAGGATGCCCCAGGTGATCCTGTGCTTGACATTAGGGGTGGGGAGAGGAATCAAGGTGGAGATGATGCAAAGGAGCAGGGCTCATGTTCTGTGGGAACAGTAAAGCAGGGAAAGGAAAATGAGCACATATAAATGTCAGAGGAAATGGAATAGTGCACTCAGACTACTTCTGCTGAAGGTAGAACAGTGTAAATCTTACGGGTGCTCTCTGAGCCATGCAGTAAGAGGTAGGTACTGGTGGGATTTCCCTGACCATGAATCAACAGAAACTTCCTTGTTTTCATAGAGCACATAGCATCTGATAAAAGCTATTCAGCTGAAGATCTTTGCACTTCTGTGCAGTATCATCAGCACTGTGTTAAGTCTGGAGGTATAATGAGATTTTAAAAAAATGTTTTGATGTGGCTGTGGCAATCTTAAGTCCTGTACTTTTTTTTTTTTTCCTTCTGACAGCTGTTATTCTAAAATAGAAAAATATTACTTCATAAAACCTCATTTAAGCCCCATAGCTTGAATCTTTAGGATTCTCATCTCCAGGTGAATGGGAGAATAATGAGCAGAGAGCTAACCTATCTGCATAAACTATTTACCCAGAGCTCCTGATGGGGTGAAACTATAGAGAATAAAGTACTCTCTGCTCTCAGTTATTGGCACACAGGGAAAATTCAGCCATCAGAAAGCTTCATTTGCATCAACTCTCACCTCAGCACTCCCCCACTGATGATTTTGAGTCATCATAACAGAAAGCAGATTAAAAACTGGTTTGGAAATTTGAATATTGAAGCTGAACTTAATGTAGTATTCAATTTGGAGTCCTTTTCCTAAGACTGTATACAAAATGGAGATCCTTCCAGAAGCTGAAGAGAACAATAGAAAATCTGGATTAGAATCATAGAATTGGGTTGGAAGGGACATTAAAGATTATCTTGTTCCAACTTGCCTGCCATGGGCAGGGCTGCCACCCACCTGATCAGGCTGCTCAGGGCCCCATCCAACCTGGCCTTGAATGTCTCCAGGGATGGGGCATCCACAGCTTCTCTGGGCAGCTTGTTAGCCCCATTGAGGACCTCCCTCTTCCCAGAGATAATCCAAGCTGCTGAGTCAGCTGACCTGAACAGCAGGATGGACAGTGATTCCAAGGCGCCGAGCCACAAGGATCACCACCATGCCCGAGAAATGCTGGCTGGCCACTTGTACACTTACTGTGTGAGGAAGGAATCAAAATAATGACCTACCTCTCATACTAGCTTCAGGGGATATATTATGGATTATCAGAAACACATTGCTGGGGGCAGGGTTCAGGTTGAAGCTGTGTTTCTCTAATAATAGTAATATTTCTCTTGCTCCCTACTACCACCATGCAAAAATCCAGTGCTTGGAAGAGTGGAATAATTTTCAAGGGCTCTCAGGGGATTGATAAGTGGTTCCAGAAATTCTAGCTGATGGCATGAACTCAAGAGATATGCTAAAAAAGCTCCAAAACACATCAAACTGGTCTTTTTCAGATTATTCCAACCAGCTAAGAGGGCTTACAAGCTGTGAAACTTTTAGTTCTTTCTAACACATGCTCTCAGACACAATGACATTCTGTTGAATTGTATCCAGAAAATTAATTAGTTTTCTGAAGGATTCTGGTTTTCTCTATGGACAGTCTCTTCTTTCCTTTTTTGTTTATTTGTTTGTTTTTTTTTTGCTAGAGAAATCTTCATCCTTTGTTTAACAAATAGGTGCAGTGGGGAAATACTTGCCTGGGAAATTCCTGCAGGGAAGGAGATGCACAAAGATCTTGATTCTGCTGCAGTCCAAGATAATAGGACATTTTAATACCAATAATTTTAATGGCAAATGAAAATGCAAATCACGGAAAAGTAGAGGAGGCAAAGAAATATTCCCTGGCCTGAGCAATCAGGGAAAGGGAGTGGGTCTGGGAGGTGTCTGACAAGAAAATTACTTGCAGTCTCCTGCTAATTGAGTGTTATCTACATTGCTTGAGGCTGTCATTCCATGACCAAATGTATTTGCAGGAATGCCAGTAGCTTCAGAGAGGTGATGCACTTACCAGAGAAAATTGTGAGCATAGCAGGGAGACTGTAAGCAAATAGTAACTGATTGAAGGGGTACCCAGGCGGACTCCTTGCACTTATCAGGAAACAGTCCTTAAAACTTAATCAGCATGGCATCAAATTATCAGTTACAGCCCAATAATCTAATTGGACTTATCTCTGTTTGTACATGTAAGTTCTACTTATCACCAATGTGCTGTACCTCCCTGCCAGCTAACAAGAGCACTAGATTGAGAGAGAGCTAGCAAGAGGAGATTTAGGTGAGACACAAAGGCAGAGCCAAGAAGGAGATTTCTGAAGAGACCTGAGGGATAGTCACACCTGAAGTTTAGGGAGCAGAGAATAAAAGGAGAAAGGACATCATGTCAGAGAAGAACAGATGTGGAATTGATGAAGGTAGGTATTTGAGAGAAGATGGAAGAAAAAGAAGGAATAAGTGAATGAAAGGATAGCACATAGAAAGAATGTTCAGATCATAGAGGAATAGAAATACTTACGCAGAGGAATATTAGAATAATTTTCTTTAACTGATATGGCCTAACAAGCCTTTTGATGCATGTTAGCTTACTCCTTGCAGGCTGTAGAAAATCTTATGAATATTTTTAACCCTTTCAATGGCAATATCATATATGTTAATGTTTATTTTCAACTTGAGATCAGAACACATTGTTTCTCATCCGCTGTCCCAGCTTTGGGGAAAAAAATATATATATCTATGGGGATGGAGCAATATGAATGACTGAATCTAATAAATTCTCCTTCTGATTTCTATAATGTGGATATCTAATAGTCTTTGAAAAACAGAACCCCAAATACTCCAAATTTTCAAAAATTAGATTTGCATTGAAGTATTGTCTTGGTTTTATGATTTTTGGTACTGGTATTCCACATCATAACATCATGTAGTGCATTTAGAGTTAAAGAGTTAATGCTCCAGCTCCATGGGTCATCGACAGTTCCAGGTATACCTGTCACAGAAGAGAAGAAGAACTACATTCCCCAGAGGATTTTGCGATGCTTTGCATTTTTATGTATTTACGCACAGAGGGAAAGATAAAAACTGTCTGCGGTCACGGGACACTCTCTTTCCTTTGGGATCCACTCAGCAGTGGGTGCTCGCTGCCATCTCACCTTCAGCATTTAGCGTAAGGCCTTCAGTTTATCAGACATCCTCTCTTGCTCATTTTATTTGATTTATTAGCTTTAATTCCAATTATATTGTATTATATTGTGTTACTTTGCTTTCTGATATCTATTTAGTAAATTAGCTTTCCTCCTCAGATCATTGCCGCTGTTTTGTTTCTAGGCCCATCTCCCTTTTCCCTTTTCCCTTTCCCCTTCCCCTTTCCTGGGGCGTGGGTCCCCCACACCAATTGTCACGGAACCGGGCCGAACCTGCCCGTAAACCGTTGACAAGTATCTCACTGCTAGCAATGCCACTTGCCAGCTGTGAGATCTCTCTATGTATTGCAGAGTTTGTGATGCCTTTGCTGAGGATTATTGACTGAACCATGTCAGCGCAGTGCTGGTGATGCTGCTCTTGCTGCAGACACGTGGGTACACGTGTGCCTGCTCCAGCCACAACAGTGCAACTACTTTCAACAGCATTCATCACTGCAGAAGAGGAGAGAGGATAATTGAAGTCCTGTAGGCATTTGAAGTAGTTCAGCCCTGCTCTGTGCATTGAAGACTATCATGCTTTATCTGCTAGGATAGCACCTCTAACGAAGTGCTGGACAGCAGTGTGCTTTTAGGCAATAATTTGGGGCTGAGAGCGTATGTTCAGAGCTGTTCCTGTCTGGCCGTGGATAGTGTGAGGGAAGGGGGTTTTGCTACTTCCTACTTTTCTGTCTCCTCTGCTTTTCCAGCAAGCTAATTTGGAAGGCTTGGGGACCTTTCAGAGATAACATGCATGCCAAGCTTACAATAACAGAATCAAAAATGGAATTATTTGATTCAACAGGGTTATTCTTCCCTGAATTATGGGCTCTTTCCTTTTTACGCTTTTATAAATGAGGTACCTTTGAGGTAGATTACCTTGATCTCAAAGACTCTTGGAAGGTACTGTTGATGTAGAGTTGTTTGGAAGATGACTTCAACCATTGGTTCACACAGATAAGTTCAGTAATGTAAAAACCAGGAACAGGAGTGTAGAACATCTCCAAGATAAATTGCTAACAAAAATAGCAAAGTACTCCCATTCTAGTGATGTTGTATATTAAACAAACAAACAAAACAAACAAACAAGCCCACAAGCCATGGTGTGAAGAGCAAAAAATAATCTACAAGTGAGAATAATTTCTAAAGTGATAATGAGCAACAATTTTTTGAGTAGCAGGAAGAATAGGGGAAAGAGTTGTATATGTCTTTGGAACTGATGAACACTGAGAAGAGAGGACCAAAAAACACCTGTCAGAGATTTGGGGCATTTTGTGTTAGATATCTAACGTTCTTGTCCTTTTGAATTGAGGAGACAGGTATAATTGCCTTGAAAGCAGATCATGGTTTGGTCACTGCAGGAATGAAAATGAGAGAAAAGGAAGGATATGTTGCAGTTCATGTGTATAAGCCTTGATGCTCTGTCTGGTTTAAATCACATGGGAATACACACAATTCAGCTCAGAAAGAATTGCCCTGTTCCTGTAAATGCAGCAGAAAGTGTCCATTAAAAGAAATGAAATGTAATGATAAGCTCTGCCTTCTATTATGACAAAACTGACTTCTTAAGCTATGCTGCAATTTATGTTCTTACAAGGTTTCAGTCAAGCCATTTATTTTGTCTCCCATTTTGCTGTTTCAATAAAAAGCAAGGAACATCAGCAGCAATCGTCTCTCATTTTAGACAAATACAATCCTGATGGCGATGCCCTGAAGGGCAGAGCCGCCCTCACTCCAGAGGAGGAGGATGATATGGACTTCTGGTGGCAGGACAGGAACAAAGGATGGACTGCAAGCTGCATACCTTGCTGCTAGCTGTCCAAGTGAGATATTTCTCTGTGTAAAAAGCAAGTACATCTGCTTACCAAAGTAAACGGTGGGGTCACAGCAGCACAGAGCCCACTGGGACCCACAGAGCTCCAGGAAGAGGCCTTGCTCCTCAGCAGCATGGGCAGCACATTCCCCCAACAACAATAACATGACAGAGTTGTTACTGTATTATGACAAAAACAGCGTAGCACCAGAAACACAAGAGTAGGAATTTATATTATTACTTACAGTTCTGGAAAGGAGTGGTTACTCACTGTATATTACCTTATCTTCTTGTCCTGCTTCTTCTTCCCCTTCTATGAAATACTGTTGTAATATTTGAGTTCATCTGTCACCTACAATTGGTAATAATTAACTCACTTTATATTTCCAAGGTTCAGGTATATATATTTAAGCTGTTCTTTTTCCTGTCAGGATAAGCTTGATGGGGGGCTGTATTCCCTAATCTTCTTAAATATAGTACTCCCTGAAGTATTTTGCAGTTCAGATTTGGATATTAAGCCCTAGCTACTCCTCAGAAAAGTGGGAGATGTTCCTCATGTCACCACATGCTCCCACAGACTTGTAGGGCATCTCTGGATCTCCAGATTTGTTCTTTGAACTCTATTTGCCAAATACCTTACCTCTGTTGCCTGAACAAGTACTCTGGCTATTTCTAATAGACAGGAGGTCACCAATTGCCTTGCAGTTGTTTGTAGCACTCACTTAAGTGCCTCTACGGCACTTAAAACATGGGCTCATCTTTTAGTGATTCAAACTTCAAAATGTTCAGTGTGAGGTAGCTGAAGGACAGCAACCCTTGGATATCATAGTTAAGTCATACTAGCTTTCAGAAAACAGAAGTAAAAACTTTGCAACTTAGTAGAAGTTACTGATACTTGGGGTATGATTTTAGAATAGAAGCTTAGCATATTGTTGGTTTAACATACTTTAATTTTTCATTTAAGTGTGCAAGACATAATGCATGAGTAATGTGTGAGAATATAACTTGTTCTTTCTCAGAAATGCAAAGTTACTCCTGTCCACAGCCTCTGCTTATTTTACACCTGGACCCTGATAGCAAAACTGTGAGTCTTGCACTGTGATATTCATCAAGGTATCTCCTTGTAAAATTGTATTTCTGTAATGGCCTCTTCCATGTCCTAATTTCACAGCAAAGAATGCTTGTCTGTTATTTAGATCACCATACTTTTCTAGCCCATTTTCCAATGTCAAACTTTCTAAGCAATCATCTTCACTTCAAATAATATAAAAATAGCATGTCATTACCATTAAGCACTGGCTGCAAGGATTTAATTTAAAACCATTTCTCCTTTCTCTGACTGAAGAAATGGTTCTGCGATCATGTCTAACCTTTCATCAGCGTAATTGCCAAATAATTAACAATGGTTAAATGATGAGAACCTGAGAGATTTGAAAATTATTACTGAAGTATATACTTCACTGGAGCAATGACCTACATGAATATTTCAAAATAAAAGCATTGTATATTTGGCAGCAGGAGCAGCACATACTCTTGTTAAGTGCTTGTGTCTTATGTCACTTACAGCCATGCAGGGATAAAAGCCCATCTCAACGAAGAATTCTAGTTTTCCAAGGTTACTTTTTAGTGCTTTGCAATGTCTTTATTTGCACTAATGCAGATTACTTATTCTACAGAACAAGCAGTGGGAAGCAACATAAAAACTCTATAATCCTTTTCTATTTCTGTAGCAGATCCTGCTTCCCTCCTTCTGCTAGCAGAGCCGATTAGTCTGCGGAGTTCTTTATGCAGATTCTCAGTTTTTCTCAACGAGATCCATGTGTTGATTTTGGATATGCTTGTTATGCACCCTTTAGGAGCTGACAGTCATCAGCCTCTCCATTCTGTTCCATCCTTGTGAGTCATCAGGATTTACTCACTCCCCTTCCCCTGCTAACCTGGGTATGCCTAGAAGCTGCACGCAGCCAGGGTGGGTTTCTGGAGACCTGAGAATCCAGGTGTTATCAGCACGTCCTTTCCTGCCCTTTGTTCCAGGCACTCTACTCGCAGGGCTCTTAACATTTCTACTCCAACTCTGCATAAAAAAGGTAAGAATGGGGGATGGCACTGGAGGTATTTATTGGCGTCCAGAGATCAAGAGCAGGGGAAAGCAGGGGAGCATAAAATGTGCAGCATAAATCTGTCAGTAGCATGGCTGCTCCCAAAAGGCATACTTTATTTTAAAGTTCAGGAACCTAGTGCACCCAGTGTTATGATGACACTACTAGGAATCCCAAGTAAAGCTGCTCTTCATCCTTTTGTTTTGTAAGATCATGGGAAGTTCTCTGTGACTTAAGCTTCCCTTTCTAAGGGTGTGGATATATCTCGCATCTAATCACATCCCTGCATCTCCACTTTCTGCAATATTCTCCTCTCTTATTGCATCATGTACATTCAGGTGGATGTGATCCTGCAGCCAGAAGCTGATGCAACTGCTCTCTGAATTGCAGTACCCTCTGGTTTCCCTCTCAATAGCCACTTCTTCCTCTCTGCATGTTTTCATCTATTGCTGGGCCATTCAAAGTAGTGGCAGAGAGTGTGTTTTATCTGTTTTTTCTGATGGAGTTTCCGAGGCACTTTGCTCAAGTACCAGTAGTGCCTATACAGTCCCAGTGATCCTCCACTCCTGCTCCTTATTTATGCCCTTGAGCTGTTTAAATCAGGAGCACCTGGCTGGAAACAAAAGCAAGGGGATGTGGGAACATTTTCACAATCAGATGTAATCTGTCTATTGCTTCAGCTACATCCCCACCACTTCCTCGTGGAGTGTTTAGCACGAGGGTGTTCAGCAGCCTTTGCCTTTGTTTGACACCTGCTCAGAAAAGCTGCTGAGCACGAGTCCGTCATAGCACCATGGCCCATCAATGCCTACTTTTGAAAATGCTGCTTGAACACTAACACGGCAGTTGTGATCCTCTGTGGGAAAATGCTCTAAATGCAAATTTTAATCAATGTTATTTCCTCGTAAATCAGTCCCTCCAGCTCCCTAATTATCAGCACCAGGCTCTGAATTGCTATTCTACTTCTCACATTGAGGTCCAGATTGAAAATGATATCTTCCTGTGCCACACAGGAGGATTATCATGCTACCAGGGATGGGAACAGCCAATGTGAAGCTGATTAGCACACTTTTCTCTCTCCTGCACACAAGGTTTCACCACTAAATCTACTCATTTTTTTTATTCTAATTAGAAAAAGAAAAAATGGTAACGATCCTCTACATGATGCCTCTGTAGTATTGCCATTCACTGTTTTTTAGAACTGCCAAAATGACAGCTGAACCAACGTCAGGTTAGATTTGTTATGCAGTTCATAACTAATACGACCACACCTGCTGTTTCCCTTTCCTCCAGTGCTACTGTTTTTGCTGCCTACTACTTTCTCTGAACAACTGAAAGCTTCTAGATCAATAAAAATAAAGCGAGTTTTCACCAGAACAGCTTACAGATATCTGAGCTTTCAAAGCCACTGCAACATGATGTCCCTCCCCAGCAAAACAGATGTGAAATTCTTTGGCAAGTTAAGTGCATGTTTGGCTTTGTTATGCATTAATGAAATGAAAAAGGAAGCGTGATTCCTGTATTTTAATTGTTTGGAATAATTGCATGCAACCTGTTTCCTTTACCAACAAGAAGAGCTTATTTATACTTTTAATAATATAAAAGCTATCACATGCTTTTATTAGGTGGTTTCATTTTGGTGTGGTTGGGTGTAACCTCATCATACTTCGCTGTATATATAAAATTTATTATTGGTAATGTTCTTTGCTAGTAAAATAGTAAATGGAAATGAGATACCACATTTTAGAAAAAAGAATCTTTTTAATACAGCAACTGTTTTGCGCATTTTAGGGAATAATAATAATTAAAAAAAAAAAAGATTCCTTAAATGGGAAGTCTTTGATTTTTGCAAAGCATTGAGAAAAACCTTTCCTTTTGCATTTAAACCTGAAATTAGAAATGCAGATTATTTTTTTACAGGATTGTGCAGCAGCTCAGCACTAAAGATACTGCAGTTTTTCAGTGACTTTTACAGGCATGCTCTGCCAAGGAAGCTTGAAAATGTAATTCAAAAGAAAAAAAAATGCATAGCAAACACAGATAACAATAAGGATATTAATGAATATACAGAATAGAAGATCTTGAAACTTACTTAAGGATGAAAATTTTGAGGCATAATCTGGGTTAACCTCAAAATAAAATGCTTTCTTTACCAACTACAGCAACAACAGACTGGGTTTTTGTTGCTTTTTGCTGTCTTCTGTGCTACAGATTAGCTGCTGCAAATGTTTGAAGCTGTGGATCTGTGTTGTGCTCTGTGATAGAAACAGAGATGCTGTGCATTTGTGGCTGTGATCTAGGAAGGGAGCTGTGTTTGTGAGGTGTAATTTGGGGCTGGCCTCTGATGTCTGCATTACACAAAACAGATGAACCCAAAGGTTTGTTGATTTGACTCCTATTTCCTGCAGCTAAAAGCTCTTTCAGTGCTACTCCAGAGGACTTCTGGTAATCAGAAATCTGATTTTTACTCTTTTCTACTGCTTATATACTTACACGGTTTGTAGGTGATCTAAAATCTAAACCATGGCTCTGCTAGTGGAGCCATGGAAATGTCTGAAATGAGCAGGACTCCTTACTGGCAGATCCAAGATGTGCACTCCAGTGCAAAAATTCTAGTTCTGCAGGTATTCTGCTCAAAGAGACAACTTCACATGCATGAGTAGTCACCTTGGATTGTCAGTAGAAGAGAAGTAATTATATTTATGAGGCTTACCAGGACTGGAACAAGAATTATGAGAAGGTGTTTTTTTTTTCCTATTCTAACAAAAATGGTTTAATTTCTTACAATAAACTGAAAATTAGAAAGAATGAAGGAAGAAATCATACATGGCAGTCTGGGAATTTGTCGTACAGTTTACAAATTCTGAATAATTTCAACAGGCCTGGGGGCCAAAAAGGGATTTGGTGTGAGCTGATGAGGATATAGAGGGCTGAAGGGGAAGAGCTGCCACTGGTGATGGTGGCAGCCACCAGCAGACATAAGGATGTGAGAAGGACTGATGGATGGCCTAGTGTCACAGAAGCCAGTGAAACAGGTGGGCCATGCTTTGCCTAAGGAAGGTTTTAAAGCACACTATCACTGACTGCACAAGCTCTGTACACTCAAGAATTATAAGTGGAAAGTGCATTAGGAAAACTTGCAGTCATGTCAAGATATAGAACACTCCAAATCACTCTTGTCAGCCCTGAAAAATCTTTTTTTATAGTGGATGATCAGGAGGGCTGGAGCACCTCAGATGCATGTTCTTCACAAAGAGGGTAGTGGGGCACTGGCACAGGCTGCCCAGAGAGGTTGTGGATGCCCCATCCCTGGGGAGAGGTGTTCAAGGCCAATCTGGATACGGTCCTGAGCAATTCAATCTGGTGCTTGATCCAGTGGTTGTCAAACCTGTCTGTGGCAGGAGGGTGGAACTAGATGATCTTTGAGGCCTTTTCCAATCCAAATCATTCTATGGCTGTATGAATAGGGCAGGAAATTAGAAACAAAATACTTGTTCTTAGGATAAAAGGCAAAAAGGAGTCTAGATCCAGTCACACAGGTTTTCTTATGGGTGAAGATGGCCACAATCAGTTATGAGAGAAGATTTATAAGAAGAATGAAAATTAATATTTCATAGAATAATGTGAATCTAGCAGAATCCTTGCAAAATGGGTAAGGAAAGCAATTCCACAGCCCTGCCTTTATTGAGTTGTCTCAAATACATCTGTATTTGAAATGAACGTCTGGTTCATTTAAACCAAACATTTCAAAAATCCTGAAGTGTAACGCCAAGTAGAAATAAGCAATAAAAGTCAGAAATAGTTTCAATCTCTTAGAAAATAATACATCTGCTGAAGTAGCACAGAGCTGGAGTCCAAGTAGCCGTTTCATTCAGGATAAATGTCTTTATCTCAAAAAACAACTTTGCAAAACCTGAAAAGGAATGAAACAGCCACAGTGTTGCTTAAAGGCCTAAATGTGATGTTGCAAATAGATGTTCCTCTTCTGTGCAGCCTGAAGAGAAACACAGCAGAATGGATAGCTCACCATAAAAGGATGCAGGAGGCAGGTAGGTCAGCTGGCCAGGTCTGCAGGGTGGGCAAAAGCTGTAGGAAGCAGAGTGCTGCAGGGCCACTGCTGCATTCTCAGCTCTGGGCATAGGGAAGTTAATGCCCAACCAGCTCCCAAACCAATTAGGCATGAGAAAAAAACCACAATCTTAGTTCTTAATGTTAAAATACGGAGTACTTACTGAAGTAATAAGTTACATCGATACTTGTCATTACAGTATAAGGAATCAGTTTGTATACACTCAAAAAGATCCATTTTAAATTCTGTACCTAATGCAAGTATAGAAATGTTTCTTCACACTACCCTTCCCTAGGAATGGAGTTGCATACCTGTCTGTGAGCTGCCCCTGGATGTGCTCCCTAGGATTCTTTTTATCTGTGTGTACTGAAAAGCTTCCTCACAGTTTGTAGCACTGAAAGTTGTCAGGAGGAATGAAATCATTGGTTTTTCAACCTGCTCACTGGCTCACAGGGAGGATATGGAATGTTGTAATGGTCTTTTCTTTGGAAAAGCTCGTTTGATAAAGTAAAATATGTTACGAACTTGTAAGGAATTTTTTTTATCCTTCTCTTTCTTTACATATAGAAATGCATGTTACATGTTTTGCAAAATTTTGTTACATGCAGTAATTCAGAGCAGGACAACATTCTGTGATAATCTTTCTTTTTATGGAAGTTTTTAAGTGTTACCTTATTAAGTAAAGATTGCTACATGACTTCGTTCTTCTCTGCCCTATTTTTCCCATCTCTCAGTATGAGCTGTTCTGAAATTATGTTCATGTATTAGAAGACAAAGTGCCAAGTACCTAATTTAGCACTCAACAGTTCTATCCAAATTTCAGCTATTGTATAACACCAAATACTGCAAAGATGACAAACTCGAGAAATCCTTGCCTCAGACTAGAAAAAGATCAGCACTTTGGATCAGACAGTATTACTGATATTCCACTGAAATAGTACCTTATCACCAAAGTGGATAACTTTAACTGAATGATTTTAACAATCTGCTTGTAAAGGCCATTACCAGTGAGTGAGATCAGTATTACCATCTTATTCTCTGTGACCTCTGATGTGTGTGTGCAGAGAATTGATACAGAAAGCCCAAGGGTGACAAGCTGCCTGCGAGCTGGGCAAAGTGAGAACAGATCAAGTACCAATGATTGGGATTTTCAAACAATGCTGTGGGTTAGAAACAAGTCCCACAGTAATCCTGAGAGGTGTTCTGGATGTGTTTGAAAATCCTGGCCATTTTGACTAAAGTTTCAGAAATATTTTAAGGTTAAGAATCAACAAAATTAATTACATTTGACACTATTCTTTCAAAATGTGTTAGTTCACATACAACAATTTTGATGAAGCAATGAAAAATGATTTCCACACTTTCCAAAATATTTTGCTTCCCGATTACAGATGTAGTTCTTTTCATTTGTAAAATGGTAATTTCTTTAGCCACTAAATTCTATCCTTCTCGAGGAGCACTTCTAAAGCTCAGGGTGAACACTGAATGCCAAGTAACAGAACCAAGTATCAACACTCAGTCTTGGTAAAATAACCACTCTTTGATAACGAAGGTTGCATTTTAAGGCTCCTTAAATACTTAATAAACATAATAAAATATAAAGTCAGAAAGCTGTAAGAACATCCATAGACAAACAATCACATGATGATTTTAACCAGCTCAGGCACTTACTTCAAGAAGTGGCTTTTCTCAGTGCAAGGAGCTCTGGCTTATTGCTTCTAAAAATAGTTCATATTTCTTATCCCCTTCCAGTTCATTGTGGCTCTCAATGACTGTGATCGGCGTTAGTATATGCCCTGGAAACCAGCTGCTGTTTGTAAAGTCAGAAATACAAGCCATAGGAAGAGGAATCTATATAAGGAACATGTTTTGAATCCATAGATGTCCAATTCTTGTTAACACAGGCAGATTTGCTAATTAGGCACTACAGAAAAACACATTATGAAGACTCTCCTTTTAATTTGTTCACTTTCCAAATGATCCTCATTCAGACTCCCAAGACAAAACCACAGATTTTTCTTCTCAGGATCAGAGTTAACTCTTCCTGCTCAGTACTGCGCCAGAATCTAGAACTGCCCAATATGGGGACTGAACACAAGTGCAAAGCCCTGTTTGTCCTCCCTTTCCTAGGACTGCATGAAGTACAAGCCACAGTATAGGACACCACTTGCTTGATTTCTGGCTTTTATCACCTCTAACCTCCTTTACCTTGTCAGCATTTTGTTGTACCTGCTAATAGTTCACTTCAAAACTGGAAGTTAGTCGTCCTGCATAAAGCAAGCTGCAGAGAGTCTCTGTAATCAAACCTCATGAGAAAAATCTCTGTTCATTCTGTTTTCTGGTGCAAGCAGAAGCACAGAGTGAGGTTCTAGCAGAACATTAGGTGCTTTGTATAGGAGTCATTCAAAAGCACTGCTGACAATCAGCACTCTCTGTTACTTTTAGAGTTAGTGCTTCAGAGTTATGTTTTTCAGAGTCATTATGCCTCATATGATACCTAGTATGGTGAGTACAGTTGTTCCTTTTATTCAGCAAGCAACACAGCACTAATCCCTGATCAGACTGAGTAAACCATCGCCTGAGCATGCTGCACATATTCCACCAAGCCTGCTCAGTGGGATGGCACATGCACCCAACCTGATAGGTTGACTTGGTTCTCATCTCCTTCCCAGCAGCCACAAAAGTGACCTGAGGCATGCCTGTCTCCTGCTTCGGGTACCTTCTGTCTGAACCTACACAGACTGGATCAAGATCATAACCACATCCACTACGGACAGAGATCCTGCATAGAAAGGAAGACATTCCCCTTATGGTATGGATGCTCAGATTCTGCTGCCAGCCAGATACTATTTCTCCTTCCCAAGATGAAATAAATGCCTGAGGAAACTGTGTTAAAGAGATGTGTGCAGCAGAACACTGACTACAGATAGCTTTGCTTCCCATAAAACACTTCTGACATTTCTTTGGTACCTATCCAGGCAACGTAGCTTTTAGGCTTCTATTTTATTTTTCATAAGAATGCCTTTATTTCCTCAGCAGAAAGAAATGGACAAGTTATGAAGCATTTTACAGAGAATAGAAAGTAATTAGATAAAGTAATAAGTCACTGCAAAGCTTGCTGCAGGACATACAGTCCAACAGCCTATAATGGTACCTAACAGCCTATAATGGTACTTGGAAAGATACAGTGAGATTGGGGTATGCTTTATTGTTTCCCCCTGAGCACAAAAATTCATATGGAAAAAGACACAAAAAACAGTTTATTCAGAATCTTTCAAAGATTCATACTACTGTCTCATTGGAGACGTCACTCATCCAAAGACCTTTGTAAAACAAAGGTTTTTGCTTTTTCTTAAAAATTACTTCAGCAAGGAACTTCAAAATTATTGCCAAATTGAGATAGCTATTTAAAAGATGGTTTGATAAACTCCTTGGTAAGTACAAGCATAACAAAACACAGGTCCTTCAAAGCCCGCTTCCTCTGTAGAGTGCTAGCCATGCTGAGCACTCAATGGAATCTCAACCATTGGGTTAACTGGGACTTAAATTTGGGATTCTATTAAGGATACATTTAAGGCTTTGTTGCAGTTTTCTTCAGAAAAAAATAAAATAATAATAAAAAAATCTTTCCTCACTCTGGGATTAAATTACTAACTGTATTTTAATCGGGAACACTGAAATTTTTTGTCCTAATAGCAGGTTAATGTGGCTACCTTTAAAATTCAGTGAGCAGTAACATAATCTTGTGGTAGATATTTTGTTTGTTTTTGTGATGANTTGTTGCAGTTTTCTTCAGAAAAAAATAAAATAATAATAAAAAAATCTTTCCTCACTCTGGGATTAAATTACTAACTGTATTTTAATCGGGAACACTGAAATTTTTTGTCCTAATAGCAGGTTAATGTGGCTACCTTTAAAATTCAGTGAGCAGTAACATAATCTTGTGGTAGATATTTTGTTTGTTTTTGTGATGATCTGAATGTGGACTGAATGTTTGCATGTTTCTGTAAGTTTCACTTCTCAAGCTTTCTAATACTGATTATGAACACAGGAGGGACTTTTCCCACTGTTTTGCCAACAAGACTGCCTGCATGACCAACATGCAGGGCTTTAAAGTAGATGTCTGCTGCTCACTTCTGAATACAGTGATACCATCTTGTTATGATCACAAAAAACCATAACAAGATCTCTCTAGTTTTTATTTACAATTCATCAGTGCCAGCCTGTGCAAATCCCAGTGCATAAAGTTATTTTCTGATTTACAGTATACAAAATTTATGAACTGCAGTCATCTGCAATCTATATCTCTAGCCACTTCAGCTAGTTTACACTAATTTAATTTCACAGCCATTTTTGAGCTACAGGTGAAAACAAACATCTATCTGCTTCACGGAGATACGGAAGCAAACAACAAGCAAAGCAGCTTGCTTGTAAATCCCTGCAGCTGGATGGTTTCCAGCCTGCCTGGTGCAAGGCTGTGTCCGGCAGTGCTACATGGAGCTAGAGCAAAGCTCTGTGAGGCTGCTCTGGCGTACTGCATGGGATGGCCCTGTCACCCCCGGTGGTATCGGGTGACAGTGTCATGGTGAGGAGCTGCTGTCCACTGGAAGTGTGTGGGGGTTGGTTCGATTTTCCTTGTCGGCTGGTTTTTTGGGAAGCACGGCAGCTGAAGCTGGAGGCAGTAACTGCATTGTGAAAGCACAGCTCTGCCTGTAACAAAGGCTCTGTTGTGCTGGTGCACAGCAAAGCTCCCAAGGCTCAGGATGTTTTCAGCCTATTTACTTCTGTTCATGGTTGGATAAATTTGGCATGCTTGCTGGAAAGCAATAACATATATGAAGGCTCATTTTAATCAAATTGATCCTTGATACAAAAATACACCAAGATTTCCTTTTACTGGTAGTTCACATGGCAAAGGCCATTGACAACACCATTAAAGCTAATGCAGACTGCTCCCCAGCCTCTTGTCCCTCAGTCTGTTTGTGCAACCAGGATTGCCCACCCCATAAATTTCATGCAGGTGGTGATTCCCCAGCCCTCTGATGTGTCAAAATCTCTCTGCCCTCAAGAAAGCCAACAGCTCCTGTCAATTCTATGTCATCTACAAACATATTCAGTGTACATCTGAGGGCAGCAACCATATCATTTATAAAAGCATTAAAGAGGATTGGCCCCAGAAAAGGAGTCCTGGGAAATCCCACAAGTGACTGGTCACCAGCTTGGTGTAACCCCATTTACAATCATGCTTTGATCCTGACCTGCAACCCATTGTATGATACTGTACCATACCATGTTGAACTATATCACACCATATCATATTATATTGTACCATGGAGCGCTATTGTAGTGGAAATGCTGTCAGGGCTTGAACCAGTGATTGAGCACCTGGTGGGAAGGCAGGGCCAACCCAGGGGAGCTCAGGTGCCCACAATGCCTCTGAGTGACTGAAAAGAGTAGAGCCAGGATCCACTCCTTCCCAGATCTCATTTAGGGGTTGGTAGTGGAGGCAATGAGATCCCTGAATATCTAAGGCTTTCTGATGGTAAACAGTTTTTTTCCTTTATTTCTGTTCCACAGCTGTTGCATTGGAACAAACCCTTGCTTGTTGTAGCCTGGGACCTTGCTGATCTGCTGTCATTGCTGCACTTCCTTATCTTACAACTGTATTGTACCATATTATATCCTATTCTGTTATATTACACTGAATTATACCATGTTGTGCTATACTGTAATATATTATAAACTTTAGAGGTATTTTATCTACTTCTTGCCTATGCAAAAGAGATCCTTCTTCTTCTAAAACTTCAGCCATTTGGTTGAGCTGTTTTCTTAAAATAGTGGATGTGTACCACCAGTGATGCTCAGTGGCTTCTGGAACATCAAAGATCTCTCAAACACTATTTTTGCACATAAAGTTCAGCTGAGCAAATGAGTGTGCAGCCTTAGTTTCTACCTCCATGAAGATACTGTAATGTATTTGCATCTATCTAACTTGATTTCTAATAACAGTGCAAACTACTTCTTCAAGGCAATTAGTATAAAATTCTTTACACCTGAAACCTTATTCTGCTGAGACTGCAATCAGATCTTGGCTGCTACTGCAATAAATTTGGAAGTGGGTTTGAGGGTTCACTGTGCTAACACCTTACTGCCAAGGAGGCAAGGAGGACACCTACCTCTTGCCTGTACTCATTTTACTATCCATGAAAGGTTTCCCTGTTGTGATCTTTAGTCCAGAGTACATCAGTCTGAGCCCTGAGGTTTGTTTGTTGTTCATCCTTTTGTGGTTGCTGTTACAAACATTCTTGCAGGAAAGAAAGACCCAACAAAGTAGTTTCATTATGGAAGCGGATGGGCTCTTTCTCTTGGACTACCTTGGAATACCTTTATGACAGTTTTCTGCTCTTGCACGTTGTAGTGGCTGTGCTGCTGAGAGGAGGGACTGGTGAGGTCAGTGCCACAGCCGTGCTGTGATGGTGAATCTTACAGCCTGCAGCTGTGGACTGGCAGGAAAGCAGCAGTGCTTCCACCAAGCTGTTTAAGGGAGACCAAGCAGCTGTAGCCTCTGAAACAGTTATTGTGTTTCAGGTGACACACAGTAAGCAACATTCAGCCAGACATTCTGCAAATAACATAAAATGCCTGTTATGATAGAGTTTGCAACTTTTTTTTTAATAATAATTATTAAGAGCCATTATATAGCCCAGAAACAATATATCCAGCAGCAGATTTTAGACCGGCAGCAAGCTGACCTCGGGCTGTTCAGTGGGAGGTAAGAGCAGAGTCTAGGCTGGTTTTCTTTGTGGTGTTTCTTTCCAGTCTCCACATTTTCACTGATAGCATTTTAGTCTTGGCTTAACAGCGTTAGGATGTTTGTCCAGGACTGGATGAGAGGTTATCAGTTATGATCTTGGACAAACAAGTTATGGCTGTATGGTTAGTTGTATAGGTACTAAAACCAATGTCCAAAAGCCACAGGTGAAAGTAGCAGATAACACCTCTGCTCAGGACATAACTACTGACCAGTTCCAGCTGTGGTCAGTTTGCCTCGAATTCAACTTGCGCTCAGCACACAGTCTGCAGACCGGATAGTTATAAAGGCACCGACAAGCAAGACCTGCCTGGCTCGCAGCAACTTGTTTACGCAGTGGGCGCACCTCTCGTGGAAGCGCTGCCGCTGGAAGTTGAACAAGCCCTTCGCTGCGGCGCTGAACGCAGCACGGACCCCGGACCCAATCTGGGAGGGGCACGCTGCAGGCCGGCGGCGCGGCACCCCCTAGCGGGGTGGCGGCCGCGCATTGTCTCCCGGCGGGGTGGGGCTTCTCGTTGCCGACTCTCGGCCGGGCCGGATCCCGCGCAGCTGCCGCGGCGGATCCGACGAAGGAAAAGGGGCAGGCGTTTGCGTGCCCCGCAGGCGGGCGCCGAGGCGGGTCGGCGGCCCGCGGCCGCTGTCTCTTTGCTGGCGGAGGAGGGATCGGAGCCCTCGCAAGGGCAGCGAGGAGCTGCGAGGTGGCTGGGGGCGGCCGCCGCAGCCTGGCCGGAGCGGGCGGGTCCCGGCTCCGCCCCGCGTCCGCCCTGCACTCCCGGACACCCGGAGCGCCGTAGCCCGGTGAGTACGCGCCCGCGGGGGCTCTCCCCGTGCCGAAGCCCCGGTACCGAGCGCCGCGCAGGCCCCGCGGCCTGGCCGTGCTTTGTTCCTCGGGCGGCTGCGGGTACCCCGTTCTACCAGGGGTTGGCTGGGCGGCGGCTCCGCCGAGGCGCGGAGGGACGCGGTGCCACGGCCTCTCCGGGTAGCCCCTGCGGGGCAGAGCTCGGTCACCTGGGGGAGCCGGCGCAACAGGTCCGGGCTTTGTCCGTGCCGCCGTTACGGAGGTGGCAGTGGCGGGGGTGGCCGACGGGTGGCCTGGGCCTGCCTTTGTGCGCGCTGCCCGGAGCGCGTCAACGAGAGCAGCCCCGGCAGCAGCACCGCCTCGTGCCGGGCACTCCGCGGCGCGTGGAAGTGCTGTTCGCTCGGGAGCTGATTCACGGCTGCGGCGCGGATTGCTCGCGGCCGTTCTTTGATTTTTGACAGGTCCATTGTCTGGTGCTTCTGGCTTTGCTTCCCCCCGTAATTGTAGCCTCTCGTGCTGCCTATTCGTAGAGCTTTTCAGGCAGCTGGTTGTGGGTAGGAGGTGTTCTCTGATGCGCTTTAAAATTCTGTGTCACTGTGCAGAAGTAACTATTTAAGAACAGAGCAGGTTGCTGCTTTTTATTTTGATTTTTTTTTTTTGTTTTTGTTTTTTATTTTTTATTAATGCATTTCCTACAATGAGCGCAATTGGTGATGCTTACATGGATTGGTGTCAGCAGCTCTTTCATCTCTGTCCCAAAGGAAATAGTGGCCCTCTGTGTTCCTGGTATTGCGGTCTCTGCATTATCCTAATGATTGGATGCTGACTTAGTTCACTCATTTAAATTCCCTGTGATGAAGCAGCACTGTTATTTTCTTACTTTCCCCATTCTGTGATACGGTCTGTTAAGGTTTAGCGCATAGTAAATCACAAGTACTATGATTATGTTTCAGGAACAGCTATGGTGATGAGTTTGTGTAAGGGCTCTCATATTTCTTAATGTATGTATTTTTGTGGTCTTGGTCTTGTTCGTATCAGGCATCAACTTAATGAGGGAAATGGGAAAGTGGGTGTAGGAGCAGAACTGAAGAATGGTCAGAGAGGCCTGTGTTTGCCTGTAGGGTGCTGCTCCTGCTTTGTTTTGTGGTGAAAAGCAAAGCAAACAAACCTAGAGGCAGTCACAGTGTTCTTAGTGGTGGGTTTCAGGGTTTTGCACCATTCTTTCCATCATTAGTCGTTGGTTCTTGAAGAATTATATAAAATCATCTCAACCAACAGTTTTTTCCTTAAGTAACAACAGTTGATGTCTTATTTGCAATTTAGATTATCTGTATCATCTCTTTTCCGGGGGGAAAAAAAAAAACGAAAACAAGTGAATAAGATCAGTTTCAGGTTAGTGTCAGCTTGCTGCTGCTTGGGAGGGACGCTAGGGAGGGAATGGGACATACTTGTGGAATAGACAAATGCGTCAGTGGTGAGCTTAATCATGATGCTACGCAACTGGCGAAGTCCGTAGGCTAGAGCATGTTGAGGGACGATGAGTAGCCAGGAAATGTGGAACATTTTCAGTAGGCAGCTCCAAATCAAGTGAGTGAAGCCTGCCCTGGGCTCTGGTGGTGTCAGGGAATGATGTTTCTGAACTTTCACAGCACATCAGCCCAGGTCTCTTGAGCACTTACTGTTGATACTCTTGTCTCTGATCTGTGTGCATACTCCTGCCTTCTCTCCATCTTTTTGGTTTATTTTTCTCAACAGCAAACTTCAGGTAGTACTACTCTTGGTGAGTTTAGAACTTGTTTTGAGGGAGAATGTTGTAATGGTTGCTGCAGCTCAGTTATCTGTGTAACGCGTGAAAGGTATTTAGTGTATTGGCCTCATCTGTGACACTGTAAACACAGGTGTGAATTGCTGGCTTTTATTGTTGGGTGGTATTTAATCACCACTACAAGGTTTTGTGCAAGTCTTAAAGCATTTGCTGAGGCTTTTTATTTGATACTTATCTTTTAATCCTGCATTTTCTAATGTGGATAGGGACTATTTCCATCTTGAATCCAGATTCTAATTAACTTCTTTTTATTTTATAGCAGTGTTTGGCTTAGTTTATAGGAATACCATTGTCATTTTTTACAAAAACTTTTTTTTTCCTTTAGCCTAAAACTCTGTGTAGATTACCTCTGCTTGAAAGCCTACTATGAGGTTTCTGGATCTTGTTACTTTCCCGCTGCTTCCGGTACTGCCTCAGGAGCATTGCCTGCTAATTATAAACAATGTTGATGTCTACCATATGTTTTGGTAGGAAATACAGGATTCTTGCTGTCCCGGGCAACTTGTATGCCTTGTTTTCAAGTATTTGTGAACCTATACTGGAAAAGTTGTTCCCTTATCATGTAGTTTTGTAATAAAACCCTGTTTTTAGTCCCCAAAGAAGTAAAGTTTTTAGGATGAGTATTAATGTCTAAAAAGATAGGGGTTTTTTTTGTTTTTTTTTTGTTTGTTTGTTTTTTAATCTAGGTTTGCAGAGTCTGGACTTTTGAGCTGCGTCTTTAACCCCCAAACAGAAAATGTTATGTTTCAGTACCAATGGTAAGTAAGAGTGATTAACTGTATAAATTTTTTTCTGATTTCTTTGGGTGTTATGAAACTGATAAATATGCTACCTTGAAAGTATGAATGCAGTTGGGATTGCGGAGGTTTACTTAAGCTGTTGCTGGAGTCTTGTTTAATTTACCTGCTTTTCTTGTTTTTCATCTTGTCACACTGTAAAACCTTTAAAACCTTATGTAACAAAATGGAAGCTTCCGATAGTGAAGTTGTTTAATAGTTTGGTGTTACAGTGTTTCACATAGTGTCTCAGGCAGTAACGCTCTCAACTGGAGGATGTTTTCGTTGTAAAACTGGAGATTAGCAAGTTTTAAAGAGAGCTGTGATTGTAGGTGAGTCTAAGAAAGTTCTAAAAGCATCAAGGTAAATTGCTGCTGCTCTGGTCTTGATAAGCTTATATACATAAGAGAAATAAGATGAGCACTTTGAGCGAGCAGGCAGAAAAATCTACTGGCAAGGCTCTGTATTCTTTAGACTGTGAGATTTTCAGGTGAGGGTATCCTTACAGGAGGCTCTCAATTCAACAAGGAGGCAAGTGAAAATGAATTTAGAGTGTTGTTTTCCTTTTTCTTAAGTGGAAGATGAGCTGCAGCATTTTGGACAAACTAAAATTTGGAACACTGGGACAGAAGGAACACCCTAAGGAAATTAGTTACAAGGTGATGAAGGTGTGATGATTCAAAGGAGATAAATGTAGTAGGCACATACTGAGCTAAATTTCAACAGCGTTAGCAGTGTTGCTCTTAGAAAGATATAATGAAAGGATAAATGTATACCAGAAAAGCAGATTGATTTGATGTTAATATATTTATTATGTATGCATCTGAACTTGAAAAAAATAAATGACCATTTTTAAGGGAGGGGGTTGAGACTGACATAATATATACATGAAAGGTGCCATAGCTTATCGGCTTTTAGGTGTTGTTGTACACAGTGGTTTCTAATTAGTTTACTTAGGATGTGGGTGCCTGCTTTATGCTGGCATGGTGTTTGCTGATTCTTTCACATGATGTTCTAATTCTGCATTACAAAATAGTACCAGTGTGAAATGTATGAATGTGTTATGCCTACGCAAGATACTCCAGGTAGTGGTTTTAAGAGCTTGATTTTTATATTCTCGAAAGCATATGACCATCTATTTATATATGGTAGTGGAACATTGCGTCTTTTACTGAGGTGATGAGTGGTGCTATGGTTACTCAGGTGGTTGCTTTGGCCAGTTTCATTGTGGTCTGGACCTGAAATGCCCAGAATTTTTAACATGAGCACAAAAACCAAAGCTCTGCTAGTTGAGGAAACGTTTCTTTCACACACAGTATCCCAAAGGCAGCACAGCTATTTTGCGCGGCAATGAATCTCTGTAGTTCTGACATATTTTGAAATTTGAAAATGAACTCTTTATAACTCAGATCTTGAATATTTCAGTTTTCTACTTTCCTGTTGGGGTAAAATTAGCAATGTTCTCAAATTGTGTACTTATTCTTTATGCAAGGATTTTAATTATTATCCTCATGTCTAATCTGTGCCCACTGCAGTGGGTTGAGGGGTGTGCCACTATTGTGTATATTAAATACAGAGGGAATGTTCAGGATGATTCAAAGCCCACACACAGTCTTTTTCCTGAACTGGGAATTTAATTTGTCAGATATCAAGCCCAAAGTTTAAGAGATTTGTAAAGGATCTTTCTCTTAGTGATTTGTTTGGGGTCAGTTTTCTCCACCTTAAAAGGGTAACTTTTTTATCTGCTGTATTTCTGTCTCTGTTCCCCACTCGACTTTCTTCTCAAACAATTCCTTGGCCTCTGCCCCAGACTCTATCTGACTTCCAGTTGAGAAGAGTGTTTCTTTTTGTTTCTGTGCAATTATAGTGTCATACTGTCCTGAGAAATGATTCTGAGGGACTGAGCCACACGAACTTGTAACCAATGCCAAGCATGTGTATTGTTCTGAGGTTGTAGAACTAGATTGTTTTCTTATATAAATGTTATAAAAGGAACAAGAAGTTCTAATCTGGCACCCCAGAGGGAAGTTATTTTTTGTTTGCTCTGAACTGCCAATGGTTGCACTCATCAGTGCAGCTGTTTGTCCCTTGACTTCATCTTTTGAGTTGTCTGCTTATGGAATTGTCCAGTCCCGTTCCTCCTACTGTCTGGTTAGTTTTATAAAGTACCAAAGGCATAAGAGCTCTCTACAATCTTTCGTGTTATGATCTGGCTTTGACTAATTTTGTGCAAGCTTCTGACTGTTGTGGTGTAGTTTGTTGTTTTATTTTTATTTTTATTTTTCTTTCAGTAGAGGAAGCCAGAGGAGGAGTATCTCACTTTATTCAATTATTCAGTTTATCTTCTAACTTGCAACTGAAATAATCTCAATGTGAGGATTTACAGTCTGTGTCATTTGTCTTGCTTCCACATGAGTTACAATTAAGTGCATTTTAAGAGCTGAACCTGTTTTTTATGGGTGTTAGTGAAGCGTCATGAGGAAGAAAAAAATGCTTGTGCTATGCTTTGGACACTGCATTTCAGTTGACCTATTACTATGTTCAAATAGGAAAGGAGTGTAAGAAGCCACCTCCCATATTGCATCATTTTGCTTATGCTGTGGTCACTTGTTGCTCTGAAGTGAGCTGGGACTCTTCCAGATGACTGCAGCTCCTGCTGCTTTGGCTGTCTATTGTGGAGGAGGGAATAAGGTTGATCAGATTCTGCTGTTGCCTGTGCTAACATCCTAAAAGCAAGGATATAACTTTCTGTGGAAAGCCCTGTTTACCTCTGTAGATGTGGCAGGAGAGGAAATAAGGGATCCATCCAAAACCTGAGAAGTAATTTCTCTCCTATGATAGGGTAAAGAAGTCTGGATACTGCTATAATTCAGTATATACTGCATTTTTCTCTAGGCCTGAGGCTGGAAAGGTTGGAAAATTGAAGCAAGTTATAACTTCTTATATCACATACTGTGACATCATTACAGACTCCTGCTTTACTGTGGGCTGGAGTTTGACTGCTGGCTGTGGACTTGAGCTTTCAATCCGGAACAGTGCTGCTCTTTGGGAACATGCGAATTGCTGCATCCCTGTGTTTGCCCTTGTATGAGAAGCCTGGGGTGTAGGTATCCTGCGTTGTAACTGTGGGTTGTTAGCTATGGTGTTTCTATGCTCTTCCTTCTCTTTTGCTCTGACATTTTCTATAAGTCTGAAGAAAAGTTCTCATTCTGTGAAAAGAATGGTTGACTAAGATCAAAGTTAAAACTTCTGAATACAATGTCTTTTTCTTCTCAGATAGCATAGCTGCTCTTATTCCCTTGTTTTCCATTTGCTTACTGCTTATTCATTAGGTTGGTCGTCACTTCTTTTTGCCACTCATCGTTTATTTCACTGCTTTCAGAATATTGAAGGAAGTGGGAATGTGCTTGGGAATTGAGTACTGAAGATGGATTAAATAGTGGGAGGAGGTAGCTATCCGATTGTTAGCTGAATGACCAAGTGTACAAGTTAGGATTTGAATATCCAGATGAAATAGGACAGGAGAAATTGAATACTTTTTTCCAGGCTTCAATTTGATGTGACTGTGACAATATGCCTTTGGATGATAGCTTCTTGCTCTGTTCACAGAACATTTAACCAGAAGTTGGGCACGTTTTTCGAACTTCATTCATCTGCTGTCACAGTTTCTTGAGTTGAGTGTTCTACTCATGCATGTTTAATAGAACTGACATTGTATGATTGCATTTTGCAAACTTATACTGATGAACTCTCCTCAGTCCATAGTTCTTATTTTCTTAATGCTTTGGTATGAATTAACATTCTTGGGAAGATCAGCAATGTTTTCTTCGTGTTCAGTTCAAAAATCAAGCACAATATTGTGTGTTGCTTTTTTTTTGTTGTTGTTGTTTAACTGTTTCCTTCAGGGGCTTCTAACACTTAATGCATTAGGAGCAGCATTTCTTTAGTTATCTGCTTCTGAGCACCTAAGCTGATGTTCATCTGTCAGGCTTTATTATTACTTTGAATCTGTCCAGCTGAGTAACGCAGTTCTGTTTGCTCTTCTATTAGAAACAAAGGTAATGAGTGAATACTTACAGCTTTTTTTTCCCTTTTCTGAGTTCGTTTAGTGTGCTTCTCAAATTCTCCTGGGGGTGTCAGTGGTAGAGATGCTCCTGTTTTCTCTATTTCTCTCCCATATCTTTAATGCAGCTTTGATGGAAGATAATGATCTACTTAGGTAACTGTGATATTTAGTTTTTGTCTCTGTCTGTTGCATATGAATTTTATTTTTGTGTGACATGGGTGAAGTTGATTTAAGCTGATCCAGATTGTCTGGGCTAATGCTTTTTTGGGTTGAAGTTAGCATCTGCATGCTGGCTTCAAGGAACGAAGCCGTTAATTTTGAAGGCTGCAATTCAGAAGTTGATTTTAAAAGCTCAAAACTTCAGCCTACGTGATCAAGGCTTTTTTGTTTGTTTTTCCCTCTCAGTATTTCAAAATTTCTATTGTTATTTGTGCTATTGTTTGTGTCTGGACTTGCAAGCTGCTACAGTTTTGAATGTAGCTGCCCATCTGCTCCTTGGCTATTTATAGGCAAATCTATGGAGTTCCTTATATTCTCTCAAGTCTTCAAAACAGTAATGAATTAAACATCACGATGCTCTTGCTAAAAGGGAACTAATGCATAACATCTCTGTTTTACAGATGGAGAGGTTGAGTGAAGACTAAAAGGGATAAATGGCTTGCTGAAAACCATATGTATATTTCATAGCAGAACAAGGAATGGATACCAGATTTTTATTTTTTTTTAGTTTTCATTTAGTGTTTAGCAGATCAGCTACTCTGTATGGCTGGGTACATGATGAGAAAATAATGCAATTATTCATTTTCTGAAACTTGCAATTGTCTCCTGACGAGACAAACTCATTTAAGGATCTGCTTTGCACTGAGGTTATTCAAAGTTTCGGATCTAATGAATTTGAGCAATTGGACCCTTCACTACAAGAAAGACACAGGCCCTGGAGCATGTTGAGAAAAGGGCAACAAAGTTGGTGAAGGATTAGAAGCGCAATTCTTGCGAGGAGCAGGCTGAGGGAAGTGGGGTTGTTCAGTCTGGAGAAAAGGAGGCTCAGGGGGGGACTTTACTGCCCTCTAAAAAGTAAGGAATCTCTCCTACTGAAGGGCAGCCTACCTTTAAGTGCTGTGAATTGGTAGAAAGTGGGAATGGTTATATATATATATGAGAAAATAATCTATGAAGGCTCATGTACAGTTTCTGTAGTCATGACAACGCTCCCAAAGCTTCTGCAAGTGAAGGAAAAGTGTGCAAGTTATTTTTTGTTTTTCATGGTTTTTGTTTTGTTTTTGTTTTTTTGAACGGGTTTTCACTTGTGATCAATAAAACATACAAAATGTCATTTAGGAAAGAACTGCATGCATAGAAAGCTCATGCACTGCAAGTCTGAAAGGGAAGTGGAAGTCAATTGTTTTGCATTTTATCAGTTCCATTTCTGGTGACTTACATCAAAGAAAATGGTATCATATGAAAATATTTTTATTTCTCTGCCTATACCTTTAAAAGAAGATGCTGTTTAAATCAATGTTATTGAAAGCAGGTCATGGTGAGACAACAGTCAGCCTCTTCTCCCAGGTAACAGTGATAGGATGAGAGGCACTGCCCTCAAGTTGCACCATGCCATGTTCAGGTTGAATATTAGGAAAAACTTCTTTGAAAGAGTGGTGAGGTATTGGAACAGGCTGTTCAGGGAAATTGGTTAAGTCACGTTCTCTGGAAAGGTTTATGGAAAGGGTAGATTTAGTACTTAGGGACGTGGTTTAGTGGTCACTATTGGCTGTGGGTGGACAGTGAGACTGGGTGATGTTAGAGGTCTTTTCTTAATGGTTCTTTGATTCTATAATTGTGTATGTAATAGTTCTTCCTGATCCTGAATTCGTTTTGATTGCTAATGTTTTTGACCAGTGGCTCTCACTGGATTGCCTAGAAAGAACACAGTAATTGCAATCAGGTTCTCTGTAGCACGTTCAGGGCATCTTACTTCCAGTCATCTAGTCAGTGCAAGCCTGTGGACTTCATCTGCCTTCTTTAATAGACTTTTCAAATGATTTTGAACAGGATCTGGTCACATCTTCTTATTTAATTTTATTGTATCAAACTGAAGATGTGTAGTTAAAATGCATCAGAAATGATTCATTTTAACTTTGAATTGCACAGTTTTTATCTTGGGTGCTTTCTGTGCTTTTATTTCATTTTTTAAAATATTTTCGGAATTTCAAATTTTCTTGGATAAAACAGCATGACTTAATCTTGCCAGAGCTTAGAAATGATAGGAAATGCGACTTGCCTAGTCATTATTTGATTTTGCATGGGTGTGCAGCCTGAAATATTTAATCTTCCAATATTCATGTGCAAATCTTCAAAAAAGCAAATATGTTGCTGAAGATGAATACAGGTGTATTGATTTAAGTGTGAAAGTCATTCTAAACAAGCTCAGTGAGTTCCTCACTGTAGATCTTTCATTATTAGCGTGTTTTCTGCATACATAAATTTTATGAGAGGCAATTAGAATACTGTATGTCAGGTAGATTAGCAGTGGGCATGTAGTAGTCTGGATTGTTTCTGACCTTTAGCATAAGTATTTAATCTTTTTAGCTTGTTTTGTATCTGTAACACTTGAGGATATGAAGTTGGTCTCTGTTTTGGAGATGACAAAATTCAGCCTCTTGTAGTAGTTCACTTTTCTATTTTAGTGTTCTTGGTTGGTTTTTGTTTTTTTTCCATCTATAGCTTTTTCCTCTATCAGTCCATTTTTGTTAATTGATGAGTAGCATTACTACAGCATTGAGAATCACATAGTACTTTCCTGACTTTCCTTATTCTGAGAGTGTGATGATCAATTTCTAAGGCTGTCATCATGTCTTCTTTCAAATTAGTTGTTTGTAGGAGAGAGTGTGCTTACACTTGATTTTGTTTTTAAAATACCTTTGAAAGCAGTCAGTGGAAAGTAGACACTGGGTCTCTTAAAATTGTTTCTTTCCAGTAGAAAAATAGAATTTAATTTCATTCATCCTGAGATTCTTTGGAGTGTTAAAGATAGTGAGAGACAATAAACCTTTCTTTAATC
Source organism: Odontophorus gujanensis (assembly GCA_013399175.1). Classification (NCBI taxonomy): domain Eukaryota; kingdom Metazoa; phylum Chordata; class Aves; order Galliformes; family Odontophoridae; genus Odontophorus; species Odontophorus gujanensis. The sequence continues at coordinate 461,687 of VXAB01005246.1, forward strand.
CTAAGGAGTTTTTTTTTCTGGTGTGTTCTGATACCCTGGTGTAGTGAGTTCAGAGATTTCATAGAAAAGAGGTAATTGAAAACTTCAGGAGTTTCTGGAACAAAGGCGAGGTGTTTAAATTATGGTTCTGACTCACCTCCCTTCATTCTCAATGAACAGAATACTTCTTTTGGTTACAGGAAATATGGAACAAAAGGACTATTTTGATCCATGAACATTGCCAATATTGTGGCAGAAAACCATATAGAACTTATTCAAGTTCAGTGAATAATTTTGTGTTTTACCAACAACAAAGAAACATGCTCACTTGAGTCAGTAAGTTGAGGTAACATCTTTATATATTAAGGTGTAATGATTGTGAAATATGAATGTGGAAGTTTGCTTTCTTTCTTGATTATAAAAGACCCATTTGTAATAACTTCGAAATATAACTTAAGGATTTTTCCCCTTTCCTCCTTTGCCAGGTGTGTGTTTCACATGTGAAAGAAAGAATACTACCAAAGCTATTTAACTACACACATGGTTAGGGTTGTAGTGGACAGGCAAAAATGATTGTCTGAGTCATTCCTGAGTTTTGTGTTTTATTCAGTGGCCCACAGTTTTTTGTCTGCAGCACTCAGGAAGATTTAATAGGGTTCTTATCTGATTAATTGTTTAAAATGCAAGCTGCATTGAGATGCAGTTTCCTGAAAACCAGAATTTGTTTCCTTCTATAGTGTGAGAAGTGTATTTTGTATATGTAATTAACAAAAAAGTCACTTAAGTATGGAAACTGGGGCTAAGGGGTGGTAATGATCATTGTAAATCAGTATGCGTTAGAACAGGGAGGAAGGATTAAAAACAAAAAAAGTGATATTTCTATTTCTTAGTAAAAAAAAAAAAAAAGCTCATTGTTCCATCAAGAAAAGGAAAAACTACAGTATTTTACCTCGGGTGCTCTGTTTGAAGTTTTGTTTTTTCTTTTCTTTTTTTCCGCTTCCCCTAGATCACTTACAATCTGGATTCTGTTAATTTTTTTTTTCTCCAAGGGAAAAAGTTCTGTTTGTGTACATGAATATAGAAGTACCCAGACAGAGCTCCAAGTCTGAAGCTTTGTGCTTGGAATTAAAGGAAAAAAAATTTTTTCAGTTTTTTTTGTTTTCCCTGGGGCCAGTCTTGAATTAGGTGTTTTTGTGCAGAATTAGGTTTACCTTATTCTTCATAGGAATTGCTTTGCATAAATATTTAGCGTCCCTTTTAAGAGGAAGGGGAGGGTAGGTTCAGGCATAGTAACCACAATTTATGGAGACCTCAGATTCCCCTCTTTCTTCAAGGCTGACAAAGCTTTGCTGTTATCTTTTGGGTCTGACATTTATTTCTCAGAACTGGTAGGTTCTATTTATATCAGCTGTAGGATAATAGCAGCAGTCTGTGCAGTCAGAACTTGGTGCCTACTGTCTCAGTTCAGTTTAGACGAGGAGGAGTTAAAGAGCTGCACCAAAATCCAGAATGTTGCTTTCCTGATGAGCCTCTCTCATGCTCAAGTTTTTTGAAGATCTTATATCATAAATAGGGTGTTTGTGTGATGGAATGTCTTGATAGGTAAGCCAACTAGTATTCACAAAATGTGGTTCCTTGTAGGTTGGCATTGCAGGGCTTTCTTCAGGAGCTGTTCTTATTTTGGTGTCTTGCTTGGTTCCTTTGTGACCAATAAATCTGTCTGCTCCACGGTCACCCTGGGCTTTCCCTTCTTTCACCTTGCGGCTATGCCAGGACTGTGGGAACAGCTGAGCTTCCTCTGCCAGCATGGGTGGCCTGCTGGTCTGCCTGCTGTGGTGGAGACCTGGGTTACTTACCAGCAACTGATGCCAAAAACGCGTCAGTGTTATAGGTATTGCACCTTATATGAATGTTAAATTGTGTAAATGTAACATTTCTTTAAGTGTTTATTTGAGGAACGCGCACCAAGTTAAATATGTGGGGAGGAAAAAAAAATCACACCGATTTCTTTAATTTGTTTGATTTATTTTTCTGGAACTAATTCCCTTCAGGGAGACATTTGATTCAAGACAAAATTGAATAAAAAACAAACAAACAAAAAAAACCATTAACTACAACCTCCCCCCCCAAAACTAGCCATGAAACAGCCTGCCAACAGCCCTCTTCAAAAACCCAACACCGTTAGCACCCTGAATCAGAGTGTAACACACTTTTAAATTTTATGGAATTGGGAATATTTCTTCATTAACATCAGTTAAGAGATTTTCACATGGAGATGTAAAAATAACCAGCTAACCACAGTTTGTTTTTTTTCCTCCTTCAGACTTAGAATATATGACAAGAAAATGAACTTAATCATGTACAGATTATGAGCTAATTTCATATGTTTCTTAAAATTAGAAGTGGTTAGGAGCTCTGGGTCTTGCTTTATCCTTTTAGCTACAGCAAATAAAGAGAACTTCCCTACTGGGCTGGTGATCGTGAGTTACACAGTGGGAGTTAATATAAAATAACAATCACTTTCAGTGCTGCCTTTGGGGATTGTCTTGATAAAATGAAGGAATCATGAAGCGTCCTCCTTGATCAGCCTTTTGTTTCTTTTCTTAGATCTCTCTTCTTCAGTTTTCATATTAGCTTAAAAGCTAGGGAAGTATGTAAGCACACTACTTGCAGAAGACATTCATTTCATGGTTGACATAAATGTGTGACTTGTATGGACTTCAGCATGGAACTAGAGGTGGACTACAAGGTACAAGTGCATGATAGCTACGTTGTATTTCTGTGCTTGTTGACTCCTATGTATTTGGAGATGGTGAATATTTTTTATTTCTATTAAAGAGAATGGGTGGTGATTCTTCCAGGCTGCAAGTCGTCACAATGTGATAAATGTGTTCTGTGACAAAGTTGTTTGTTGTTGTGCTTACATATAGCATTACCGTTTTGCTTGGTGCTGAGTGGTACCAAGTAAATGGCACAAGTGTAAGGAGTCTGACGTTATTATATGGCAGCCATAGTATTAGGTATGACAGCAGTTCTAATCTGCAGATATAGATTCATGCACAGAAGTGTATAAAGTAGTAAACTGTCAGTGTTTGAACCCCAGAAGGAAAGAAAGGAGGGGACAGAAAGAAATCTTCTGGGAACTGATCTCCATCTTTACTTACTTAGCACTCCGAATCAAAGCAAAACTCAACAGAAGATGACTAGTAGTAGCCCAGTGTTAAAATAAACTCCTTGATGTGTTTTTTGCACATATCTAATGATTCTTGAAACAACATGTTAAAGTCTAAGCTAATTTAAGTCTCTAAGAGAATTTGGTAATTTTCTTGGTAATCTACTGATGGTTTTTCATTTGTTTTCCATGCTTTTATTTCCTTGCTTTAATTAATTTTTTTTTTACCAGATATGTATCATCTCTTACCTGTACTGTATTGTTTCAAATGCCTGTCTTAGAATGTTATCACTAAAACTTAACATTTCATAAAACTGCTTAGCAAGCAATCAGGAGTAACTTCTAATATATTTCCTCTACATAATTCTTGGCTGTATGTTGCAACAGCAAAAGTATACTTTGCTTAAGCAGTTGGAGTTTTGTTTCTGAAAGAGTAAACTCAGTACACCAATTACCGATTTATGACCAGTAAAGGAAACTTTTCTTTAAGTGTTTTGGACTACAGACTGATGTCTTGAGATGAGTAACTTGTGTATCATTTTTGTGACATTTACTAATACTGGAAAAAGTATTTCTTGTGTATGAAACCAGTTTCTGAAGAAGCAGTATGTTTATTTTGATGATTTTTTTCTTGTCTAATACGAGTGATTTGTCTCAATTCTTTCACAGTTTTTTTTTAATCTGTTTTCTGACAGATTTTCTCTTGAAAGTCTGTCTAATTGGGAAGTATAATAGAATCTGAAAATTGTCATATTGATCTTGGTGCAGGAAGAGTGGGAGGGTGTGAATACCGAGAATCAGGTGAAGTTTGTTATTGGGAAAACACTGGATGTGGTGCTGTGGGGGTGTAGCAAAAACATGACCTCAGGAATACTCACAGGCACATGCCAGTTGCTGCTTTGTGCACCTGGAGGAGAAAGGAGGTTGCAGTGCTGACATCCTGTTCATAGTTGATGAAACACTGATGTTTAATCACAATGAATTGTGGGGTTTTTTTTGTTGTTGTTTGTTTGTTTTACCCAAAATGGGATAAAGAAAGGGATTTGGAGACGAAAGAAGCAAGAAGCATTTCCATCTGTAGACTTGACTTGCTTATTTTGGCTGGGTTGAAGATTTACTAATGGCTGGGTAGTGACCAGCCATTAGTAAAGCTTCTTGATTTTAATGATATCTTGAGGCATTCTTGATATCAATGAGGCAGTTATGTTTCTGGTTGATCTGAGATGGACTATGGGGAAGTAGGTGAGAGCACTAATTTTATTTACATGTTCTATGTTATGTCTGAATGAACAAGCAAGTAGGTAAATTTTTTTTTTTTTAAGTACTTCTGACTCTGTATTTTGTGCTTTCTTCAGAGGAATACAGGTGTTTTGGCCAGTGCTTTCTCATCTCAATTCATTTCCCCTGCTTTACAACTTTAACTTCTTGTGTTTCAGAGCTGTGAAAATTATCTGAAATAGAATGGAAGCGTCAGTAATATTACCCATTCTGAAGAAAAAATTGGCTTTTCTTTCAGGTACATTTTCTGTTTTCCTCAGTTGGCTTCTTTCTACATAATTTGGGTGGGATTTTTAGCTTGCTTGCTTGCTTCTATTTACTCAGTGTATGTAGCGAAAATATATTGCACATTAGCACTTTTGTCATGTTTCAAAAGAATGTGTAAAACTTACTTAATAGTCAGTAATGTGTTGTTGTTGGCATTTAGCACTTGTTTTCAATGTAGCCTGTAACTCAGCTCCACAAAGTTGATGTCCTAAAGTTTCAGTCCAGGAGGAAAAGAATGACATTTTAGCAAATATCCAAAAATAATCGTTTTTGTTTTGTAAGTGGTTTTAGAAGTGCAGATTGTTAATCTTAGAATTTTCTTCACCCTTGTCTTTTCTCCAAGCTAGAAATAGGAAGTAATAACACATTGACATGTGTGGCTAATTCTGCTTCCAAGTAGTTAATTCAGTCAAAGCTAAAATTACTGATTGTTTTGTGTTTTTTTTTTTTTTAAATTCATTCAAACTTCTTGAATCTTGGATTGGTTGTAATTCTCACCCAGGCTGCAGGAAAAACAAATAGAATGTTTGTAAAGGTGGATTTAGAAAGGGAAAGTACTTAACTTGCAGGAAACTTGATAATTTTAAAAATAATGTTGGAGAAACTTAAAAATAATGTTGAAGTTCTTCTGTTTTGTTCGTTTTAGCCAACCCCAGTCACTTGAAGTGAAAGTTCTTCCCTGAGTACAACTTTTTTTGATTTCAGTTCGCTTTCTGCCCCTGCCAATTTCAAATCAAACAACTATTTAGAACAACATAAGTTTGCATTATTTTGCAGCCTATAAAAGTGGGCAATTTCTTCAGTAGTGACAGCAGATGCATAAAATGGTTGGTTATTCAGCATTATGCAGCACAGAAGTTCTCATTAACTAGAGTGCCTTTCCAGTTTCAGTGGTAAAGCTGCCTGATCCATTTTGAAATAATAGGTCTTAGTGAAAAGCGATTTATTGAGTGTCAGGTAAATGGTATCACCCTTTTTGAACTTCCATATTTCTAAATACGTTTGACCTCTTTGGAGTTGTGTAGTATTAACGGATACTTTAGTTTAATAAATGATTAAGATTCATGCAGTAGTTCTGTTAAGCATTTGTCAGTGTAAGTGAAGGAACTTCTTTGACAGACTGCTTTATCACATTTCTTTTTAAAGCAATTTTATTTCCTTCAGTTTCATAGATAAAACTACAGTATTTTAAAACAAACATAAAAATGATGTTTTAGTAAAACATTCCCTGATGTTGTTTGTATGATAAAGCTTCTTGTCATTTTTAGTAATGTGCATAGAAATAATGGTAGCCCTGCCTTTTTCTGAAAGAACAACCTAGTGGCTTCGGAATTTATATTGGTAGGTCATCATAAGTGGCAGGGAAGAAGGAGAGCTAATGACTCAACAAAATGTAAAACAAAAACCCAAACTGTCTGGTACAAAATCAGTTATGGCTTTTTTTTTCTTCCCATGTTGTACACTATACCACTTCTGAGTTATGGTTCATGAGTTGATTTGCCCAAGTTCTTTTCAGTTAGTTCTAAGCTTAAGAACTCAGCTGAGGGTAGTGCTTTTTTTGTAAAACAAAGGAGATTTCAGTTTCATTGTGCTTATAATCAAAAATCACAATCTGTTTGGGGTTTCTTTCTAAACATTGTATTCTAACAGTAGTGATTAATATTTATGGAATCTCTACTGTTTAGAACATTAAAAAATAATATAACTAAAAGAGCAATGTGCTTTACCATTTAATTAAATATTTTTATTTAGTGTGTTAATGCTTGCAAATGCTGCACTACACCCATAATTAAAGCCCAGTATTTCTTCCAGTATTTCATTTAAGGATACAATTTTGTGTTAAAATGTTTTTTTTTAGATGGATAGGTATATAACAGTTGTCTTTTCTATGAATCACTGGCTGTCAGTTTTCTCTGAGCAAAATAATGAATTAGAATTCCTACTTTGTCCTCAGTTTATGTTATGACAGGTTGGCAGAACATTTACTTGATCTGTGTGTCTTTTAGAGCTAGAAGGCTGCACAGAAAACACTCTACAGGCAGAATATAAATGTTTGAATCTTTTCTGCTAATGTTTACAAGGTTGGGCGAGGAAAAACCTTCAGTTACACAAGATGGCATGTCATGGAAGTGAATAATTCTGCTAATTAATGCAATCTCTGTGAGATATCAAGACAGTGATTGTTTGTTTTGTGGCTTTGGTAAATGGAGTGTAGGTTGCTCTGAAAGTAGTGCCTCCTCTTTATTTCAGTGGAAACTGCAAGAGTTACAAAGAGCACAATAACAGTATTTAATAGAGCAAGTTCTTAACTACAAAATGCAATTTTCTTTGACATCATCTCCAGTGTTAACTCTGCTTTTTTGTTTTATTTTTGTGATGAACAAGAGCCTGCATGCTGCACTTGTAAAAAAAAATAATAATAATAAAAAAAAAAATCTGCGGCAATGGAGGTGACCTACTGATACCAGTGCTGAAGCTCTGCCTTACAGTGCCTCAACCACTATTTGGTTTTCTTAAGTATTCAGCAAGTATTGATGAAGGTCAATGGATGCCATTTTGTATGAGGAATTCAGTGATATTCTCTTTGCTTCATACCTCTTCCGTTCTGTCAGACTCCCCCTCTGCTCCTCATGGCAATGAAATGTAACAGGATCATGGTGGGAAGGTTCAACCTCTACTGCCATTAACACCAACATCTACCTCTGTCGTGGGCAAACATAATAAAATAAGCAGCATTACTTTTGGAGCACTCTTATTTAAATCTATGTATAGAAGTGAGAATGTTTGAGTGTTTAGTATCTTTTGAGTAGATTTCAAGTGCCAGTTCTCAACCTTGATTTGTAAGTCCCTGTTCAACACTGGAATCTTTCATGTCTGTAAACAAAACGTGAATGACTGTTGATGTAACCTACTGTGTGGGGCTTTCCTGTGTGAATCTGGGAAAAAAATTGAGGCGAACAAGTCTCTTTCAGCTATGAATCATCTATGGTAAGACTAACATGGTATAAATGCAAGTTGAGAGTGTTTGCAGAAACATTTTTCTCCTCTGTGTACCTTTTTTAAAATGGCCAACCTTAAGCTTCTACTTCAGGATCACTCTTGAGTTCTTGATGAGGAGGAGAAGGAACTCTAGATACAACTCTTGCAAGTCCAGGGCACCTGCTGTTGTTTCTCATTTAATTTTGGATTCTGGAGGATGAACAAAGGCCTATTGTTACTTTGTTCCCTTTAGAAATGTCTTCATAGCTTCTTGAATTACTGCTTTTTCTATCACGGGCTTGCTCCATTTGATCACTGACTTCTGTTCATTCTGCATTTTTAGTCTTTATAATTACTTATGACAGTGTTTTCCTACATTTTACTGTGGCATGTTTTCCTAGTTTGCCACTTTTTCTTCCTGTAACCTATTTTTTAATTTAGCTGTTCTGGATTTTAGTTTAAACCAGTTTATTTTTTGAATCCTTAAAAACTGCTGCCTATTGCCTCCAGAAATATATTTAACATATTTTTGGGATAGGGAAAGACCAAATGATGCCTGACTGCTTAGGGAGAGGCTTAGTTCTTCATTTTATTGTTTTTCTTTTTAAGAGGTGGTAGCTTAAAAAGTTGTCATTCATGGCTTCTTAAGTATTATTTTACATTCTCAAAAATATTGCTTTTCTCTTAGTTAGTGGATTTAATGAGGGTTCATGAAGCAGTGTAGAAAGCAGGGGGAAATTTTGTTCACTTCAAATGTTCAGATGAGAACAAATCTCTAGTTCATAAGCTATTTTTTCTTCTCTCTTTTTTCTTCTTTCCTGATGCAATTTTCAGGCTTCTGCCTGAAAAGATTTTCTGTCTGAGACAGGTAAGGAGGGACATTCGGTAAATAACTTTTGCTTTAGACAGTGTCTTATTGGATTCTGGAGAAGGGATGAACAGGTAGATCCTTTCTCACAATTTTTTAATGCATCTGTTATGAAATTATTATTAAATATTAAAGTCTGTTTTGTTTTTTCAGGAATTCCTCCCCTCCTTTTCTTTTTTTAACCCTTCACCTAAAAAATAACAACAACAACAACAACAAAAAAGCAGAAAAAAGAGGGAAGCAAAACTGTTGGAGCAGACCACCTAAGCAGTAGTTCTGAAGACGTGATTTGCTCACCTGCTTATGAGTGAATCTTTAATACCATTAGGGGAATTGGGATAGCTTTGAAAGTATGGGAAGAAGCTATTGCAATTAAGATGCCAGCATATAGTGTGTAAGCAAACTGTAATTTCCATTATTTTGTCTACATCTCTAATGTTCTGGGAAGAATTCTTCTCAAATTATGTCGGTGTAGGTGTATGCATCTGCAAGCATTGCTGTGCTGTACCTGTGTACTTCATGTTATTACTCCACAGCTGTTATTATTCTTTAAGAAGCTGTGCTCTCTGTCCTTGACAGGGAAGCAGAACCATGGTATGATGGATTTAACCACATGAACAGCACTTTTAAAGCCATTTTGAGATTTTTTTTTCCCTCAGATCACAAAATCAAGGGCAGAGAGGAAAAAAAAGAAACTAGTGACTTTATTCAAAATAGCGAATAGGTGACCTAGGTAAGAGCTTCTCCACGTTCTGTGGAGAGATCCAGTAGAACTACCTTTGCCCGCTTTACCAAATTTAATTCTCCAATGAATTAACATACATTTAGGGACAAATTTTTTGATCCCTCTGCATTCAGAAGCTCAGCACTGATGCCCCTGTACAAGGTATGGTTAATATGGGTGTGTCACCTGCACACCTGAGTGGTTCCCTTCATATTACAGGATTTTCTAGGTGACCCTTCTGAGAGAATAGAAGTATGTATCAGATAGCTGTGTCAGTGTTTATTTATTTTTTTATATTTGGTTGTTTTGTCTTCAGTTCCCATTGAAACTATGAAGGGGGGTTGAAAAGATACTCCAAATCCATTTTTCTTGCTAGTTGATAGCTATGTGACTCAAAGGTCAATCTTTTAGAGGAAAGACCCACAGAAAAACATTTAGCTCTTTAAATATCCTTTTTTTTAAACTGTACTTTCCTGGAAACTTTCTGGATTGTCTGTGTAATCAAAAAATGACCTTAACCACAGATATAGAGTGTTCTACTTAAATGCAGTACGTCTGCCTAACACTTGATTTTCATTGTAGTAAAAAAGTGTGGCCAGCACATCCTGTGGTTTTTGTTTCTGTTGCTGTCTGTGTAAACCATACAAAGGTTAAAGTAAATGGCTTGAAGTATTTATCTTCATTTTGAGGTGACCATTATGTGCTTGTAAGTAGGTCAGGAAATCCATGGATCTGATGCATAGCTTATCAACTTAGAACAGTCCATGTGGCACAAGACTTTGCTTTGTATAAGGGATGTTTCCAGCAGGTTTTGCCTTGGAATGGGAGCAGCTATTGTTGCTCATCTTGGAAACTTACTTGGTTTCTGATTTGCTGGTTGTATAGATTATCTAGGAAAATTAAAAAGGAAATTTTAAATGAAAATTCTGTAAGTGAAAATGTAATCTACTTAAGCAAAAATAATGCATTTGGAAAATTGCAATTGGGGCAGTGTTTATGTTGGGACTACTAGATGAAACGCTGCGACTAATGCAGATGTGGTTTGTGCTCCAAAGCTTTGGTGATGTTTTAAATATCAATGTGGTGAGTAGATCCTCACATCTGACAGGAGGAACGTTATGAGTGGTTTCCACTGCAACTTTAAATATTAGTTTTATGATGTGTTTTAAGACCGTGTTATTACAAAGTATTTCTTTTACCTTAAAACCATCATGTTAACTTTCTAATGACTCTATCTGCCCAAATAGGAGGGAAGGACAGAAGAAGTGGTCTCATTCTGACAATTCCATTATGCCTTGAGCAGACGAGTATGGATGAGCTGAGTGTCACACTGGATTACCTGCTAAGTATCCCAAGGTGATTTCAAAGGCATTTGGCTCAGGGCTGATTGCTTCTTCCAGTGCTGGGAAGGGTTGTTTATTGTTTCTATTTGACATGGATACAAAAATTTATTTCATGTAAATGGTTGTTTAAAACATTATGCAGTCTGATTTAGTTAGAAACATACATGTTGAAATCTGGAGATGCAATAAGACTTGCTGAAGTCCTCTTATTTTGTATATCTGACTTTGTGGTTTTTTGTCGGTTTGTTTTATATATTTGAACTATTTATTCTCTCCTTTCATGGTGTATCTTTCATTCTTTTTAATGTCAGTGTGCTTAAATTGCTGTGTAAATTAATGAACCACTCTAACGAAATTCTTGAACTTACAAAAGTAACAGACATACCCAAAGTAAACAAAGCTACCTCCACCTTTTACTTTTCTGTATGCATATCTTTTGTAACCTGTAGGCCTTAATCATTCAGTTTAAATTAGACTGATTAGTTATCTTGTTTGGTCAAGTGTTCGAAGTTAAAATACTGTCTAAATGTGCTGAAGTACCACTTGAGCGTTTTGTCTTTCAGATCTCATAGTAAGATATTTTTTGTTAAGTTCTGTTTACATAACCCTGCAAACTTGTAATGACAGTTTTTGTTCCTAGTTTTAATTAACTGTTTTTGTTTTTTTTTCTTAAGATCCAGAGGTTGATCTTTAGAGTTGCTTTGTGTTTATCTAGAAAGGAAAGAGGTCCCTCAGCTGAATATTTGCTTGTATTCCTTTAAGCGTGTCTTTTGGAAATAAAGATTGAGTGCCATAGCCGAAGAATGTTTAGTGCAGTTTGCTTGTTGGAATCTACAAATAGTTATGTTTTTAAAGCAAGTGATCCAATTTCTTTTTGTAGTTAAGATCACTTAAAATATATATATATATATATTCTGGTTAGGGAGGGACAAGCAAGGAGTAAATTCAGTTTTCTTACAAGTAAAGCAGCAGTATGTATATGTAAATTGAACAGCATTTAAGTTGTGAAAGCTTTAGAGTTTTTTAAACAGCTTGTAAAGTGTTGGAAATCCCAAATTCTCATTCGTACCAGTTGTCTCATTGACTTAAGGACTTGGCTGCTTTTATAGAACAGATGCAGGCATTGTTGTTCTCTCAAGTGTTAATTATTCCACAGTCTCACCCTGGTTTATGTTTTTTTACATATATTAGTATAAAAATAACTGACTGAAAATTCAGTGAAAGCGTTCTTTGTACTCTATACAAACCAGGGGTCTGCTTGAATGTAAAGTTTAGTGTTCCCACTTCTAATGTTATGTTTCTTGGTTATATGGAAAAAATGACCTCTTCTTTATGGTGGCAGTATGTAAAGATTATTGTCATTTTTGTTTGCATGTTAGGAAACGTGTCTTTTTTGGCCTAAGCATTTTCATTTTGCACCTAAGAAGAGTCACTCTACAGTATTTTAAAAGGAGGAATATGGAAAGGGATGTTGCCTGAAACCTTGATATCTGCCCAAGAAACATGAATTTAAATTTTTTTTCCCCATGCATAATTTCCCCTAAGCATAAGCTAACCTAACATGTCTAACTTCAAATTAAATTGAACGTGCCTTACGTTATAGCTATGTTTTGGAACTTGCATATTGTTGGTGATGAATAGCTGTGTCCAAAAAACCTACATAGCTGTATTTTTCAGTAGATTTGAAGGCAGAATCATGGTGATATAATTACTTGTTGATGAATTATACCTTTTTTTTCTAAGTGCTTTTCCTTTTCAGTGAGAAGTGCAAGGCAAGAGGATTTACTGTGATAGTGGATGGCAGAAAATCTCAATGGAATGTGGTGAAGACAGTTGTGTTAATGCTTCAGGTAAGTCCATTTTGTATATTGATAGTTGACAGATTTGTTCTATAGAAGTGAACCCAATATCTGCGTCATTATAGGGGCATTAATTTCGTCATTGAGAGACAGGCAGATTATGGCCTTTTAATATCACAAAATCTGTCTTTTAACAAAGGAACAATATAAGAAGAGGGTGACATGCTTCACTCAGGTCAGGGTCAAATTCCGTATTTGTTCGTTCGCCACATGAGATTAACACTCTGTTTCAGGAAAAAGGTTATAGTTGAAAAAATACAGAATTGAATCTGTGTTTGGCATCATCAACTATGAGTAGCAGGTGTATCAGCTGGGAGCAATTCACACTGATAGTGCAGCTAAGTAGAATTTGATACAATATTCAGTACTGATTGGCTTCCATTGGAACTGACTGTTGATTTTGTTGCATTACATTGGTTCCAGTCACAAGATTTGTCCTGGATACTGCTCAAAGCAGGGAGGAAAAAAGTGTCAGTTTCTGGTTGTTGTTTACAATTGTTTATAAAGTTGTTTATAATTACTTGTTTTAACTTTTCAGAATTTTCAGAGTACTGAGGTTCTGATAAAGATATATGATAAAATTTTATTTCTGGTAAGGAGTATGGTCTATCTTCTGGTCTTAGTGTTCAAAGAAAATGGAAGATACGGCACATTGAACTGGATTAAAGAAGTTGAACTCCACTGCCTTTCCTGCCTTTCTTACTGTGTAAATGATTGCTATTTATCAGAGGGCTCTTCTCAAACTTAGGTGAAGCATTAAGATGTGCCTACTTCCAATAAAGCAGTTGTTTTTTTTTCTAAATGACTACTTTTTCATTCTACATATCAGACTGCATAAGTAGAAATCTTTGTTATAAACTTTTTTTAAAGAGATACTATAAATAACATTTAATGAAACCAGTTCATATTTTCTGTACTGGTACAGCATGGACTAGTGGTTAGATTTTCTTTTCAGAATTTTTCTTTTCAGTTTTGACTGTATTTTGCTGTGTGCTTTACTGCAAAGTGTGAGCAAACTTGGGACATAGTTGCAGCAAATCTTGTTTAGTTTCTATCTGCAAATGTAACTTCCTGAGTACTTTGTGGCATGTAAGTAGAATTCAGTTCTGTGATTCAAAAAGCATGAATGTTTTATTATTGTCCCGTCCTCCAATTTGTTTTACAGAACGTTGTTCCAGCTGAGGTATCACTTGTTTGTGTAGTGAAGCCAGATGAATTTTGGGATAAGAAGGTTACGCACTTCTGCTTTTGGAAGGAGAAAGATAGGCTTGGCTTTGAGGTATGTAGAACTTCTGTCTACTTCAGTCAGAAATACAGTTTCTGGAATACTTGGGGTAATTGGATGAAAATTACCTTTAAAAACCTCCTTTAAAAATGGTTTATTCTAGGTGCTTTATGGAGATCCCTAATAAACCATTGTGGCTTTTTAGCTCTTTGCTTTTTTCTACTTGAAAAGAATATTAAATGAACTAGGTCTTTAATTAGAAATCTGTTGCTCAGCAAGAGCATAAATCTGTATGACACACTTGGTTGATGTTTTGAGCAAGAAACTGTTAAGAGGTTTAGTGTGAATTTTTTTTGCTACCTCTGTAATAAATTGTGGATTTACATGTTATGTAGCGTCGTTAAATGAGTAGCTGCCATTTTTGAAGAACACCTTGTTGCTGCTGCATGAGCTTTCTCTTATCTTTGAATTTTTTACATTAGTAACAGGTTACAGGGCCTTTCATTTTTCCAAAGATAAGCTGGTTATACTAACTCATGAGGCAGAGCACGCACGAGAGATTACATACTAATGTTAGCAGTTCCATCTTTTTGGGAGGTTACTGGAAACTCAGATTTTTGTTTTTGGAAAACTGTACTATCAATCTTTCCAACTGTTTTTGAAACAGATTTTGTTTGAACTACAGCAGATTTGCTGTGCTTGCCAGTTACTGAAATGGAAACTTGTTTTGTATGAGGCACTATAAGAACATCTTCTTTTGTTAAAAAGATTAAGAGCATTTTGCAGCCTTATCTAATTCTGGGTAGTTCTCTCTGATGGTAAGATAATTACATTCTTGAATACTCACCTAGAAAAGTTAGTTCAGGGAAAACTGAATTTAGAAGATGGCAGTTAAAGCTTACTTAACTACTAAATAATATAATCCTAGAGGCTTGATCATATAGAGAAATCATTTTTTTTTTAATTCTGTTCAGTATTCTACCAGACTTAGAATAGATTATTTCATTTCTCTTCTGGAGACAATTCTTGCGTTTCAAAGAGTTCTGAAGGAGTGGGCTAGGGAGGATGGATTCTTTTTTGTAATATGCTTAGTGTCTTACCAAGAAGGAAATCTTACATGTTTATCTTTGGGCTATTTATCTAACAGATGAAAACATTATATTTTCATTTTTGAATAATTCCTTAAAAACAAATTTGAAAAGTGGTCTGAGTACAAAAGAATCTCTGAACAACCACTTCTGTGCTTGAGACAGCTAGATATTTAGTAATAAAGGCGATGGCTGAAATTTTACTGCTGAAAGTAGTCACAAAGAAACTTGTATTTCAATTAAATTCTCCTGGGCTTTACAGGTGTCTTTGTTTGCCTTCACTTGAATCCTTTGAGGGGACTGGCAAGGAGGTGTGCTCAAAGTCAACTTCTGTCTTAAAGTTCAGTGTGTAGGCTGACTGAGCTGCTACTTAATCAAAAATGTAATTTTTCAATGCAAAAGGAGTTGAGTGTGGTGATACCTATTGTATATTAGTCGATTGTTTGTAGCACATCCCATTCAGAAAGAAGATGAGCCAAGCATCTGTACTCAAAAGGATGATGTAGGAGCTTATGTTTAGAAAGCAACTTAAGTATGAATACTCACTTTCATGCAGACAACATAAATGACCAAGTCCATATGCTGACGGGAATTCTTCAGCAGCTCCTACTGTCTAATGTAGACTTTTTTTTTTTTCCCTCCTGCCCACCAGTGAGTATAGTTCTGGGAAGTCTTTGAAATTGTGATATAAAAGAATTTTGAACCCCGGTTGTTATATTGATTGTTAATATGGCTAGTTTAAAAGATAATTTTTTCCTGATTCTTTTTGGATTTTTCTATGATAGTCTATTTGCATTGTCAGCAGAGATCATTAGAGTATTTTTGTTAGGAACACAAATGTAGTTTAGAAACAAAACCATAAAGAACTTCTCTCTGACATCTGCAGTTCTCTTAATTTTAGAGTTCTGAAGTTTTAGGAAGAGGAAAATAATTAAAATATTAAGTATATATTTCATACAAGCATGGATCAAAACGTGTCAGCTGCTTAAAAACAGTCAACCATGTATATCATTTTATGACCAAAAAAGAACCATATCAGTTGCTCCCTTGTCGGGGGAAAGCTTCACATTTGTTCTTTTCTGGCTCCTTGCATCTCAGATTAATGCAGGGATTGAACGGGGTTTGTAAGCAAAGAGGGTAATAAAGGGTAGTTTCTCAATTCTCACTCTGATTGATTAGACTTTGCTCTTGAGTTTTCTCCTAGTTTTGAAGCATTGAATGGCTGATTTGTACTGAAGCAGTAAGACTGCCTGCTTGCACAGAGGCTGAAATCAGCTTTGGGGCATTTGGAGTCAGTATAGTTGTTGATGAAGAGACTTATGTGATACTGTCCTAGCTCTTCCTTGTTTCTTGCACTTGTTTTGTTCTCCTGTGCAGTAATTCATTTTCTTTAATAGCATTCTTCATTAAAGGGCCCAGAAGGATGAAATAATAGTAGGAAAAATCTTGTAGTTTTCCTGATAATGAAGAATGACCATTAGTAATAAGTAAGTCTTTGTTCTTTGCTGTTCATTAACTCTTGGTTATGTTACTAGGAAAACTGACTTAATGCCCCACCTTTGTGCTCCAAGTAGTCCTTGTGTTAGAGCTAGTAATGTATCATTGCCCTCTGTCTGATGTGGGTACTGAGCACTGGTAAGGCTATGGAAACCCCTTTACACAAAACTGCAATTGTGCATCTGTATATACTGGCAGTAAAACCAAAACAATGCTCAACCTTTATTTTTCATGAGAGCTTAGATTTGGATAACTATTAGTTAGGAAAAAAAGAGGTTGCTTTTAGACCAATAAAATCCTTTATATCCTACTTTGTGTTTCATGATCTGTCTCTTATACTGTGTCTAATAGTGCCACAGGAAGCAGTCAGTCACCGTACTGTCCTTTCTATTGTAAGGAGGAGATTCTGTGCTTCAGGGTTAGATGTGTTGGTGAAGAGTTGCAAAGCATTGAGAATAATTACTGAATGAAAGGTTAATGAGTGGTGTAAGTGTAAGATGTGCTTAAGAAAACAAATGGAAGTGACAAACATGATTAGACCTTTTTTTTTTCCTCCATATTAATCCCTAATTCAAGTAAAGTAACTCTGAAATGGGTACTTACCTTCTCCGATCTAATGATCTTTGTTAGCTAGTTATAGCTGTCCTTAATGTTCCAAAGTAAAAAAAAAAAAAAAAAAGTCCAAAATCCAGCTCAGTTTTACAGGTGGCTTTTTCCCCTTGTCCTGACCTTTCTAGTGTGTTACCACAAAAGTTTTTCTGTATTGTTTTTAAAATTTGAAACTATATATTGTTACAACATGTATCTGCATATCCTCTCAGTTTTCAACTTAGAAATTTAATTTTGGCACATTTAACCCCGTTTTATCTTTAAAGAATAATAGTAATAGGAAGAATGTTATTCCAGAGAATGATTGAATAATAATTTGTAAATCTTTTATTTCTTTATTGCGTTTTCCAGTTGGCTATTTTAGAGCTGAGGCACTAGAACTTGTAGTTTTCAGAGACTTTCCTAAAAATTTATATAGTAGTTCTAAATTATTTAATAATCAAAATGGCATTTATTTTAATATGTTTCCCTTTCTCTGAATGTATTTAAACAAAAACTACTCTGAATGTAATACATCGTATACCTTAAAAAGCCAGTGCCAAATCAGAGAATTATCCCTTTAGAGCTGAAGAAGGTAAACCTGTGTTTATGTACTTCTAGAATTCAGTTCTAAAGGAGGATGTGCTGAAAAATATCAGGTGGTGTGTGTGTCTTTTTCTCTTCTTGGGGATGGAAGAATGACAGTGTGTTATTATCATGAGTCCTGAAGGGGAAGGTGAATGAGTAGCCAGAGCAGTTAGTACTGGGTGAGGAAAAAGAGGTTATTGGGAGTGGAGCTGACAGACAGGTCCTGTGTCTAGGTTCTACTACCTGCTGTTGGGCTTTTCTGGTATGCCAGATGTTCTGTGTGATACTGGTCAGATAAATATTTAATTTGTATTTCTTTACACTACTCTGTTTTTAATCAAGTAAGGTTTCATTATTATGAAACAGTAGAGTTTTTGTTCTACAAAGAACATTACAATTACATGGTGATGAATCACAGTCAGAGCAGGAATGTGGGCAGATATGATTTGTCTGTTTGAAGTGCCATAGTTATTCTTGAAAAGTCACCAGGAATATAGTTCACTCCTTATTTCACAGTTTCCAGAAGCTAAACTTGCTGAAGAATGAGCAGAGCTAATTTTTGGGTTTTTTTTTGGAGTTGAGGGGAGTGGGAATATAAATGTAAACTTTTAATCTGACCAATCTAGAAAACAAGTAGGATTCGTAGTTTGTTTTAAAGCGAAATAAATACCAAGAAACAGGTTAGTGTTTTTGTATAAGGGCTGCTTTCAGTATGATGTGGAAAATGAAACTGGAAGTTCTGTGATCTGGGTTTCTTCACTAGCTGAAGTACAGAGTTATGCTCACAATCTGCCTTCTCAATTGAAGCTTTCCCCATGTTTTTCTAAACCTGTTTGTATATGTAAGCTGTTAGAATAACAAATCATCAAGAATTCATTTACTGAAAGAACAACTCATATTGACTCACGGAATCTTAGAATATCCTGGACTGGGAGGGACCACAAGGATTGTTGAGTCCAATTCATGAGCCAAAAAGAGTCTGTCAAAGTTCAGCCTTTATACTTACTAACAAGGCTATCAGAAAAGATGAGTTTTCTGAATTTCCCAGTGTCTTGGCAAAATTTTTGGTAAATGAAAAAGTCCTTCTACTTAGGCCTGTTTGAATGAGATTTGTTTAAAATTACCAGCCAGTGACTAGATAACTATGGTCAGTTTTAAGCATCCATTCATGTTTTTTTTTAAATGAAATGATATATTTTAAGAATGATTGTGTTGCAGTCTAGTAAGTGAATTAAACTTTTAGGTGCAACAGCACTTTCCAATATGTTAAATCATCTCTTTGTTTTCATTTGTGAGTTCCTAAAAATGTTGTTTTGATTTCATTCAATAATTTGAATGAATACAACATTTTTGTTTTTAGCAAAACACTAGCTTGAGTTATTTGTCTTTTGCTTTCAAGTGTTAAAGCAGGCTATTATCATACAAAGCATGTTTAGAGTAGAATGAAAGCTGTTACTGCTTCTCTAGGTTCTAAAAAGAGCTGAGTATGGATGATGATATGGCTTCTGATCAGTACCAAACAGGGCATGTTTGAAACCTTATTAATGCTATCACTTGTCAAAAGTTGGTGGGTTGAATGAGAAAGGAAACAAAGACTTACAGACTGTAACTAATACTTTCCCTGCCTTTTTGCAAGACTCATCTGTCCAGACTTATTCATCTATCTCTTAGAAAATTTAAGCTGTTCACATTAACATAAAACTGTTGTCTACTGTCCAGAGGCTATTACTTCGGATTAAAAAATAATCTTTCTGAAGTCAACTCTATAGTCACTTAAAAACAAAAGCAAACAGTGGGATATTTCCATTTTTGTTAAAAAGTAAATGGTCGTTCTTTGTATCTTTGACATTTTTCCCTTGCTTCACAGCCTTAATTCTTACAGTTCTGTGGTAGCTAACTAAAACAGTAATTCAGAAGCTTCAGAGAGACAGCTTGCCCCCTTCACACACAAATTTAGCAAAGTTTAAAGCATATGGAAGGAGTTGTTAGTACTGCCTCTAGTCTGTTTCAGAACAAGAGCTAAGTTCTGTTCAGGAACTGCCTTTCAACTACCACCTTATCAAAATCCAAATCCAAATGATTGCTTACTTTTTTTGTTTGTTTGTTTGTTTGTTTGTTTGTTTGTTTGTTTTTAAGTTTTCAGGCTGACTACAGGCCAGTCAGCCTCACCTCTGTCCTTGGAAAGGTGATGGAACAGTTTGTTCTGGATGCTGTCCCCAGGCAGTTGGAAGAAAAGAGAGTTATCAGGAGTAGTCAGCATGGGTTCACCAGGGGGAGGTTGTGGTGGCCTTCTGTGATGTCATTATTGTCTGGGTGGATGAGGGGAGAGCAGTGGATACAACCTACCTTGATTTCAGAATGGCGTTTGACACTGTCTCCCACAGCATCCATATAAAAAAGTTAAGGACGTGTGGAATAGATGACTGGAAGGTGAGGTGGTTGGAGAGCTAGCTGACTGGCAGAACTCAGAGGATTGTGATCAGTGGCACAGAGTCTAGTTGGAGCCCTGTACTCAGCCGTGTTCCTCAGGGGTCGGTGCTGGGTCCTGTCCTGTTCAATATCTTCATCAATGACCTTGATGAGGGGATAGAATCCATCCTCAGCAAGTTTGCTGATGATACAAAGCTGAGAGAAATGGCTGACACACCGGAAGGCTGTGGTACCATTCAGTGAGACTTGGACAGGCTGGAGAGTTGGGCAGAAAGGAACCGGATGAGGTTTAACAAGAGCAAGTGTAGAGTAGAGTCTTGCACCTAGGGAGGAATATCTGCATACACAAGTACAGGCTGGGGCGTGATCTGCTGGAGAGGAGCTCT